>OX030948.1:104819739-105312983 GCA_943735915.1 Pherbina coryleti | reverse complement strand
GCTCCGACTAAATACCACTGCTGAAACTGTCCGCTGATGGCAATCTCTGCTCCGCTGACAACAATCTCTGCTCTGCTGACAGCAATCTCTGCTCCTTGCCGTAGAACAATACACGCGCGCCTAGCTTTTCGACATTTTCTGAAATAAAACTTCGATTAATTTTATTTGCAATAGTAAATGTATCTATTAATTTTTTTTCGTTTAAATTGTCTGTCCAAAATGGCTGTTTCCTTTTTTTTTGTTTTTTTTTAAATGTCCGCTCGATGAACAAAAACAAAAATGTCCGTCCAAAGTTTTACTTAAAATGTCTGTCCAACCGCACGCAAATGTCCGTCCGATTGCAAACGAAATGTCCGTCCGAAGGGTCTCCTAGCAATGTCCGTCCTGCGCAACACTAGGGGGAATCGACGATTTCCACCACTTGAACTTTGGTTTACAAACTTAATTTTCCTTTTTTTTTTATTACGACACTCGCGCACTTGTGGAGTTTCTTTTGGCTTAGTTTTTTTGTTTTTTTCTAACACTTTTTAACACACAAGCAGATTGTGCTAACCGGCGGCGCACAATCAGCCACTTTGTTTTTTTTTCGCACTACAGTTTATCACTTTTCGATTCGTTTTTTTTTTTTGTTTTCGAGACCCACGTTGGGCGCCAATTTATCGCGACACTTTCGGCACTTAGGTTTTTTTTCTTTATTACGAACCGTATCCTAACCGCGCACACGTAGGTAATTATTAATTTATTTGTAAATTTGCCGGCTTTACACGATTTATTTTTGCGTGAACAGCTGATCGGTTTCTTTGTGGACTCTAAGTGCACAATAGTGCCGACGATAAGAGTTGCCACCTGTTCAGCGGAGACGGGTGTGGGTGTTTTTATTACAATGAAAAAAAAAACGAAGACAATAGTGCAGGTGTGTTTGATAAGACTTTTTAATCAAAGTCTTATCAAATTTATGCACAGTGGGACCGAAAGAAAATAAAACACGATAAAAAAATATGTTATTATTATTTTTAAAATAACGCGATTTTTACGAATTTTTGATTTTAAAAAAAGAATACCACGAGGAAAAAAAAATAGCCCAATTTTTGGGTCGCACTCTAATTGCGGGTTCAAGGGGACCACTTGAACCCTCACACGATTCCACCGGTGGAATCAATTTATTTCACCTGTTCCGGACGGAACGAAGCTCGAGTGCGAGGGGCCTAACACAAAAACAAAATGCGCCAAAGCGAACGCGGAACAATAAATGCACACGCGACAAAAAAAACCCAACGGAAAAAAACGCGGTACCACAAAGGTCAACCGGACAATCAAAAAGTAAAACACTGTGTGTGGTGAGCGCACCAACACACACAAACCACAATGCAAATATATATATATTAAAAAAGGTACTCCCTGATTAACGTCCAGGTCCTGGCTTTTCAGTCCTCCTCGCTCCAGCGGTTCCGGATCCAAAAATCCCACGGACTCCATCTGTCCGGGTGGGCTCGACTGCGCCTCTGGAACCACTTATATATATATACTGTATATATATATATATATATATAAATATATATATATATTAAGGCGTAGTGAAATTTTTTTCTATTAAGCTGGATTGAGAAACTGAAAACTTAAAGCATTTTAAGCAACATGGCCGAAGGATTCTGCTCTCCGACGAATTTCGAACCGCCAACTTTTCAAAAATAGCTTTTGATATGAATGCGTTTAAGACTTATTGGTTCAAGAGGGTTTTTTGCTCATAAAAAGTGAACTATTGTTCTAGATCAATGCTGTATTGTGATAGAAGATTAAAAAAATAGTTTTTGCAAAAATTTTTTTTTTCACCCACTATGGTCCTACCCTAAGATTTCTAAACGCAAGATACTGATTTTTAGGCATATTGCTCCGGAACATGAGTACAAATTAGGTGACGTCATTTCAATGTTAAGGAAATCTAAAATCTATAGATAATTTAAATACAAACATTTTGACATATTATTCGATAGTCTGAGTTACCTGGTTACCGAGATATATGCAATCAAAAGTCACTGTGGGATTTATTTGAATTTTAATTTATTTTATATTTTTATTGCGAACAATAATAATATAGAATATATTACACTGCGTGACCGATTCGACCTTTAAAACCTTTTCAGCATAAATTCTTAAAAATTCCAAGAGTGACATCTTCTGATTATATCGCGACTAGTCCGACTTCACAATTCCATCACATTTTATTTTTTAAATTTTTAAAGTTAAAAAGTAGGAATTCTAGTTGTTCAAGACTCTATGCCTTGAGCAGCGAATGGGCCTTTGAGCACTTTAACTCAAAGGTTGTTGAATTATATTTGGTCCTTTGAGCACTTTAACTCATAGGTTGATGGATTATATTTGGTACTTTGAGCACTTGAACTCAAAGGTTGATGAGGAAAATAAGTTGACAACCACTTGGTTTGGATATCAAAATAATTATCAATTTTATTAATTAAAATTCGGTGATTAAATACTAATATAATAACAACGTTAACAAAAAATAAATTACAAGCATAAACATTAAGTTAATTGAGCAATTTTACAACAATCGTAAACAAAAGAAATTAAAAGCAAAAAAAAGTGCAACATACAAACATTTACCTAAATAAGCTAAAACGACCATAAACGGTGATTGAACTTAAAATCAAAACATGCGAATTAATCATTCTTTGCATTAAAAGGAAATAAGCAATTTAGCACTTTTGCAGGTAGCTCAACTTTAAATAAATGTTTGTTTGTTGATGGTACAATTTGTGTAGTATTATTTATGTATGTCTGTACAATTGTACATTCTGCCCGGGTTGAACGCAGTTCAAAAATGATGTTGCCCATCAACGGCGCTATATGTGTACAGAAAAGTCTGCTGCTGTTCTTCTCCTGGGTGCAGGGTCGGGTTTCATGTCTGAAGTTCTTCTTGTCTTGGATCTCCAGCGCCATATTCCAATGATTACAAACAGTCCGCAGCATATGAGCGCTATACTTGATAACGAAGTGGTGACATGATATTGCATTTGAAAATGATGAGGTAGAGACCTTATGTCAAGTTTATCAAGCATTGTTTGAAGTGTTGTTAGGTTCTGGATTTTTTCTGCGTAGTCTGCTGTACTGAAGTTAGAAAATAGCTGTTTTATTTGTGTCGGCCTAGCCAGCTGTGAAGCATTACCAAAGCTTGCAAATGCTGTTCTTAAGGTGGTTGAGAATGTTTGGAATCCCGTGATACTAATTGATTCTCCCTTTATGGTACATTCTGGCTCCAGAGTTAACAAGCCAGTTCCTTCTAGCGTCCGCTGTGAAGAATCTTGATCACATACGGTGGTAATTCGAGTTGGTGTTCGTAGTGCAAATATCCATTGGTTCTTTTTCTCTAATTGAATCCATGTGGAATTTGTTCGAGCTCTTTCCAAGAAGCAGGTGGGTTGAGGTTCATTCACCAACAGACCCAATTCGCAGGCGCATGATTCAGCATTTTTCTGGTATTTGGCTTGGAGGTTGAAGCAAAGTCGCCGATCAGGAGATATAACTGTGCATTGCTGTAAATCAGCTGTATTCAACGGTATGTACTGATCCCTGTGAGGCCCTACTGCCAATGCTGAGGCACATGGTTTAATAGTAATCATGGTGTCATTTATATATGTTGGAACAGGAATCATTTTGAAGATCTCGAACTGTTCTGGATTGATGAGAGGAATTGTTATCTGAAACACAGCATTATGAGGACCTAGACCTCCCTTGAGTGTCATTAGCTTGTAGAGTTGCAGAAAATCGTCGCTGTCTACAGGTAACTCTAAAAGAGGTGGTAAATGAGCTCTTATTGTTTTTAATTCCTCCTTTAGTTGATTCGTAGACAATAGCAAAGAGTTTATTCTACCATGGTGTGTATCGGCTAGCACATCGAGTAATGCCCCTTGAACTCGTTGCATATTAACCATTAGTAACGTAAGTTGAGCTGAGATTGATAGAAACATTTGGTGCAGTTTGATTTGAAATTCATCAGTACTAACATGATTGAGTTGTTTTGCCAGGTTGTTTAACTGTGAGTCTATTTGTTTAAAACGCAACTTTGTAGTAGTAGTGTCAATTCGCAGGAGATTAATAGTTGAGTCAATCACTGAAGTTTGATTACGCAATAAGTTCATAAGATGTTCCTCATTATTTCGGATTTCATCAATTGTTTGAGACATCTTCTTGGCGTATTCATTGTCCAAAACTCCAAACAATGATCCAGCAATGTTTCCAACTATATTCATGGCTCCTCTTTTAGCTCGTTTGGATAGTAGTGTGTCATCGAGGCGGAGGGATTCCATGGTGAACTGAAAATTGTGTATAGTTTCGTCGCAACCCATCTTTTGCTGCATTTCCTCACATAACTGTTGTGCTATACGAGTTCCATTCGATAATGCTGATAGTTCTGCCCTTAACGGCTCAAGATCATAATATACAAGGAAGTTCCATTGACTTGATGCTATGTTTAATGTACTTATATCTTCAAAATGGATGCCCAAGTGCGGTCTGAATCTGGTTACTTTAATTTTGTCTGCATAAACAAGTGGTAATAGTAAAATTACGAGCATGGATGTGGTAATGTAGCTAGTTACTGATGTTCGACGTTTTTTCGATGTTGGTCTTCCTGTATCTTCATCAGCCTGATTTGAAGTTGTTGAGACACTTGTGTTTTCTATGGCGTCCTGTGAGTCATAACTGTTTGTATTGTCAGTAGACTCAGTGTTAATTGGAAGTGGCGCTAGACGGTGGATTGGTCTTTTTAATATCCCTGAAGATGTTTTCACGTCCGCAACTCGAATAAAACCATCATTACCAGTGTATGTATCAATGATTCTTCCTAGAGGCCATTGCTGAACTGGCAGGTTGTCTTCTTTTATAAGTACCATAGTGCCTTTCTTGATATTTGCTGATTTATGGTTCCATTTGTTTTTGTACTGCAGTTCGTTAAGATATTCTCTTGACCATCGGTTCCAAAATTCATGTTTTAGTTGGGATACTAGTCTCCATCTATCTAGTCTACTGGTATTTATAGGTAGCGCCTTTGTGTCAATTTGTGCATTCATCGGCTCTCCAATCAAGAAATGACCTGGAGTTAAGGCAGTTAGATCAGTTGGGTCGTTTGACATTGGAGAAATTGGTCTGGAGTTGAGTATTGCTTCAGTCTCAATGATTATCGTCTCCAGTTCTTCGTATGTCAGCGATTCTGTTGAAACGTTTTTTAGTAGTAGATGTTTTGCTGACTTCACCGCCGCTTCCCATAAACCCCCAAAATGAGGGGCACGTGGTGGAATGAATGTAAAGTTTATACCACGCTGACTGCATGTTGACAAAATAATTTCTTGTGCCTTTGATTTGAAAATAGTTGTTTCTAACTCCGCTAGCTTATTCTTTGCTCCCACAAAGTTGGTGGCATTGTCACAATATAAATTTTGGCAATGACCACGTCGTCCGATGAAGCGTTTTAATGCTCCGATGAATGTTTCTGTTGTTAGGTCACTTACCAATTCCATGTGAATTGCCTTGGTGGCAAAACAGCAAAATAGAGCAATATAAGCCTTGTGCGGTCGTTTGCCCCTCAGTTTGTAGTGAATCCAAAATGGTCCACAAAAGTCCACTCCTGTGTTGATAAATGGTCGCGCAGGAGTTACTCTTGTTGCTGGCAGATTTCCCATTATTTGATGAAGCAATTTTGGCCTTGCTCTTGCGCAAACTATGCAATTCTGTACAATAGATCGTGCCATTGATTTGCCCTTGATGGGCCAGAATCTTTGCCGAGTGATCGCTAAAAGTGTTGTTGGTCCACAGTGCATGTTATCCTTGTGAAACATTTGCATAATTAGTTTAGTTATAACATCATTGTAAGGCAGTAGCATTTGGTGTTTTGCATCATATGGTAATGCTGAGTTTTTTAAACGACCGCCTACGCGTAGAATTCCAGCATCGTCAATGAATGGCGTTAGACCGATGAGCGTACTGGTTTTTCTGATTTCCGTTCCTTTGGTTAATTGATTTATTTCATCGCTAAAGTCATATCTTTGCATGGCACGAACTATAGATATCAAGGCTTCATCTAATTCTTGTGGTGTCAAAATAATTTCATGTTGACGCGAAAGGTTGCCGCATTTGCTGTGATTAATGAAACGACGAACATATCCCACGACACGTTGAAATTTTTTAAAAGAATTTCCATGGTTAATTGTATAGAATAGGTCTTTATTTTCAAGCGTAGTTAAAACTGGTGGTAGTGGTTTTTTCTTTCGTTCTTCTTCAGTTTCTATCATTAAGCTATTCGAAAACTTAGTTGGCCAATTATCTTTTGTTGCATGTAAAAATATTGGACTGAAGTGCCATAAGTTACATTTAGCAAAATCTTTTGGAGGTATTCCTCTTGAAACCAAATCAGCAGGGTTATGACGTGTGCTTACATGTCTCCATTGTTCTGGTAGGCTTAGTTCGCGTATTTTTGTTATTCTGTGAGCAACAAAAACTTGGTATTGTGCCGTATCAGAGTTTAACCAAGCTAATACAATTTGCGAGTCTGACCAGTAATATGTTTTGTAGCTATTATATTGCAAATCTTCCTTAACTCTGGTTGTTAGCTGAGCTCCCAATAAGGCTGCGCACAATTCTAACCTTGGTATTGTAGTCTTTTTTATTGGAGCAACTCGAGATTTTGCGCACAATAACCTAACAAGAATTTCACCACTGGTTAAAACAAATCGAATATAAACTGCTGCACCATATGCCTTTTCTGATGCATCAACGAAGGTGTGAACTTGTATTTCCTTGGGTACATAAGATGAAAATATGTGTCGATTGATCTTGAAGTTGTTTAACTCTTCCATCTCTCGCCTGAAGTTACTCCATGTTGTTTGTGACTCAGTCGATAGTGGATCATCCCACGATATTTTTTGTAGCCACATCTGTTGAAGAAAAATTTTTGCCTTTACTACAACAGGTGCGAGAATACCCAATGGATCAAAGATTTTTGCCAGATCTGATGCAACTACGCGTTTTGTTAGTATGGTGTTTTTATTCAAGTTGGCCTTGACGCAGAATTGATCAGTTTTTGGCAACCATGTCAAGCCGAGCGTTTTTATGGCTTGTGTACCATCATCGTCGAGATCCAAGTTAACTTCTTGGTCTTCTTCTGGAATTTCTTTTAACAGTCTTGGGTGGTTGGCGCACCATTTTCTTAAGGTAAATCCTGCTTCATACAGAATTTCAGTGAGCTGCCTTTGTTTTTCGATTGCCTCCGTCAAACTATTGGAACCAGTCAAACCATCATCTACATAGAAGTCGTTTTTTAATGTTGTTGCCCCGAATGGTCGTTTATCTTGATTACTCATTGCAAGCATTTGTAAGCATTTCGTTGCCAAATAAGGTGCTGCTCTCGTACCGTAGGTAACTGTGTTAAGCTGGTAACAGTTGAGGGGTTCTGAAGAATGTTCTCTCCACCATATGAGTTGGTATCTTCGATCTTCACTATGCATGTTGATTTGTCGATACATTTTTTGAATATCGGTTGTAAAAACGAATTTAGGTGTCCTGAAGCGAAGTAGTATTGAGAACAGTTCACTTTGAACTGTGGGGCCGTTGAGCTGTAAGTCGTTGAGTGATAATCCCGAAGACGTCTTGCACGATGCGTCAAATACTACCCGAAGTTTTGTTGTGCTGCTATCAGGTTTAAGTATACAATGGTGAGGAATAAAGTAATTTGGAAACAAAACATTATCCAGGTTTATCTTTGTCATGTGGCCCAAACCTTCATATTCGCGCATAAAATTGATGTATTGTGTCTTGAGGTCTGGGTTTTTGGTGAGCCGCCGTTCTAGTGCCATAAATCGATTATAAGCTGTATTTTTAGACATTCCCAATTCTGTTGGTTTTCTGGATAATGGAAGCCTGACAATGAATCTGCCGTCATTACCGCGTTTTGTATTTTGTGTGAAGTGATTTTCACATTGTCGTTCAACTTCTGATAGTGCTGGTTCAGTCTCATTTAGTTCTTCGAGTTTCCAAAATCTTTCAATTAGAGTATTGGTTTCGTCTTCACCAGTGAGAACTCCACATACAACTGTGTTGACGCATGACTGAGTCATCTTGCCAGAGAAGACCCATCCAAAGACGGTGTTTTGTAATATTGGCATGTTGTCATCAATTTTAATTTTTCCTACAGACAAGACTTGATGGTAGAATTCGGCTCCAATCAACACATCAATTTCTGTTGGCTGGCTGAAGGTTGGATCTGCTAGTGGTATATTGTCGGGAATTGCCCATTTAGAAGTATCCAATGCCGTCGATGGTTGTGGTGATACAATTTGTTTTAAAACAACAGCCTCTAGTGGCGATGTGTAGTTATTTGTTTTAGATTTCATAGTGATATGAATGCGATGATGGCTGTTTTGTTTTCCCTTTCCAATGCCTTCCAAGTGAACTGATGTTGATTTAGGAGACAATCCTAATTTCTTTACAACTCTTGATGTGACTATGTTTACTTGCGATCCCGAATCTAAAATGGCCTTGCATTCTATGGCCATGCCATTGGAAGCCATCAGGATAATTTTTGCTGTGCCTAGTAAAACATATGACTGTTTCTTGTTACTGTTTAATGCTGACAGTGAGACCGAGTTATTTCCAGGTTGTGTTGATGTATGCTCTTGTCCTTTTAGATTCGATGATTCCACATGCAGTAGTGTGTTGTGTTTCTTATTGCATTTAGTACAAGTGCGTGATTTGCATTCTTGAGATGTGTGTCCTGCCTTGAGACAATTCATGCACAAATTCTTGGATTTTACTTGTTGAATCTTATCCTTGGTGTTTAATTGCAAAAATTGGTTGCAGCTGTATAATGGGTGCTGACCATTCTTACATACTGCACAAATATTTGTCTTTTCTCGTGTTACAACGGAAGAAACTATTTTACTGGGTGCCTTTTTATCCTTGCTCCCCAATGCCTCAAGTGATTGGAACCTGTGTTCCAGAAATTCAAAGAAGTGAGATATCGTCTTTTTGGTTTTTCTAATGATTGTTCGTATAACATATGTGTTTGCTTATCCAGTTTTTAAGCAAAAGGTGCAACAATAGCGGGTCCCAGCTTGAAGTGTCGATTCCCAAATTTTGTAACGCAAGGAGACTCTCATGAGAAACGTCGTGCAATGCCTTTATTGTGCTGGCGCTTGGTGTGTCAGCAGAGTGATTTGGTTGACTTAGGATTTTTTGGATAAGTGTTGATGTTAGCAGACGTAAATTGTTGTATCGGTCTTGGAGCATTTTCCAAGCAGCCTCATAGTTCTCTGAACTCAAAGAGAAATGTTGAATTAATTTTGCTGCTTCTCCACTCAATGAAGACTTCAGGTACCATATTTTTTGCACATTCGGAATTGTTCTTTTGTGAATCATTTCATTAAATAGGTCGTAGAATGGTTTCCAAGATAGATAATCTCCATCGAATTTAGGAATTTGAACTTCTGGTATTCTAATAGATTCTTCCCGTGGGACGTTGTTGTTGACTTGTTGCATTGAAGGAACACATGACAATTTTATTGTTAATTTTTGTACTGTTTCTTCCAGCAAAAGATATTCCTCAATATTGTATCCATTGCTTTGGGGATCATCATACAATTCCCAAACTTGGTAATTAAGTGATTCAATTTCTTCCCACAACTTGGTTAGTTTGTTAAGATTCACCTTGTAGTATTGTGGAGGTTGTATTTCATCTTCCCTTGATAATGTTGTTATCAGTCGTTGTAGCGATAAAATAGTGGCATGCTGCTTTCGTATTACCCTGGTTATTTCAGCAGGCTGCACTGAATTGGGTATTGGCTTTGAATGAGTTTGTAGGTTAGCTGTTGATGTGGTGCTTAATGCATCGATATTTTCCTGAAATATTTTGCTATATTTTTCGAATAGGTCTCGAATCACAACGTAATAATCCTTCGTGAAATATTCATGTCCCGAATCTAGAGTGTCCTTTTCTCGAATCTCCGAATCATTTGTGTCGAATTGATTCCACAAGGAATTCAAATCACGGAGTCTTTGTTCATAATAGGGCTGTGTCTTGCGATCGGTTGAATCTTTTCTGAAGTTAGTGATGATTCGTTGAATCGAACTTCCTAGCTCCGATTGTTTGGTGTACAAGGCATCCATGATGTAGATGGCTTCCTACAGCACCTTGATAAAATGTGTTGAATTACTCAAGTATCCTTGCCTTGAGTTATATGAATAACGTGATCTTATGTAATCACGTCGGGGTCACCAAATGTTCAAGACTCTATGCCTTGAGCAGCGAATGGGCCTTTGAGCACTTTAACTCAACGGTTGTTGAATTATATTTGGTCCTTTGAGCACTTTAACTCATAGGTTGATGGATTATATTTGGTCCTTTGAGCACTTGAACTCAAAGGTTGATGAGGAAAATAAGTTGACAACCACTTGGTTTGGATATCAAAATAATTATCAATTTTATTAATTAAAATTCGGTGATTAAATACTAATATAATAACAACGTTAACAAAAAATAAATTACAAGCATAAACATTAAGTTAATTGAGCAATTTTACAACAATCGTAAACAAAAGAAATTAAAAGCAAAAAAAGTGCAACATACAAACATTTACCTAAATAAGCTAAAACGACCATAAACGGTGATTGAACTTAAAATCAAAACATGCGAATTAATCATTCTTTGCATTAAAAGGAAATAAGCAATTTAGCACTTTTGCAGGTAGCTCAACTTTAAATAAATGTTTGTTTGTTGATGGTACAATTTGTGTAGTATTATTTATGTATGTCTGTACAATTGTACACTAGTGTTTAGACTTTTAACAATTTTTCACATATGCTTAGGTTGTGAGAATTTAAAAACAAAATGCACTTTTGTTCAATAGAGTTAAACGCTGAATTTAACAGTGTCAAAAGATTTTTGAAAAAAATATATAAAGTGGGTTTATCGCAATGGAGAAGTCAATTTTTCAAACATTTTGTACAAATGTTAGTTCTTCTTTATTTTTTTAAAAATAGTAACCAACAAAAATCCTTAATTCTTTTTTACAGGAATCGTTAAAACTACTAAGTACCTTTCAAAAAAGTCTAAGATAACTGAAATCAGTTGAAAATTGGGAAAATGACAGAAGTTTTAAAGTGTTTTTTAAATCGACAATGTTTCTATTTCAACCGTGGCGACCGGTCGGAAATTTCGTTTTCATGGCGACCGTGGCGTAGTTGGCTAAAGTGCGTGGCCGCTATGTCAACGAACTTTGGAGACCCAGGTTCGAACCCCAGCAGCGACAGAAAATTGTTTGAATTAAAATATTTTTTCTGTACGGTCGCCACCTCTCTGCAGACAATGGCAAACCTCAGAGAGTAATCAAAATGCCATGTAAAGCTCCTTGAGAACGAGAACATTCCGTTCATCGCCGTTCGGAGTCGGCGTTAAGCATGTAGGTCCGGTTCTTGGTCAATTGTGTACAAACTTAATAACACGCACAACACAATTGATCATAAGAAGCTAGGTCAAAGTCCTTTCAAGGGCTGAAATGGCCAGTTATTTATTTTTATTTTTTTAATGTTTCTATTTCGAGGCGTTCAAATTTTTTGCTCTAAAAGACATTGGGGTTGAGGACCCCTTTCTAGTACTTACCAGATTTCAACTTTTACAATATGAATTAAAAAAACAAATGTCAAATCAAAAAAAGCCTTTTTAAGCCGTTGCCCAAAACCTTGAAGGCCCTTAATTCAATTTTTATTTGCATTTTTTATCTTTTAAATAAAACACAGAACTTTTTTAGTGGGTAAGCTTTTGATTAAAAGTCACTGTAATTATTTTAATAAGCTACTTTTCACATATAAAAAAGTAGGGTAAGTGGTAGGTAACTATCACTGGTAGGTAACTACCATATACTTTCTCGTGGGTATAAGTGCTAGAACGGGGTGATTGATCCCAATGACCTTTAGGGCAAAAAAGTTGGACTCCTCGAAATAAAAACATTAATATATCTGTCTTTAATGGCGTTTTCTTTTCTTGGCAAAAAATGCTGCCCTCTGAGAGTGCAGAATATTTTACATTTCAGTTGGTAGCATTTGAGGTCAGAATTTAAAATCGTCGATCTTGAGAGTGAAAAATTCTGCATTTTTTCTACTTTCGAGGTCAACATTGTCGAGAAAAGAACTCGATTTAATTTACAGATCAGAATTTTTTTTGAGAAAAAAGCACGTAAAAGGCAGAGTTCTCAAAACGGGCAGAAAAAATGCAGAAGTTTTTTTAGAAAAGTAAACGCCATAAGATAGGACTGTAAATGCCGAAGATAAACTTAAATGCTCGACAATTTTTTTTCAAAATTTTCTAATAAAAATGTTTCAGATTATATGGTGTGCAGCGTACTTTTATACACTCGTACACATTCATGCATATAAAAATTCTATTGAAAATAAAAATATGCTTATTCGTTCCTTAGAAGCTTTTACATTTTTCAAAGATCTATATTGTAATGCTTTAGTTGTATGTTACTCATCATATTTTCTTTCCAATGAGCTAAAGATGTCCAAAATCGGATAAGATTTGACAAAATGACAGATATACATGGGAGTCAGTGTTTTATGACAAAAAAAAAAAACATTAAAACTACCGCCATTTTGCCAATTCTCAACCGATATTGATGGTTTTGGATTCAATGAAAAGGTATTTTTGCGTGCAATAAATTTTTGTGAAAAAATATGTCATTCATGCAGCATTATATCATTTAAATTTATAGAAACACTAATTTTTTTTATGAAATTAAAGAAAAATTAAGGAATTTGCTTCGCTACACGCTTCATTTTGTATTTTATCGTATCTGTTTTTATATAGCCTTATTTTACGTGAAATTCTACTGAAAAGAAGTGGAATTTGTTTTTCATTTCCAACAAGGCAAATAGCTGTGAAAATTCAATGAATATCGGCGCAAAAAAAATCGAACCCTTCAACTTTAAAAACGAATTAAAAAAAAATTGTGACGACATTGAGAGGTCAGACCAAGTGCGATGGACTCACAACATGTCCCCCTTTAAGAATTTTTTTGAAAGGTACTTAGTAGTTTTAACGATTCCTGTAAAAAAATTAAGGATTTTTGTTGGTTTCTATTTTTAAAAAAATAAAGAAGAACAAACATTTGTACAAAATGTTTGAAAAATTGACTTCTCCATTGCGATAAACCCACTTTATATATTTTTTTCAAAAATCTTTTGACACTGTTAAATTCAACGTTTAATTCTATTGAACAAAAGTGCATTTTGTTTTTAAATTCTGACAACCTAAGCATATGTAAAAAATTTTTACAAGTCGAAATACTAGAATTCCTACTTTTTAACTTTAAAAATTTAAAAAACAAAATGTGATGGAATTGACTAGTCGCGATATAATCACAAGATGTCCCTCTCTCGGAATTTTTAAGAATTTAGGATGAAAAGGTTTTAAAGATCGAATCGGTCACGCAGAGCAATATATTCTATATTATTATTGTTCGCAATAAAAATATAAAATAAATTAAAATTAAAATAAACCCCACAGTGACTTTTGATTGCATATATCTCGGTAACCAGGTAACTCAGACTATCGAATAATATAACAAAATGTTTGTATTTAAATTATTTATAGATTATTGACTTCCTAAACATTGAAATGACGTCACCTAATTTGTACTCATGTTCCGGAGCAATAAGCCTAAAAATCAGTATCTAGCGTTTAGAAATCTTAGGGTAGGGCCATAGTGGGTGAAAAAAATTTTTTGCAAAAACTATTTTTTTAATGGTATCTTCTTATCACAATACAGCATTGATCTAGAACAGTAGTTCCCTTTTTATGAGCAAAAAACCCTCTTGAACCAATAAGTCTTAAACGCATTCATATCAAAAGCTATTTTTGAAAAGTTGGCGGTTCGAAATTCGTCGGAGAGCAGAATCCTTCGGCCATGTTGCTTAAAATGCTGTAAGTTTTCAGTTTCTCAGTCCCGCTTCGTAGCGAAAATCTCATCCCATACATTTCACTACGCCTTAATATATATGTATATTTCCCCTTTTTTTTCTCTTTTTTTTTCAATTTTTCGACGTTAGTCGAAAAAAAATCACTAGGCACAATTCAGTTGATTGGCACACTTCAACACTCTTTCACTGTTCAGAATGAACTGAACTGCCAACCAGCGGTGCAGACTGACGATGCTTAGGTCCCACAAGATGGGAACCTAAACACAGCCATCATTTTTTTCTAACATAGATGCGGTTTTCGCAGAAACCGGTATTCACACCTGAAGGCTTTGCTCACACCTATGTTTAAAATCGTTTTACGGATTTTTTAAGGTGCATCTTGAGCAAATTTAAATAAAACCTTCTACCCACCAAGTGTTTTTCTACATCTTGGCGGCATCTATGCTAGTATTGGTGTGGCAACACTCCACACCTTCCACAGCCCAGTTCTACAACAGTGATTTTTACTTTTTTTTCACAATAACAGTGCTAGTCCTGTTCGTTTTATTTGTCGCGCAATTCCGTGCATTCAGTCACTCGTGGGATTTCTGTTTCGTTGAGCATGGAGCACAAGGAGAAACTTTAGCCAAACCGAGGCACAAAAGTAATAATTAAAGTGGTTTATTGACCACTGGAGCGCATGTGTGTGTTGGGCGCCACTCCAAACACACAGTGATTCGTCCGGACAAAACAAATTCATAATTTTTCACATAAAATGGCCGCCGTGTAGTTTTGTCCGCACTTCACTTTGGCGCAACTAAATTTTTAGACCGCGACAACATTCAAAATGAAATTTTATTGAATTTGAATTTAAAACATGTTGCCATTGAAACAAGACGCGACTTCATACTATCAATATTAAGTCAATCCAAATGAATTCAATTCATTCAGAAACAAGCCAACTGAACTGTCCGTTGAATATGATTATATTATGTGGGGTTATCGTACCGTCATTCCTTCAAAATTACAAAGACAAGTATTAAATGAACTTCATTCTTCTCACTTCGGGATAGTGAAAACAAAAGCTTTAGCTAGGTCCTATGTATTGTGAGGGACGGCTTGTGTCAAAATGTCTGAACACCTCCCAAGCCACTTTCCAATTCATTAACAGCTCGATTTTCTAAGTTTGACAGATATTGTGTCTTCTGAACACCTTTTGAAAAATTGTATGAAATTTTTTTTTCTTGTGACAGTTCAAAATGGAGATAGATGGTGACCTCCATGTACAACGGCGACTTTGAATTCAAATTCAAAAGTCGAATATGGCGGCCAACGTTTATTTCTTGTCCGACCGGATAAAGTTATTGTTGCTTTCGTGACAGATCGTCGGAAGTGAAGTTTTGGTTCCGGGCTCAAAAGTGAATTTGAATTTGAATTCAAATTTGGACTGGGAACTGACACGACACAACGGCCATTTTCTTGATGTCACTTCAAATTTTTTATATTATACATATTTATATTTTTGTTTTGACTAGCGCCATCGACCGGTTGACACACGCAGCGGTACGCCATTGAAAAATCTCAATTTCCACGCTGGACAGGTTCGACATGTACAGAAAATTCAAAATGGCCAGGACGTGCTTGAGCCGGCATTAGCCAATAAAAATGGACGTTCTAACATAATGTCTATCGAATCTTGTCCAAAATTGTGCACCAAACTCCATCTTGACGACGACTTAACGAACGAATAAGCTCTTAACACAGGTAACGCAGTGCGATCGCACCTTTTCGAATGCCTGTGCCAGCCCTGGTCGCCTGTCAGATGAAAGTAGAGAAAAATTAACGAAAAACTATGCTGCAGCAGAGCAGTCGGTCAAGATTCTGTCAGTTCTTCCTTTTATCTGCTAAGCGGTGTTGGCTGCAACACGTTGATGAGTTCAACGATTAAAAAAGTGGTGTACCTGATAGTTAAATTCTTTCTGGCGTTCCAAAAGTTGGTCAACCGATTGAGGTGCGATTGGGATAGTGAAGTCAACACTAAGTGTAGACCGATTTTCTCACGCATTGTTTGCGCTTTACACCGCACAGAACGAGTTGCAATATCCAGTTCCTGGAGGTCTGATCGAAGTTGGCACCAAAAGTGATTCCACACTGTGTCGTGCAGATCGTTTAGTAAGCCAAGTGTTGGGTGCTGTTGGGCATTTGCGCAATACCTATATTGACTTGGAAATTTCCCACTAATTGCTGAGAAGATTGTCTGATGTTCGTACGGACGGTGACAAGAAGGATGCACGCGTCGAAACTGGCTAAAAACGTAATTCTTTTGTGTGCACAGAGAGGGGTGAATCCTACACGCACGCAAACAACGATGTTCATTTGGTAGATAAACCCTTCAAGTGCTACGAGCTACGAGTAGGACGATACATTTCCCATAGCTGGTGTCACCCAAAACACCAACTTTGAAGATAAACTCCAGAGATCCATGGAAACAGCAACGCAGTAACACCGAAGACGGCAGACAGATATAACAAGGATTAGTAAGATTTAGGTTAAGTTATTATGAATTGACATTTACATTATACTATATTATATATATTTTGTCTTATTTTGTTTTTTAAATCATTAATATGATATATTCTTATGAAAACAAAAAACAAAAAAAAACTTAATTTTTTTTCATAAAAAACTTGATTTTTTCTTATAAAAAAATTGATTTCTTTTTATAAAAAACTTAAAAAAACAAACTTGAATTATAATAGTTAAAAAAATAATAATTTGTATATCAAAGAAACAAAACCTGAAAAATAAGATTAGTTAAAAAAAATAATATTTAGAATAAAGAAACAAACTTGAAAAATAAGATTAGTTAAAGAAACAATTTTTAGAATAAAGAAACAAACATGAAAAATAAGATTAAATAAAAAAATAATTTTTATTTTAAAGAAACCAACAGAATTATAAGATAAGTTAAATATTTGTTAACCTAAATGAAACATAAGTTAAATGTTAATACTTTTTACACTTAATTTACCGTAACTTTAACTGAATTTTAAAAATAATTTTAAATAAGCTTAAGGAAAAACTAACTTAACATTATATTAAATGAGCCTTAAAATCATTGAAATGAATTTAAACGAATTTAATTTAACTTAAACAAAAACTAATTTTAAAGGATTATTTCAACAAACGGAAATTTAACCTAAATTAGCACTAACACAAATGCGGCTTAAAATTATTGAAATAATCTTAAATAAAATGAACTTAAATAACATAAAAACTAAATCTCCGACCACTTAAATAAATTCAACGGAAACCAACGTAATTGAAACAAATAAGACAAAAGAAAGACAAAATAAAATTTTAAGATCAAGTAAATGAATTTAAAATTAACTTAATTTAAAAATGAAAACGAAATTTTCAGATTTTTTATTTTTTAACAAAACTTAAACGATTTTAATGAGATAAAACTAATTCTTAGATTATTAACTTATATATTAGATTATGTTAAAATAATTTTAAAATAATATAAATAACGGAAGAATAATTTGTGAACTAAACTAATAAAATTATTATAACATGCCTAGGTAAGCAATCCCTTTTCATTTCTTCAATTCAAAGGTAATGCGACGGGGCAAATAAGTTAGGCTTTGGTTTTGAAGAGGGCTCCGATAAATGTTTAAATTGGAGAAGGTTGGGTGGGTGAAGACCGGGTGGGAAAAATAACACCTCCTCCCCTCCCACAATTCGAATCACCATCACCAGTCCGTGTCGCAACGAGTTCCTTTTTTTTTCTTTGTGTTTGCTTGGGTAGAATAGACCCTTAACCCTCTGCACCTGATTTTTTTATTATCTGTAACACCCACACCATCCCACTGTCCAACGCAACCCCAATCCCATTTTCCCTGAGCTACGACCGAAGCATAGCTAGGTGTGCAGAAATCGCGTCGAGACCGTGGGAGCGTCTAATGAAAGAATGCATTCCTTGTCAACAATTTCAAGCAAGTCCAGAAAAGAGTTTTCTTATTCCATGGACTCCATCGAATTCGGTTTGGAATAGAATACATGTCGTCTTTTCTGGCCCCATCAAAGACTATTATTTACTAGTAGTAATCGAAAATTACGTCGTCTTTCACCATCAATAAAATAAGGGAATTGTTTTGTTGATATGGTATTGTTGATACTCTTGTAAGCGATAATGGATAGCAGTTTACGTTACAAGACTTCAGAAAGTTCTTGAAATTTAACAATATAAATCATGTTCTAACACCACTAGGGCATTCATCCATAAATGGAAAAGCTGAGATTTTTGTGAAAATTTTAAAAGAATCAATTTTAGCAAATTTAAAAAATAAAGAGCAAAAAGATTTTGATTTGACATTAAATAGATTTTTATGGAATTATAGATATTGTAAAAATTGCACGACTGGTGAATCGCCTGCTAAATTATTTTTTTTGGTAGATCGTTGAAAACTCGATTTAGCGCACTTAAACCTCCACTTGTGCGAGATAAAATTATTGAAAGTCAAGACAGAGCTATCAAAAATTATAAAGGCAAGCGTAATGTAATTTTTTCAGAAGCTGAAAAAGGTGCTTATCAGTGATTACAAAGATCCAAATAAACCAGCTTGGACTTCTGTAACGATAAAGAATAAACTTGGTCCTCAATCTTATTCTTGCATTATTCATCACAATAATAGAGAGATCAAGCGACATGTTGATCAAATTAGAGGTCTAAATTTAAATAATGAAAATATTGATAAAAATCGAAATGAAGAAGAAAACGCTGAATTTGAATATATGTCCAAAGGGTCCCAAGGTGATGAACAGGATACAATCTGTGCGGCAGAGGGTGCCTCTGTACCTGATGCATCTGTATCCATCGAGGATTGTACAGATTCTGATGATATCATATTTGACAGCAAAATAACTTTTAATGATAATTGTTACCCTAAGAGGCGTTTTATTCACTTTTATAACTTCACTCAGAAAAAAGATCCGCCTAGATGCCCTATAGAATAGAACAAAGTCAAGAAGATTTCTCTATGGTTTTTCTCCAAGAAGAATCCCGTCTTATTATAAGACGGAAACCTTTTTAATAAAAATAAGACGGAATCTAATAAAACCAAGACGGATTCCTTCTTAATAAAAATAAGACGGAATCTTATAAAACCAAGACGGATTCCTTCTTAATAAAAATAAGACGGAATCTTATAAAACCAAGACGGATTCCTTCTTAATAAAAATAAGACGGAATCTTATAAAACCAAGACGGATTCCTTCTTAATAAAAATAAACACATTTATATAAAGGTGGAAATTTATTTTTTAATTTTATTATTATATTATTATTATATATTTGTATTTTAATTATTTATTTACATTATTCCCATAGGTAATAAGTAGGAACAATATATATTTTATTTACTATACTCGTACAATTACTATAAAAATAATAATTGATAAGTTTAATAAGCTTAAATAATTATTTTTATAATTTGTTTTATTAGATACATTTCAATTATTCATTATAAAATATAATATAAAAGTAAGTAAATTTGTAAATTATGAGATATTAATAGAAGATATTAAATTTATTCAATTAAACATACATTAGAAATTAATTTTGTTTGTATTTCCAATATTTTTTGGGCCTCAACACTTTCAACCCATTATTTAGCCAATAAAAATGCAACGGTGGACCATCAATTATATCAAGGCTTATCATATCATATGTTTGAGTTTCATTACCAATCAAGTAAGATTGGAACTTTTGAGAAAAATTTAAACAGCAATGTTTCTTAACAAGAAGAAAAACATAATTTTCTTTTATAAAAAAATCTACAATTTCATAAACATTCACATTTTCTTCTGTTACTGTGACGACTTGGCCTTTTTTAAATGTTTGACCATTGAAAACAACTGCGTTCGTTCTTTTAAGTTTCGTTCTGTTGAGTTCTCCAAAACAGAAGAAAAAGGCTCAATAGATTCCATCGGAACTTCTGATGGTTGAGGAAATAAAGTATCAACTTCGATATCTTGAACTACATTAGAACAATGAACAGTATTTTTATGTTTAAGAGAATGAATTTTCATATGTTTTTGTAAATGTTTTCGAAACCTGTACATATTGCTAAAAATTTGATTGCAATTTTCGGATTTACACTCAAATTTGCTTATGATTGGAACATCATGGTGAACTTTTAAATGGGCGATCAAAGAAGATGGAGAATCAAAATTATACTCACACAAAAAGCAAAAAAGTTTGGGCATTTTTAAATGGTTTTTTTTTTTTATTTATAGCAGTCTAATTTGCTTAATAAATTTGCTACTGCAGAGAAGTCTTCTGACTTCAAATCAAAAAAATATTGCTCAAGGAATGCCCAGACCTGTTTGCTTTTGTGTGAGTATTTTAATTGGAATACGTAACTTAATTTAATAATGCACTCTACACATTTCATGTACGAGCACATTCTGTATTTTATGCCATCACAAAATACATAAAATTCATAAATTGTGGAAAAATCGGTACCAACAACTATTATTCGAGGTTGAAGTGTTTCCTTATTCTTAGCGTACTTTTGCTGCAGTGCAGAAATTTGTGGTAAAACATCGTTCGGTGTAGTCACCAGTAGCGCAAAATCAGTTTGTGCATCAGCAATCGTTGGTTTGTCTGTTTTATTCAGACGTAGGGGTTGAAGAATGCAATGCAACAAAAGAGTTATTATACAATATTGAGCATCTGGAAATAAGTAATGAATGGAAAAAAGGATTAATGAATATATAATAAAATGGTTTCTAAAATTTTAAATGTAATACCTGGAGAAATGTTTCCAACGAGAAGTTTAGAAAGCAGCGATTCTCTGCTACTTTGATCTTTTATATCAGTTTTTAAAATAGGGATAATTACTTTATGAAATTTGTCTAACTTTAAAAATAATTTATTACTTTTGCCTTCGTGCATTCTTTCAAAATCAATGTCAATCTGTTGAAAAAAATTATTGTTAAGTAATGTAAAACTAAAAGTCTTTTATCTTACTAATTCAAATCCATTTGCATCATTGTACCGTGGCCATTCCTGCAGTATTTGTGTTAATGTACTTTGAATATTTTGTATTCGGTGAGGTGATGTCTGCTTCCAAAACGATTTCACTTCCTCCCACGGAGTACAATTATGGGCCAACCAACATTTTTTTTCGTTCAGCTCATCTAAAAATTAAATAATGTAAACTTGAAATTCAATTTTCAAGATATGTATGATACATACCAAAAGTGATTTCAACATCATATGATTTCCTTATATCGGTCCTTGAAATGTTGCTTGGTTTTGTTGAATTCGCCCATCTTGAAAATAATTTGCCTGTAGGATTCTTGCTGCCTTTTTTCCTATCTAAGAAATAGGTTTCAACTTTTTCCTTTGGAAACATATGAACAATTGCAAGGGCCCACTGTTTCATGTCCATGTACGTCATTTTTTGCCCCGACCCAATGAAGTGTTCAACGATAATGTGACACAATGCCTGCTGACTTTTATTGCATAAAAATCCATTTTGGTTATGAAACGATAATATTAGTTGACCCCTAACTTTTGCTTTTAGGAGACTCAAAAGATCTACTGAATTTTTTGTAGCACACGCAGATTGGGAATCTATTGATTTGACGGACTGTAAATCCTCGGAAATTTTTTCCAGCCACTCCAAAATGCGGCTATTTGCGGACAATGTATCCTCATCAGAAATTAATGGAATATCCTAACAAAAGAAATTTGATTATTATATAAGCTTCTTCAGTGCTGTTAAATGTTGATATAAAATAATAATTTAAATAATCGTTGTTTGTTTTTGTTATAAAAATTTAAAATTAATTATCGATCTTATCTTATCTTACCATTCCATTCCGCCAAATCCTTAGACCCGCTTTAAATTTTATAAGTTCACCAAAATATTTATGGTCAAGTTTATTGGTTAAAGTATTTATATCAGCGATTTCCATAGCTTTAAGCACACCAAATGTGTCGATGCCATGTTGATGTAAAATAGAAATAATATCTTCGCCTAACTCCCACATTCGAAATAACTCCAACGTTTCGAAATTACTTGCTTGGAATGAACTGAAGTCATCCGGATCGTCGTCAAAAATGTTAGACATTGTTTTTGAAAAAAAAAGAACACTGCAAAAATAGCAAAAGTAAATATAAATTTATGTAATTAAACATAAGCATTGTTATGCGCAAAAGAATGAAAAAATAACAGCTCATCCGTATACATCAGTGATCGGCACATTTAGCATTGCTATCCCATGGGATAGGCTTGCGTTGTTTTTGTAATTTGTGTAGAAACAAACGAAAAATCACGAGAGTCCGGCCGTCGCGTCGCTTCATGTTGTTGCTATTTTGGCATTGCAAATGAAGAAGACAAAAAGTATGCTTGTGTGAGTCTGCCGACCGCTGGTGT
The DNA here is from genome assembly GCA_943735915.1 of Pherbina coryleti. Lineage (NCBI taxonomy): Eukaryota > Metazoa > Arthropoda > Insecta > Diptera > Sciomyzidae > Pherbina > Pherbina coryleti. Next base: position 105,290,575 of record OX030948.1, on the reverse strand, counting down.
ACATGCATACATGATGCATTGTGAAATTCACTTAAAAGATTTGTAAATATACTCTTACATTTAGATATATGTATGTATAACCTTTAAATTTATTAAAAATTTAGCAATGTTGCTTACGGCATGCACAGCACAGTATTTATTATAAAGAAACTAACACAATTTTTTTTTAAGGCGAATTTCACAATGCATTATGTATGCATGTATGTACATATGTATGTATATACGATCACAAATAACTGTAAGCAAAAAAAAACACTCACAAATTTATTGACCATTATTTGAACACTAATTAAATGTAATTTTTAGATTTTAATACATTAATTACGCACAGACACAACATAACTCGCCAATATCACTCTCATTTATGACTTCTACAACATTTGCAGAACATGAAGTTAAAACATTGGTGTTGTTATGCATAAAGTGTCAAATTGGCACGCGACATTTCTTATACTTGCCCAGCATGATCTATCATGATCTATCATGATCTGTGCTAAGTAATACAACAAATTTAGCAACTGTTGTGGTTGTTGTACTCATTTCTGTATGTCTGTTTTGCTGCCTGTGCAAAACAATACAACAAATTTAGCGACTGTTGTGGTTGTTGTACTCATATCTGTCTATCTGGATGTATGTCTGTTCTGATTTACGTAGAAAATATTATATAAGAAGGAATCTTATAAAACCAAGACGGATTCCTTCTTAATAAAAATAAGACGGAATCTTATAAAAACAAGAAGATTCACGTCTTAATAAAATTAAGACGGCTTTCTTCCCAAATTTAGAAGTATTCCTTCTTGTTTGGAATATTTTGCCGATAAATAACGGAAAAAAACGAGAAAAAAAAGCAAAACAAGAAGGAAACGTCTAGTAGTTAGGTGATTTCCGTTTTAATAAAATTAAGATGATTTTCTACATAAAATCAAGAAGGTTTTCACCTAAAAATTTCTTCGTTTTAGTCTCCTCTCTCGCCCTTCCGTCATCAAACGTTTTAAGAAGGAAACCTTCTTGATTCTATGTGGTATTTTTAGCTCTGTGTTTGGAGTTAGAAATAACTTTAGGATTTTTTGAAACTGAAAAAAAAAATTTGTCTTATTCAGTACAATATTTCTGTTATAACTTTTGAAATTGAAAATTTGATATAAATTGAGTTTTATAACTTTCGTCAACTTGTGATTTCAATAACTTCCGAAATTGGCTCCAGTTATTTGATTTAACTTGGGATATTTGTTATAACTTGAGCTTTTTGTATCATTCATAAGAAATCGTAGGCTACAATTGAATACAAAAGATTTTAAATGTTTTAAATAAATGGGATGATGTGGATTTTCTTGATCGTTTTCGATTGACAAAAGAAACCACCTTGATGATTTTGAAGCTGATCAAAGACAAGCTACATTGTGACGAACGGCGTAAATTTTTGCTAATATCTCACGTGAATTACTGCTAATGACTCAATTTTTTATTTTCCTTCGCTACGGTGATATTGGATCAGTTTAGGTCGCAGTTGTGGGTTTCAGTTGAGTGTGTATTTCATCAGTGCACATTGTATTTATTATATAGAATGGGTATGGCACCTGTTATATTTAGGCAACAACTCGTCAAAATGCAAACAAAAGAAGGTGAATTCCTGAGAGTTTCAAGAGAATTTTTCAGCACATCCAAATTCCCGCGCACAATTGGTGCAATTAAGTGCACACATATGAGAATTCAATCGCCAGGAGACAAGGACTCTGAAAACTACCAAAATCGAAAGAGACGGTTCTTTTTAAATGTTCATTAGATATTATGGCGCTTTTTCAATTAAACAATATAATATTTATTACTGTGAAGTGTACAGTATCAACACGCGTAATATTTTTATGTTAACCAATCAATGTCAATGTAAATGTTAATTTGTCCGGATCGTTTTGTATGGGAAAAAAAGGTCAGCCATTCGTCAGCCATCAATCTCAAAAGTAAGAAGAACTCATAGGAACGATTTCTGCATACTTGTTTTTTTCAAATCAGAGAAAATTTATCGGAGCCTTTTTGATTCTCCTAAAGTTCCTTTTTGGTAAAAAAAACATGGTATTTGCTGGTAACTTTTAATTTTTTACAGAACGCATACCCAAATCTGCTAAAAAGATAAATATCTTACACGTACGAACATTATGGCATAAAAAATGTTCGCTAGAGATAAATCCGAAGAGCCCGGAATAGAAAACCGTAGCTTACTTAATTGCACATTTTTTATGACAAAAAAGTACAAATATTAGCGAAAACGATTGTAAAAGGATTGACAATGCTGGTTATGCATAAAAATCGGTTGGGACATATGTATGGAGCTTAACAATCTCGTGAAAATACACAAAGTTTGAATCACGCCAAAATTCAATTATAAATAAAATAAAGACTTTTTTGCAATAACTTAAACAAAATGTGTTTCTAAAGATCGCAAAAATTTTGGGAGGTCAATAGGAGTTATAGCCCGAACACAATACGCGCGACGAACGGCGAGCAGCACGTCTCCAATCTGTCGTTGTAGAGAAATTGATTGTTGAGCGACTTGATTATAATACACGCGACACCAGCAAACTTCAGCAGTATGTATAGTACACAAAAAACAATGGCTGTTTTCAGCCGACTCAACAGTTGCGGTTTAGAATAACAACACAAAAGAAAAGAGCTGAAAAAGAAATCCATTCAATTTCATTTTATTTTCAAAAAGTTGAATGAGTGAATAACGAAATAAGAATCTATTTAATGAATGCAAAATTCATTTATAAATAAAAATGTTATTTCACATTCAAATTTAAAAAATTTATTAATTATTCGTAATTAAATTTATATCAATTAATGAATAAAAAATCAATAATAACTAAGAAATTAGTAATGAATAACTAATGAATAATGAATAACAAATGAACAATGAATAAAAAAATTAATAAAGATTAAAATATAATTACATTAAGAAACAATTGCAAATTCTAAAATTCTTTGTGAATTGCATTCTTTGTCTATAGTTTTCATATGAATAAAAAATTGAAAAATTGAAAACAAAAATTATTTATTGAAATGAATAATTAATCAAGTTTTTAAAATTAAATGTGAATAAAAATTTTATTTATAAATCAATTTTGCATTAATTTATGGAATTTTATGTCGATATTCAGTTGTACTTATTCTGAATATGAATGCAGACTTAACTCTGAATAAAGTTCAAACAAAACATCCCTCACTACCATCGCTACCATAAATTTCACAACAGTTTAGTTTGCTGCATGTGACCAGTAATAACCAATGTAAACAATGGCGTAAACTTGCTTTTGCTGCCTGTCAAATTAAAATTAAATTTAAGCCGACGGCAATGTCGCGCGACAATGTTGAGCTACAAGTCTCCAAAATACGTCCCATAAGAAATACATGTAAAAAAAAAGTGACAATTGGCGCTTGCCGGTCGTCGCGCGTATTGTGTTCGGGCTATTATAATAGATAATACATAATTTTAAAAATTATTTTATTTTGAAATATTTGTATTTATCGTTTCAGCAGATTTCTAAATTGGAATTCATACATTCTGTAATTTTTCGCACACAGCTTTAAAAACCGATATATGAAAAGAAAATAAAACTCAATACCTTTCCCAAAAGATCAATTTCAAGTAAATTCAATGAAAAATTTGGCTTTTACAGCGGTTTTAAAATATGTGTTTTTAAAAGTAACAAAAAATGCGATTTATGGAGGTGAATAAGAGTAATATTTCATGTCAAAATGTCGGTATGTGTAAGATATTTATCTTTTTAGCAGATTTGGGAATGCGTTCTGTGAGAAATAAAAAGTTCCAAGCAAAAAACATGTTTTTTATTTACCAAAACGGACCTTCAGGAAAATAAAAAGGCTCCGATGAATATTCTCAATTAAAAAAAAGGTATGCAGAAATCGTTCTTATTCTAGAGGAACTTTTACTTTTGAGAGCTCGAACGGCCAAATCAAATTTTTGATTCTTTCTAATGTTCATCTTCATCTAGTACATCTTTGAATGTGATAAAGGTAATGCAAAATCACAAATAAAAAACGAGGTCTGATTATAAAAATCAATTCATCAATTTCTTTAATTAAATATTAGAACTAAAACCAAAAATGAGCTCATTTTGACTCAGCTCGGCAACGATATTATTTTCAAACTCGATTAATTGATTCAAAAACAATTTCAAAAGTTATAACTTCAATATTTTTGTTTTTTTACGACAAATGAGTTGAATTTCCTTGAGATATTTTAATAACTTGAGAAATTATAACTTTACTTAACTTTAACGCTAGAAACGTCAACTGACAAAAACCGAAATTGAATGAAACCAATTTTTAACTTTGGAAATTAAAATTTTCAACTTCTCAAGTTAAACAACTTGGCAAGTTGACAAAAGTTAGAAAAAGTGAATAAAACGGCCCTAAGGTAATGTGATGAAGAAATCCAATGACAAGCACTAATTGTAATTTTAATTTTTTTAGTTTATTCTATTGCAATTTCTGTATAAAAGTTTTATTACATAATAAATAAACTATGTTGATATAATAACATAAATATATTATATTTTCTTGATTGAATAAAATACTTGAATTCTTTAAAATACCATGAATTTAATATTTCATTGTACATTAAGATTTTGTATGTTTGAATTCTTTATAATACCATGAATTGGACATTTTGTTATGCATTACAAGTTTCTATAAAAGTAGATTAATAATATTCATATAAGTTTTTTTTTTATTCAATTATTTTAAGTTTAGTGGACGGCGTGATGAGTATTGATTGTACTTCAATAACCTACCATGTAAAACACTTTTATAGTCGATATAATCTTTTGTCATCTCTAATTATTGAACAATAAATCATTCGATCTTTTATGCTGAAATCGCAATACTGCGTTAGGTCGATCGTGCGCCGATCGTACGTTATATCGACGTTTCAAAAACTTTACGAGAAAAGCTGTCAGAACGCACGACCTTCGATTTTTGCACTCTCAATATTGCGTAAGTAGGTCGTGCGTCTGCCACTTAGATGATGCCAATTAAACCAGCCATGCAAGAAATCCCCCAAAAGTTGTTTTTCATTGCTTTAACAGTATGAGTTATAAAAAAACATTATATAAATCATAAATTCCAACGATGATAAACGAAATCCCATGAAAATCTATCTTTGCCAGTGAAACTATAAAACACCCACATACTAAGCTCTTTCAACGAAAATGCAACTCTGCTATAGCAAGAAATGTCAAACGCACGACCGAGTCGAAGTTTTCTCTACTCATCTCGTTAGATCGTACTTTGATCGTACTTTACCCCTTCGTATGATATTTACGATCAAAGTACGATCAAAGTTTGAGGTCGAATTGTGAATTGCTGCAGAAGAACAGGTGAGTTTCTACTCGAGCTGTCAACGCACGACCGACCTAACGCAGTATTGCGATTTAGCTCTTAAGCTTAACCAGTGTGGTTGTTCTTTTATTTCTTGTGTAATACACAACACTTAACTTCACTAAATTCTAGTGAATGAAAACAAATTTTTTGAGGTCTGGGCCAATCATGTTGACAACAAAGGCTACTGATGAGTTGGTGTAGCGGCCAATGAAACAGTCTGTATAGTCAAGCTGTGTGATTTGCTCCATACAGACCCGTTGTTGTTGTTGTTGGTTGTTGCCTTCTTTGTTCTTCATGTTGTCTTGTTGTCAACATGATTGGCCTAGAGCTCAAAAAATTTGTTTTCAATATAAATAATGAAAGGCCGTATTCAAATATTAAGATTAAAAAAATTCTAGTGAATCTGATAAATTAACAAATGGAATGTTTTGTTCATCAAAAATTTCTTGGCAAGATTTAATTCTAGGTTTGAACAAATAAAAGAGTTGACGACATTTGTTTTTGACCATTGTATAGAATAGTCTATTTGAACTAATTCTTCTGTTATGATTTTTAATTTTCTTTCTATACTGTTAATAATTTGTTTTTTTTACATTTCGATTGATTGTATAGTAATAAGTAATTTACTAGTTATATTTGAAATTTTGTCTAAACTTTCCATTGTTAGTTTATTTATTACTATTTGTTTGTCGTTGTTTTTTAATAAGTTATTAGTCCTGACTTCTATTAATTAAAAATCGTCGTGGTCTGGTGAACCAACGAGCCATTTCCATGTGGTTCCTAGAATGTTTAAAGCTCTTTTGTGTCGTCTTGGTTGCTGTCCTTGCATTATATTTTTAACCTGTTCAATGTCGTGTTTTAAGAATAGGAAGTTTCTATCTTTAGAAGAAATGTATTCACTGATTGATTTCTCAATGTTCTTGATGGCGTCGTTGTACTGTTCAAGTTCACTTACATGAACCATCTTTAATGTACCAGTCTGCAGTCTAGCTGTTCCCATTTCTATTGTAATTATTTGTGAATTTGTATAGTCTAAGATCTGAGTATCCGCAAAAGTTTTTGATACAATCGTCATCAAGTAAATTAAGGTAATTGTGCCTAGCAAATTTCCCATATTGTTCCTAAAACAGAATTAAATTCCATTGTAAAATTGTGATTTTCTTACAAGTCCTTTATGAACTAATCTGTCTGAATTTGTAGTTATGGTACTATTTCTTTTTTCAGCTACTATTTCTTCTTTATACCTATTTGTGAGTTTATTACCCACTCTTTTATTTGTCTTCACATACAGTGTGTCTCCTACGTTATAATCTTTAAAGCCATGTAGTTTTTTATTATGAAAATTAAGCTCCTTTTCCTGTTTTTGTGTTAGTTTCCGTATATTGTCGTCCCTAGCTTGCTCCAATTGTTGAGGGTTAGTGGTGACTCGTCCTCCAAAAAATGCTTCTACTGCCTTTTGTTGGGTTGTAGAATGAATTGAATAATTATATTTATATACTGATTGGTCTAGTAAGTCTTGAAATTATGTATGAATTCTTTCTACTTTGCCGCATCTTATATTTCGCCTAAGGTAGAGTGAAATCTTTCGATTTGACCATTAACAGTGGTTGTATAAGGAGGAGCTATAAAATTTCTATATTATTGTGGTCTTCTAATAAATGTATTATGGATGCTGAACTTTATCTCGTTATCTATTATGATTTTCTCTGGTATACCGAAACACGAAACATGTTAATTATTAACATTCGTACCGTTCGGAGGTGTTTCTACCAGCTCCGCAAATTAATTTTTATAAATTAAATTTTTTTTAAATTAAAATTTAATAAAAAATATATAAATTAAATAATTAATACTTAAACTCCACTTCATATATGTGAACCGTGTTAATTGCAATTTCAAAATAATATTTAATGCCAAAAGTAAAATAAAATAAAAACTGCAATTCAGCAGAATTTGTTGGTGACCCAAAAATAACATATTAAAAAGTTTTAGTAAATTAAAAACAATATACCCAATATAAGTGAACCGCGAAAATGTTAACTTTGCAATTTCTGAACAATATATAAAGCAAAGTAAAATAACATAAAAACCGCAATTATACACAATTTTTTGTTAGTGACCTTAAAATAATATTATAAAAGAAGTACTAAAAAAATAAAAATAAAAAATAATAAACTCAATCAAAATGGAAAAATTCTCTGATTTATCTTCTTGAACAGTAGAGGACCGCAAGACACCCAAAATAACATGCAAGGGGCTTTGTGGTAAATCATTCCATACTTCGTGTATAGGCTTATCAAAAAGACGCCTAACATATCTAGAGGACTATCTTGTCAAGTTTTTGTTCTACTGCGATGAGTGCAAAGAACTATCACTCACGCATGTCCTCCTCGCAATAAAATGTCTCAGTGACTCGACAAATTCATTGCGGCCTGAAAACAAACACAGTGTTAAAAAATAGTTGATCTAGAAACAAAATTAGAAGAGGCGTCATAATCAATAGAAGTTCTCAATAGTGCTGTCGAACTCACTAATATTGAAAGTATTAGAAAGCTCAAAATGATATAAAAAAATATACGAAAAATTTAAAACTTCACTAACGACCATCAAAACGATTTGAACTGTGTTGAAACGGCAATAAATGCTATGAACAAATCAATGTGCACAAACTTTGAAAAAATCAATACAACAGAATCGGTGAGAAACTTAACACTAAACATCGAGTGCCTAAGGAACGACGTCGACACTCTGATGCAATCGACCTCTAAGCAACCAATACAAGCACCTACTATGCCAGACCCATTAATACAAGTTTTATACCACAAAATAAACGAAACAAGTGATGATTTCTGTTTATTTAGAGAGTCACTGCAGGTAATATCCGATGCCATCAGCTCTGCAACCAATGCAATGAACATGCAAAATGCTGTGGAACGAAATTCATCTTCCCTATTCGATGAAATCACGGAAACTTCCATGCTTTCTCCTTCAGTACTTTTTTTTTTTTTTGATTCGCCCAGATATATGAGATCTTCGTAGATACGTATGATATGTACGACGATCTACGTTACGATTCACATTCTAAAAAGTTCCCGGATAAGCCGGACTAATAAAATGCACCTACGTACTAAAACATGCCCCCTGTTGGCAAATAAGAGCCTCCACTAAGCACAATTGCTTGGCCTTTCAGCGGAAATTTAAATTAAATAAAATTTGCGAATTTTTTGTGCTTATGTAAACTTCATAAACATCATCGAATAAAAGCATATTCTTAACCCTCACTTAATACGAAGCAATACAAGACAACATTCAAAGTAATTTATTAGACCATATATAACTGTATTTATAATTGTTGTCATTCAGTTTAGGGTCATTGTCCAACCCAAGATCCTACGTAGAAAAGAGATGCAACTCTCAAACACCAAACCAATAACAAACATAGCACAGATATACAAATATATATTGTGCAGGCACAATATATTTATATATTCGGGTCACTTAAATAACACCGAGCTAAAGTTATTATTTGGATATGCATTTGGGCCAACACAGGTAAAAAATTGTATGGAAAAGAGATAAACTATGACTCACCAAACCGAGAGACACGGTATACATGGTCCAATTTCAAACTTGGGAAGCTATAGAACTAAAGATCTAAAATAATTTCATGAAAAAATAAAACGAAAACTTAAAGTATCTATCATACTCGATGATGCTTATTTGTTAAATCGTTAAATCTACACAATTATCGCGAGTTATATTTGTTATCACAATGAAAGTATTAACTATAGTCAATTAATATTTATATATATTATAGTCAATTATATTATAGTCAATTTGAATTATAGTATTAACTATTCAAATGTAATATCATTTTACGTTTTAAGACCGAAGAAGAAATTTTGGCCAAAGCCGAAGCCGAATATTAATAACATTTTTTTCAAGTACAAAAAATGATAAAATTTAGCACTGTCTTTCGTTATTTCAGTAAAAAGAAAGAACGACAAATATTAAGTTCGAGTTAAACCCATTAGGTCTGTTTCCGTACGCACACTGTGTAACTTGTGGGACACTATTTTCTGTTTCCGTACTTTCTGTGCTTAACATGGGAGAAGAAGAACAAGCATAAAATCGCTCTCTCGAGCACACAAAGTGCACAGAGAGTGCTAGAACTCGAGACTTCGAGTAAAGTAAGAACAAGCATCAAGAAGAATAAGCATCAATAAGAAGAAGCATATGTCAAATTACATTTCATAATCTATATATATAAAAATTAATCTTGGTTTGTTCGACCACTTAAAACTTGAAAACTACTGGACCAAATTGGATACTTCCTTCTGTGAGTTTGTTCGTAATTGTTCCGCGAAGATTTTGGTAAAAATTCACGGAACACTGGACAAGGGGGTGTGGCACCTCCCATACAACCCAAATCTACGGTAGCGAATAGCTCTGAAGTTATAGGTCGCATAGCATCGGAATTCGGTGTTCTACCTCAATTTACAAGAGCCGTTCCACAGGTAAAATTTAATGGGAGTTGAATGTGGGGCGTGGCACTTTTTCAGCAGACTAAATTTTCGGTATAACTTTCAAGCTATAAGTCACACATCAATTAAACTTGGTAGGAGCGTACTATTTAGTCGCGTCCTTCGACTAGCAAAATTGAGCAAGCATTGAACAAGGGGATGTGGCACCGCCCATACAATTAAAATTTATGATATCGAATAGCTTTGGAACTAAATGCCGTATAATAATGAAATTCAGTATGGAGTTGCCACTTGGTGATATATTTCTACTATAAAACTGGGATGGGCTTTGGAAAAGGGGGTGTGGCCCCGCCCATGCACTTTAAATTTTTGATATCAGATAGCTCTGGAACTAAACGTCGTATAACAACGAAATTCAGTATGGAATTACTATTGGGTGATATTCATCAACTAGAAAACTGAGACGTCATTGAACAAGGGGGTGTGGCTCCGCCCATACAAGCCAAATTTGCGATATCGAATAACTTTGGAATTATAGGTAGCATAGCCTCGAAATTTGGTTATCAATTTACATGAGTCGTTCTACTTAGAGATAGAGATAGAGATAGAGAAAGAGATAGAGATAGAGATAGAGATAGAGATAGAGATAGAGATAGAGATAGAGATAGAGATAGAGATAGAGATAGAGATAGAGATAGAGATAGAGATAGAGATAGAGATAGAGATAGAGATAGAGAAAGAGATAGAGATAGAGATAGAGATAGAGATAGAGATAGAGATAGAGATAGAGATAGAGATAGAGATAGAGATAGAGATAGAGATAGAGATAGAGATAGAGATAGAGATAGAGATAGAGATAGAGATAGAGATAGAGATAGAGATAGAGATAGACAGACATAGACATAGACACAGAGATAGAGATTGAGATTGAGACTGAGTTTGAGATTCAGATAGAGATAGAAATTATTTCCGCTACGACAGCAACGCGTCGCGTACCAGCTAGTTGTTTATGTTTTGCGATAAAAAAATTCACAAATTGTGTGCCTAAAAAGAAATTTACGCACAATAAATAAATAATAATAAATAAAAATTAAGTAATTTTTCAGTTTTGCATTAAAAATGGCTTTTAATAATTTGAGTGAAAGTGTTTTAAATTTTGTGCTGCCGGCTGCAGTCAAAATCAGCTGTTTTGTGCTTGAAACTTACTAGAAGCTGTTTCCGTACTTTTGCAACTATTCTCACATTTCGTTTTTACTCTCTTGCACACATCTTACACAAATCTTACACAGTGCGGAAACAGACCTATTAGTTAATATTAATTATTATTATTTTTCTGCCTTATTTCTGTCAGCATTGCATTTCTGTAGCTTTTACGACTAAATATAAAATTGATTTAATTTCTTTCATGTCATTTTGCTGAATTATAATATTTCTGTAATTGATTTAGTGACGTCAGGATGACATAGAAGATACTTAAATCTATTTTTGATCTAGTCGAGAAAAGCTACAGAAATTCAATACTGACTGAAATCTCGCAGAAAATTTCAGAAATCGAAAGCAAATGAGACGGTCGGGTAAAAATCAAAAATTTTTTAGTTTTCTGCCAGTTCGTTCAACTGGTACGATCACATTGGAGAGCAGGGTGAGCTAGTTGTCAAAATCAGCTGTTAATGTTTAGTTTTTCTAATTGTTGTTGTTGTTGTTTTCGTTTGACGTTTGTAGCTTCTACAGCTTTGTTGTTGCAAAATTGCTCATTTGAGCAGCCATCTTAAAATGAGCTTACCTTGTAATTGTATCATGGATCGGACTCACTGCATTTATCATTTGAATAAAGTTTTCAACGAGAGAAAACCAACTTATGGAAGAACAGAAGAAAGAGAAAAACAAAACCAACAAGTGTTTCAAGTATGGAATTTCGAATGGAATTTATCGAATTATACTGAAATTTTCCTAAAGAATTATAAAAATATTTTTAGTTATTACAAAGTAAAAATATTCGGCCAAAATATTTAGGCCGAAGCCGAAAGTTAAAAAATCGGCCGAATATGCCGAATACCGAAGCCGAATATTCGGTCGGACACTAGTTTTAAGACATCTACTAGTCCGAAAAATTTATCAAGTTCAAGTTGCCATTGAAATCACTACACAAACATAGTAATGGGTCGTGAAGGGCATAAGTAGAAGTCCACTGCCTCAACTTAAAAAGCTTCGCTCCTAGGGATGTTGAAGTTTAATGAAGAAAGGAGGTATTGTGAGTCTATGTCGCCACTGAGTAATTTGTATAAAAAGGAGACATTGAGCATAATTCTTCTGCTTCTTAAGGAAGGCAGGGAAATAATTTTAAGTCGGGTTTCATAAGGGGGAAGAATAATATTGGGGTCCTAACGATAATGTAAAGCAAAAAGTAAGAATTGTTTTTGAACCGATTCTAGTGCATCGATGTGGACATTGGGACGAATTAATAAAGTGAGTGGAGTAGAGTGAACTCCGCTCAACTCGAGTAAACTATGATCGGTATGAATAAACCATATTAATAAAACTAACTCAACTCCACTCTACTCATGCTTTTCTTTGACATTGAGTGTTTACTCTGAATAAACATCGCGCCCTCAGTTTTTGTTTATTTCGTATTAATAAAAACTGAGATCACTCAGCAAAAGTTGAGTGTATTGGGACGAATTAATAAAAACTGAGTGCACGAGTGGAGTGGACTGCTTGAGTGTGCATTTTGAGTGTGCGATGTTAGTTAAGTGGAGTGTGAAATCCGTATTAAAAAACTACACTCCACTCTGAGGGCAAAAAAACATAGTTTGAGTTTTTACTCATGACCGCATCCGTCAGACAGCTACGTTTGTTTTTTAAATAGTTCTTCTGTAACCAAGCACGTTACATTTTTTTGAAAATATTTTTAATTTTAATAAAAATGGATGTGATTTACGAAGATTTCTTTTATTTTTTATTTTTTTATTTATTATTTCTTGAATTTTATTTTTTGAAAGCCAAAACACCAAAATACTTAAATGAAACCAAACGAAATGTGACCTGTATGATGGGAAATAAATAACAAATACGGCATTTGCTTAGCTTGAGTGAGGCTGAGGCAGCTAAATAGTACACTCAACTTTTGCTGAGTGATCTCAGTTTTTATTAATACGAAATAAACAAAAACTGAGGGTGCGATGTTTATTCAGAGTGAACACTCAATGTCAAAGAAAACCATGAGGAGAGTGGAGTTGAGTAAGTTTTATTAATATGGTTTATTCATACCGATCAGAGTAAACTCGAGTTGAGCTGAGTTCACTCTACTCCACTCACTTTATTAATTCGTCCCATTATTTAGCTGCCTCAGCCTTACTCAATCTAAGCAAATGCCGTATTTGTCATTTATTTCCCATCATACAGTTCACATTTCGTTTGGTTTCATTCGGTATTTTGGTGTTTTAGTTTTCAAGAAATAAAATGGCCAATTTGTTGAATTTTTTCTTTGATTCCGATGATGAAGATGAAGGTGAAATACGTGCAGTTCAGAAGTATAAAACAAGAAGGTCAGGAGAAGATAAAAACTATCACCAATTATACCGTTTCACACGTGAAAATATTCATTATTTGGTGGATTGTTTTATGCCTTTTTATGAAGAAGCGCGTGGTGGTGCTCTATCGAACATGGAAAAAATGCAAACATTTCTTCAATATATGGGCGATCCACGTTTTTAGGTGAAATAAATAAACGTACTATATAACAAATTGAAACAAAATGAAAACAAATCACATCCATTTTTATTAAATGAAAACTTTTTTCAAAATAATGTAACGTGCTTGGTGACAGAAGAACTACTTAAAAAAACAAACGTAGCTGCCTGATGGATACTGTCATGAGTAAACACTCAAACTATGTTTTTTTTGTCCTCAGAGTGACGTGGAGTTTTTTTAATACGGATTTCACACTCCACTTAACTAACATCGCACACTCAAAATGCACACTCAAGCACTCCACTCCACTCGTGCACTCAGTTTTTATTAATTCGTCCCATTGTATTGAGGGTTCCATATTACGGATGAATATTCAAGAATTGGTCTAACAAGAGAGGTATAAAGTATTTTAGTAGTGAAAGGATCGTTGAATTCTTTATCCCATTATTAAATGAAGCCAAGGACAGCCTTATTTACCACCAAATTAACTCGAAGATTGAAACGAAGTTTAGGATCCATAATTACACCTAAATCAATAAAACTGTGTACAATTTCTACGTTAGTATTATTTATAGTGTAATTTATACTATTAACAATTCGACGTGAGAATGTCATTTGCTTACATTTTTTTAATTTTAATTTTAAAAGGTTTAAATTTCACCACTCCACTAGAATATTTAAATCTGGGGTCGAATAGTCTGTTCCGTTAACGTACAACTCGTCACGTAAAACTGAGTAGTTGGTATGATGATATACGTGAACGTCAAACAAGTTTCGTAATTTGACATGATATGTTCAGTGAACGGATAAGTGAACGTCATGGTATAATAATACAAGGTAGCATTGACAGTTGCTTGGGAAAACATCTCCTGTCAAAAAATATACTCAAAAAAAGAGCACTCACAATCCGCCATTGAAAACACAAGCAATGTTGTAAACGTTGAAGTGAAAAAAAAACAACAACCACAGCAGCTGCAGATGTATTTCCACAAAAAGCTGTTTTTGACAGTTTATGTTTTCCTGTTGAAGAGAAAATAAGCAGTTGTCAATGCTACCATGTATTATTATACCATGACCATGGGTTAGAGCTATTCATGCATTCGTCTCAAATTCTAGCTGCCACTCACAATAAATTTTGATGCGCTCGTAGAGAGTGAAAAAATGTCATTCACATTAACAGTGCTATGTTAAGTTCATGAAACCTCTTTACAATATATGCTCTTTGCTTCTGTTAGTATTCTTGTTTGTATTGTTATGGTCGTTTGTCTGTTTATTGTTGTTAGAAAAACTATAAACTTTGTTATTTCTACTATTGTGAATGTTTTTATTAATGTTATTTAGTCTTATATCAGCCTGACCTTTTTAATGCTTGTAATGAATAGTTCTGTTTTCATCCAATAGTCTTAGCTTAGAGTATTTTGCTATTATGTCATTTAATGAACATGTCATGACGGACATTTTATGCTCTAATTGGTCCGTCTATTTTTTCTATCAATATATTTTTTTTTTTTTTTTTTTTTTTGGATTCGCCCGGAAGTAGGAAATCTTCATAGATACGTATGACCCGCGCCATACGCATGCACGATTTACATTCTAAGAAGTTCCCGGATCAGCCGGACTGAATAGAATGCACCTACGTGCTAAAACCTACCACCTGTTGGCAAATAAAAGCCTCCACTAAGCACAATTGCTTGGCTTTTCAGCGGAAATTAAAATTAAATAAAGAAATTTGAAATTTGAAATCTTAAAATTTTTGTGCTTATGTAAACATAATAAGCATCATCGAATAAAAGCACATTCTTCATAACACGAAGAAATACAAGACAACATCCAAAGTAATTTATTAGACTATATATAACCGCATTTATAATTGTAGTCATTCGGCTTGGGGCCACTGTCCAACCCAAGATCCTACGTGGAAAAGAGATGCAACTCTCAAACACCAAACCAATACCAAACATAGCACAGATATACAAATATATATTATGCAGGCACAATATATTTATATATTCGGGTCACTAAAATAAGGGAACACCGAGCAAAAGTTATTATTTGGACATGCATTTGGGCCAACGCAGGTAAAAACTTGTATGGAAAAGAGATACACTCTGACACACCAAGCCGAGGGATACGGTATACATGGTCCCATTTTAAACAAGCTATAGAACTAAAGATCAAAAATAATTTCATGAAAAAATTAAGCAACGAAACTAAATAAAACGAAAACTTAAAGTATTTATCAAATTCGATAATGCTTATATGTTGAATCGTAAAATCTACACAATTATCGCGAGTTATATTTGTTATCGCAATGAATGCGTTAAGTATTCAAATGTAATATCATTTTACGTTTTAAGACATCCACCGAGTCAGAAAAATTTATCAAGTTCAAGTTGCCATTGAAATCACTACATAATTAGAAGTGCACTGACTCAACTTAAAAAGCTGGAAATATCTGGCTCCGCTCCTAGGGATGTTGAAGTTTAATGAAGAAAGGAGGTAATGTGAGTCTATATCACCACTGAGTAATTCGTATAAAAAGGAGACATTTAGCATAATTCTTCTGCTTCTTAAGGAAGGCAGGGAAATAATTTTAAGGCGGGTTTCATAAGGGGGTAAAATAATGTTGGGGTTCCAACGATAATGTAAAGCAAAAAGTAAGAATTATTTTTGGACCGATTCTAATGCATCGATGTGGACATTGTATTGAGGGTTCCATATTACGGATGCATATTCAAGAATTGGTCTAACAAGAGAGGTATAAAGTATCTTAGTAGTGAAAGGATCGTTGAATTCTTTAGCCCATCTTTTAATGAAACCAAGGACACCTCTAGCCTTATTTACCACCAAATTAACTTGAAGATTGAAACGAAGTTTAGGATCCATAATTACACCTAAATCAAGAAAACTGTGTACAATTTCTAAGTTAGTATTATTTATAGTGTAATTTATACTATTAGCAATTCAACGTGAGAATGTCATTTGCTTACATTTTTTCAAGTTTAATTTTAAAAGGTTTAAATTACACCACTCCACTAGACTATTTAAATCGGATTGTTAGAGTTGTTGTTCTTCAGGCGATTTGTAAGTTAGAAAAAGTTTTACGTCATCGGTGTACATTAAGACGTTACAGTGTTTTATTACAGAAGGAAGATCATTTATAAACAGTAAAAATAAAACCGGACCAAGATGACTTCCCTGAGGAACACCTGATGTGACCAAAATATTTTTTGACATAGAGTTCTTATATAAAACTTATTATTAGGGACTTATATTAACTAAGTCCCTATCTACATTTTGAGATTGGTATATTAAAGACTTTGTGGCGTCCGTGGCGTAGTTGGTTAAAGTGCGTGGCCGCTATGTCAACGAACCTGGAGACCCAGGTTCGAACCCCAGCAGCGACAGAAAATTATTTGAATTAAAATAATTTTTCTGTACGGCCGCCACCTCTCTGCAGACAATGGCAAAACTCAGAGAGTAATAACTCTAGCCATGAAAAGCTTCTTGAGAATAAGAACATTTCGTTCATCACCGTTCGGAGTCGGCGTTAAGCCTGTAGGTCCATTTCTCGGTCAATTGTGTACAAACTTAATAACACGCACAACACAATTGATCATAAGAAGCTAGGTCAAAGTCCTTTCAAGGGCTAAAATGACCAGTTATTTATTTTTATTTTTTTTTATATTGAAGACTTTAGGCTATCAAATTCATAAATTTGTGTTGTTTCAAATTTAGCATTTTGAAATAAGTCGAAAAGTTCTCTTAAATTACTCACTCTCGTACTTCTGCATTTGTTGAAAATGTCACCATAAGATTTTCGGGGCTTAAACCGATCTCTCAGCTGTTCCTTTATCTGCTGCCATGAAGCCTCATCTCCCAGCTGTCTGACGTGAAGACCTGCCTACCCCATGGTATAATAATACAAGGTAGCATTGACAGTTGCTTGGGAAATCATCTACTGTCAAAAAATATACTCAAAAAGAGAGCGCTCACAATCCACCATTAAAAACACAAGCAATGTTGAAAACGTTGAAGTGAAAAAAAACAACAACCACAGCAGCTGCTGATGTATTTCCACAAAAAGCTGTTTTTGACAGTAGATGTTTTCTTGTAGAAGAGAAAATTAGCAGTTGTCAATGCTACCTTGTATTATTATACCATGAGTCAACGTATCCATTCATACGATCTGTCATACGTGAACTAAATATTATTCGTAGCAAGCTAAATTCTATTCCAATCATAAAAAATGTGAGTGAATTTTATAAATTTATTAATAACAAACAATTTTGAAACTAAGAAATTTTATTTTAGGATAAACTGCAACAAATTGAACAATGTTCATAAGGAAACGATGGCCGAATTCATGCACCTTCATGCGAACTTGGCCAAAAATTTGTTACCCGGTTGCGCGCAGGGAAAGGCCACTTCAAATAGACTTTGGGAGGAATTGGCGAGGAAACTATATGCTGTGGAAGAAGGTATATTTTCATTTCTGTGCATTAAAAAGTGTTAAATTATGGCTTAATTGTAGGTTTTGCTGATCAAAAGTATCAAAGCCTCGAAAAGAAAAACAGGCGGTGGTCCATAAGTTAATAACCTTTTCTGAAGAGCTTTTTATAGAAGCAGCCGGACTGGAAGCATCCGTAGAAGGCAATAAAATGGTATATTTGAAATTACTCGTTTCGAATTTTAATTTATTTAATATTAACATTATATGTATGTGTATTAGGTACATTCTTTTGGCAAGAATGGTCTTCAGTTTATCTGAATTCAGAAAATAGTTTCTTAGCTGATGACCACAGCAATAACGAGCCAACTAAACCACCTTCAAAAAAATTAAATGTAGACCAATCCGACGCCAATATCAGTATTGATGAAAATTATATTTCAATTGAAAACTGCAGTTGCTTGAACACAATTTAAATGTAGTGACTGACTTTCAAAAACGACTGAATTCGAAACTCGATAGGTTGCTGGAAATAGTCTTCGTCTTATCGTTGTCAGAAAAACATTCGCCTATCGTTTAGCAATCATGTACGCATGCGCGTCGTGTAATTCTCAATTTGATACAACTGATCATATCAATTGTGATTTTTGCTCTAAAAAACTACATGTCAAGTGCATCAATCTTACTGAAAACCGTTTGGAACTAATAAAAAATAATAATAACATATTTTTAAAATGTGATCAATGCGCAAATAAATCATTTTCTCACATTGATTAAAATCTGTCCAAGAATTAAAACACTTGTTTGAATCTGTGGTAAATCTCGCGCCCGATGTAAAGAGTAATACGAAAGGGTCAAAAGCAAAAATCGATACCCAAATTCTCACGCGCTCTAAAGCAAAAAATGCAGAAGTTGGTCGCTTGGCTAACATTTCTAATCGTGGCGGTTCTCTTACTTCTCCCGCTCATTTCGATAAAAATATTAAGTCAGATCGTGCTATGCCGACAAACAATCGCGCTACGAAAGCATCGAATGGCAATTTGCCTTGTTTAAGCAGTAAATCTACATCACTAACTAACAATGAGGCCGATATTCATGGTAGCGTGAATGCACCGACAGTTCTTCGGTCTGAATTCTCTTATGATGTCGCTATAAATTACTCTGTGGACAATGCTGCTGTTATCGCTAGTGCTGCTAATGCTGTCGCTCTCGATGCTGTTGCTGTTAACGCTAAAGCTAATAATGCTATTCCTGTTATTACTGGCTCTCTTAGTACTGATACTGCATACGCTCTTAAAAATGCAGTCACAATTTCTAACGCTGATTCTATTGTTGTTGCTGACTCTCTTGTTTCGGATGCTGTGGTCGCTGGTCATAAAGCAAGAGCTGGGGCGAAGGTTGATGAACAAGTTGGAGGTCAGTGTTTTTTCGTTTCTAACGCTCCCGTCCACTCCAATGACAGTGGGACAAGTCATACATTTTTATCGTCAAAAACTGTCTCAATAAATACAAAACTTTCAAACATAAATAATACCATTATTGGATGCAACGACTATGTTGGCGAAAACTTTGATGTTATGAGGCGACATAAGTGGTTTCATATCTCAAACTTAAGATCAACTACAACATATCAGGCAATTCTGGAATATGTGTCTTCGAAAGCGAATATTACTTCGACGGAAATATCCTGTTTCAGTCTGGCAAAAAAAGATGGTTCAAACTCGAAATTTCTAAGTTTTAAATTAGCCATACCCGCAGAATTCGTCAGTATGGTATACAGTTCAAATTTTTGGCCCTCAGGTGTGCGGGTGAAACCTTTTATTGCTTCAAAAAACTTCGTGCGCCCATCCATCCAAACTCAACAGACTTAAAAAACCTATCAACTAAGGTCAATATTTTATCTAAAAATTATGCAATTGTGAGCCCTCTCGATAAATTTTTACAACTTTATTATCAAAATTGTGGTGGACTCCGTACAAAGTCCACACAGTTTTCTTTAAATATTATGGATTGCCATTATGATGTTATTGCTTTAACGGAGACCTGGTTACATTAGGTTATGATGGATCTGAATTCTTTGATTCATTACATCTGAATTCTTTGATGGATCTTTCGAAGTTTTTCGCCGTGATCGATCTTTGACAACGACTGGTTTAACACGAGGTGGTGGTGTGTTAATTGCCGTTCATGCTGTTTATCGTTGTCAGCAGATATCACTGCTAAACACATCAGATATTCTTGAACAAATATGCATTCGCGTTGATTTTCCTTGCCATGGCGATGGATCTAAAATGTTTATTAAAAGTATTTAAGTATTTGTATCTTATATTCCACCTTGCTCTTCAAGTGAAATTTATTCGATGCACTTTATAAATATTCTGAATGTAATTGATCGGCTTAAAGATAATGAATACCCTATAATCAAAGAACTAAAATATAAGGAAGTGGTGTTGTCTACACATACAGTGTACGTGAACTGTGGCCAATTTTGTAAATTGAGTGAGCGAGACAGAGTGTGTTTTTTGACATTTCTGAGCGATCGTCAGCTGTTCACAAGTCTTTTCAGTAAAAAAAAAATAGTCGCGCCAATTTGATGCGACCACAGTTGTCAAAACGCAATCACTGCTTCAGGGGCGCATTATTTTTTCACTCTTTAACACACTTTTGGGGCGCTTTTGTCTTTAGCAAAGTTTATAATATATAATTGTTATTTTTAATTTTTTTCAGATTTCCGCATATTTTCGATCTCAAATTATATTATATTATATTATATTATTATATTATTATTATCCAATGAAATATCCAAAAAAACAAAATTAAAAAAAAGAAAAAATAGGTGGTGTGGAAATATAATAAAAACAAAACTATATTATCATATTTTTAAAAAGTCTTAATTTATAATAATTTAATTATTTTTATATTATATAATTAAATTAGATCCAAAATCAGTAAATTTAACTCAGAATCTATTGTATATGTGATTCCAATTAGAAACCATTTGGACCTTCATTAACGATCTTACCGAATACGGCCCTGAGTAAAATAATTCTGTATTACAATACAATTTTCTTTTTATATATTAGGTCTTTAATTATCAAACGTTTTATCAATACCGGAAAAATCCAAAAAAATATTTTATGTTATTCTAATCAGAAACAATTTGAGCCTTCTTTTTCGATGCAACTGAATACGGCCCTTTGTGAATGTTTATGTATTTGTGTCAAGCAACACGAATAAGAAAAATACCACACTTTTGTGCAATAACATCAGTTCCTTATATCTTAGTTATTAGTCCTTATATCTTAGTACCAAAAACATAGCCGTAGGGCAAAGATACACGGTGCATTTAAGGGTTAAATAAGAAACGTCAATCAGTTCTTAAAGATAACGGTATTTAAAGTAAAAGCAGCGGTTCTTCTTTGCTTGAGTTTGCTTGGTCAAGTCAAAGGAAATATTTAGTACCACGCCAGCGCATCGCGACGCGGCGGATCGCGCTTATCGCGGCGGATTACGCGTCGCCCCGCCCTGCTCCCCCCCACCACCTCCGTCGTCATTTTTTCCTTTTGAAATTTATTGATAACCAAAGAAACTTGTTGTTTTGAAAAAGAATCAGTATTTTTCCCTTGTTCGAAATGTTTTTATAGATTTTTAAGTATGATAAAATTAAAATGAATTAAATTTTTAAATTTAACGCACTTCCTACATAAATAGTATTATAATATAATATCCACATAAAAAGTATTTATATCATCAAATGATTGAATTAAAATAGACTTAAAAAAAAAATACTGGCCTTGAAAATGCTCTGGCCTTGAAAATGCTCATTTCGTACAAGGGAATTTCGTATATCGTGTGCGAATACAATGTAAAATATTAGGCGATTTTTCATTTTTTTGGGTGAATTTTCGTTTTTGTTTTTGGGTAATTTTTCCAAAAATTTTTGGGCTTTTTTCCGTTTTCTTGGGTAAAATTTCGTTTTTTCGTTTTGGGCGATTTTTCATAAATTTTTGGGTCATTTTTCATTTGGGTGATTTTTCCTTTTTTTTTGGGCGATTTTTTTTTTGGGCGATTTTGCGGACAGCCCAGAAACACTTGGGACTGCAATATTTGCAGGATGAAATAGAATTCTAAATTTAATACATATACTATGCAAGGCTGCGCAAACATTTGTAAATCTTGCTACTTTTATTAGAGGAAGATGCCACTCTTTTCTCATAGCCAAGCACCTTTCAGCGGCCTTTTAGGATTCCAATCGTTCTTTCAATGATGCACCTAGCCCTGGAGTGAACATCATTAAAAATTGTTTCGCCTGAACTCTCCTATGCATTTCTATGGGGTTTTATGCACCACGGTTCAAGAGGATAGCAAGAATCCTCTAATGAAATTTGAAATAAGTTGTATTAAAACAATATTTGTTGAAATAACAAAATTACCCAAAAGCCATGAATTTGCATTTCTATTTCAACTAATTTGCTCCTCCATTAAACTTCTCTGGTCCGAATGCTTCCAAATGAAAAGATCATGGGCTGCTCCTCCGTATTTGCAATTGATTGCAGTTATATAATTTTCGTGGTCGCAAATCTGTTAGAAAAGGTAAATTAGTTCATGTATCCTATGTTGAAACTTAATATAAACTCACTATCATTACATTCAAACTATGGAACCCCTTCCTATTAATATACATGTGTTCATTCTCTTTTGGTTTTTGCAGTCCAATGTGCGTACCATCAACACACCCGACGACTAAAAAAGAAAGGTTTATTCAGTATTGAATACAATGCAGCTTTTATCTCACCTCCAGGAATTTTGTACTTGTCCACAAACCACTCCTTGCATCTAGACGACTGCTCTGGTGTAAATTTAATTAAACTAGGACACAACTTGCTCTCCATGTCTGTAATAACACTGGATGTTATTTTCGATACGGAGCTTTGGGACATCCCAAGAAGGTAGTCGCTTCCGATCGTGTGTTGATAAGAACCACTTGGTAAGAGAGAAAGGGTTGCTGCCAGTTGTAGCACTGGCGGAATAGCTGTAGACAGGTGGCAGTGGAAGGTTATTTGTCTTAGGACATATTGAAACACGTCCTTATTAAGACGAAATCTTTTAACAAATCTGCAAATTAAAATTAGAAAAATTTATTTTATTGCTACACTGGCGGTCACAAAAACCGCACCACTCAGATCGTTCATAAAGTTTAGTTTTAATTATAAAAATACCAATATTTTAAACAATCCTAGTATTTTTCTATTGTTTTTTAATAAATTTAAAGTATTTCCGCAACAAAAAATAATTAAAAATTGTTTCATTTATTATGCATAAAATAAAATTAATAAAACAAAAAAACAGCCAATTTTACATATTTTTCATATTTTTATTATTTTGGAACTCATTATGTACTTAAAATCGACTTCTTTAAAAATTTAAGATAAGTTTCACTGTTTATGATGTTGACTAAAAAATATTTTAGTAGGGTGTAGATCCTCCCTTGGCTTTAATTACGGCCTGAATTCTCGATGGCAAAGAGTCAACCAGTACTTGAAGTACAGTAGGCTGTAATTCGTCATTCCAAACGTTTTCTAAAGTAGATATGAGTTTTGGCTTGCTCCCTGGCTTGTGGTCAGCAACTTTTCGTTTCATTATGTGCCAGAAGTGTTCTATAGGGTTTAAGTCTGGTGAATTCCCTGGCCAATCAAGTCGCAGAATTCTGAGTTCGTTAAACACTTGTTGTAGCTGTTGAGAAAGAAGTAAAAAGAAATATTATTTATGACCTGTTCATCACTAATAATTTCTTAAGCAACTGATACCAGATATAGATTACCGATTTAGCACGATGGCATGGTGCAGAGTCATCCTGGAAAACAGAAAAGTTGAATGCGCCAAATGCTCTTCAAGTGCTGGAACAAGCATTGTCCTAATAACTTGCTCGTACTTGAGAGAATTCATTGTTCCATCCAAGAAATATAGAGGACCTTTCATAAAATATGAAAAACATCCCCATACCATTTTTCCTTGAGGAAACTTCACCGTTTTGACAATACAATTTTCACTATATCGTTCTCCAGGAAAGCGCCGCACGTATGGGAGGTTGTCAGCACACAATGGGAGGTTGGCAGTCACTCGTCCCCGACGGGTTGCTTTAATTTTATTAGTCAGAAGTGGCTTTTTTACAGGACGTTTGTCACATAAGCCAATCTCTCGAAGCCTCCTGCGTACAGTTTCCACGCTTATATCTACGTTATGGTACTCCTTTAAGCGATCATTTAAGCTTGTTCTTTGAATTACGCTATCTGTCCGTTTATCAGTGGCTCGTTTGAGTCCTGATCCTTTGGTTCTTTTTAAACAATCAACATCAACTTTTTTTTCATGAGTCGCACTATCAATGTGAGCACCCACATTTACAAGAAATTTGACTGTAAGATACACCTTCTTCTACCAATGTAATAATTTTCACTTTTTCATTACGTGACAATTGTCGATATTTTCGCGACATGTTGCTTGTTTGCAATTAAAACAGTTTTTAACGTTGCAAAAACGTAAAATATACTATAATCCAGTTTTTTTATTTGTTCTTGGAATATCAAACACGCAAACCATTTTCCAATAAATTTAAAAAAATTAACTGCTTAATCGATACGTGTGAAACAATGAAAGGGTTGCCAGTGGTGCGGTCTTTGTGGCCGCGAGTGTATATTCTTTTAAGTGTTTAAGCAGTGTTTGACATCGCCAATGGATTACTTCGATCTCTTAATTTCCTCCAAACAATTCTTTCATCGAAGTCACTTTCATCCATTATATTAATCACTTTTTCAATAAAAATAAACACTCAATTAAAAAAAGCAATTTGACATATTTACTTGCAAATACAAAGGAGAAGATAAATACTCTACTAATATGTATGTCCCTTGTAAAAGAAAGAAGAAGAGGAGCAATCTATTACTATTATACAAAATTACGTTCCATTCTCATTCGTATGTTATCATCTCATATCAATCGTACGCATGAACCGTCACGTAATTTTGTTTTGAACGACCGCCATTCCATTCACGGAAAAGACGATTCGACCCTTGATTGTAAGAGTTGTTGTTCTTCAGGTGATTTGTAAGTTAGGAAAAGTTTCACGTCATCGGCGTACATTTAGACGTTGCAGTGTTTTATTACAGAAGGAAGGTCATTTATAAACAGTAAAAATAAAACCGGACCAAGATGACTTCCCTGTGAAACACCAGATGTGACCAAAATATGAAAAAATATTCTATTTTGACATAGAATTCTTATATAAAACTTTTTGCGAATGATTCGACAAGTACGATTTAATCCAGTGTAACAGTTTGACGCGAAACCCAATTAGATGAAGCTTTTTCAGAAGAAGATAATGATTAACACTATCGAAAGCTTTGCTAAAGTCTGTACACATAACGTCAGTCTGTCGTCCTAAAGTAAAACCTTTGATGACACACGTACTAAACTCCAAGAGGTTAGTTGACGTAAATTTTCCCTTTAAGAAACCATGTTGAGATTGAGGTGGAAATGGAGGAAGATACGACGTGGGTTATTTGAGCAGTTATAATTTTCTCAAATAACTTAGGGATTCCGATTAGTTTAGCGATACCTCAGTAATTGGAAACTTCAATTTTTGTGCCGGATTTATGAAAAGGTATTATGTAAGATTTTCTCCTTATATAGGGAAAATGGCCACTGTGCAAGGATGTGTTAAAAATTTTTGATAGGGGAGAACACAAACTAATAGAACAATGATTTAAAATGCAGCTCGGGATTTCGTCAGGACCAGTCGTAAAAGAAGATTTTACTTGTCGAAGGTAATGCATTACGCATAACTATATTAGAATCTATTACGGGGGTTTCAAAAGAGTTAACTGGTGGTAGGTAAGGATATTCAAGACTCATGCTCAATGGAATATCAGAGTAAGTTGTTTTAAAGAAGTTTGCAAACATGTTGGAAATTCGATATTGCAAGATAATAAATAAAAAATAAATAACTGGCCATTTCAGCCCTTGAAAGGACTTTGACCTAGCTTCTTATGATCAATTGTGTTGTGCGTGTTATTAAATTTGTACACAATTGACCGAGAAATGGACCTACATGTTTAAAGTCGACTCCGAACGGCGATGAACGGAATGTTCTCGTTCTCAAGAAGCTTTACATGGCATTTTGATTACTCTCTGAGGTTTGCCATTGTCTGCAGAGAGGTTGCGGCCGTACAGAAAAATTCTTTTAATTCAAATAATTTTCTGTCGCTGCTGGGGTTCGAACCTGGGTCTCCAGGTTCTTTGACATAGCGGCCACGCAATTTAACCAACTACGCCACGGACACCACAATATTGCACGATATTGCAAGATACTTCTTCATAATTGATTTTCATAAGAGGTGGGAAGCTGGAGGTTTTATTATCGTTTTGATTATCTATGAATTGAGTTTTTATTTTGGCTATATAGGCAGAGTAGCATTGTTTATTTTAAAGTTGATATCTGTAACGACAAGAGGAATAACAAGCTAAGTCTAAATTAGAGCCTGATTTTTTATATATCTTAAATAAAGGATTTTTGGAATTTTTTAAAGACTTAAGCTTAATTGATCCTAAGAAGCTAGGTCAAAGTCATTTCAAGGGCTGAAATGGCCAGTTATTTATTTATTTTAGTTAAGCTCATTAGTTAACCAAGGAGGGTTTAAAAGTTTAAAATTACTATTTTTTTGGCACAGATAATGAGAAGCATTTTTGCAAGGTATCATTGAGAAACTGTACTGAAAATTCGACAACCTAAAAAGAGTACGAAGACCTCCGAAGATCCAATCAGAGGCAGAAATAGGAGTTAGAAATGCGGAATCATCGGAAAAACTCCAGGACACGGAAGGTAAGTTGAAATCACCTTATACAATGATAGTTTCCATATTTTTAAGCATATTATAGACAGTTTTGATGGCACTAATATGGTTTAAGTAAATTGTTAAATCACTTTTAGGGGGAATGTAAGAGTAAGTAAGAAAAATAGTATTATTATTTAGTTTAACTGTAACACAAATAAACTCCAGGTCGTTAATGCCAGGAATTGTTAATTTCTCAGAAGCAAGCGAGGTATGGACAGCTTTCAGAAAGCCACCACTGATCTTATCATAGCGATCTTTACGAAAAATTTTGAACTTATTGCACATTATTTCAGAATTTAAAACGTTAGAGCCAAGCCAAGTTTCAGTAAAAATTATAAAGTTATATTCAAAATCAAAACTGTTAATGAAAATATCGAAAAGTTTAGAATTGAGACCTCTAACGTTTTGATACACAAGCTCTAATTTAGACTTGTGATTTTTTAATCGTTTTTTGTATGGTACTGAGGACTATTAGAAGGACGAGGCAAGTGTACAACATTTGCAATACGCGGTTTGTTTTTTAATTCAAATTCATGAACAATTGTATTACGGCGCCAAAAGTTTACATCCTCAAGAGTATTAAATACATTTTCCGGAACAGTCAATCTAAAAGAAGTAGTCAGTCTCGCATTTAAATATTTGACTTTTTAGATCGAAAGAGGCATAGGTTAGGTTGACGTGGCTGTCTCCTATGAGACACACTTAGGCCAGTTTGGCCCGTTGTGATACCAGGGGTTAATTATTTCCACCCTATTTGAACCAGTTGGAGCTATTTATGAAGCTTTGTATTCGGTAGACCGAAGTTTTTGAGAGTTCGTCTAGGTCACTGTAGAACCAGTTACCTAGGAAGAGATGGCGCTTTCTGGCCAGCGCTGGGCATGTGCAGAGAAGGTGTGTTGTGGATTCAACTTCCTCTTCATCTCTGCAGCTTCTGCAGAAGTCGTTATGGGGAGTATTCAGTCTTTGGGCGTGGTTCCCAATCAGGCAGTGTCCTGTTAGGACGCCTATTGTAATACTTATTTGGTCCCTTCTAAGGGATATTAGTTCTTTTGAGCGTCTTAAGTTTAGTGTTGGCCACACTTGACGCGATATGCTGCATGTACTACCCGTTGACCACCTGATGTTGGTGTTTTCAAGGGATAGTTCATTTATTAGTAGCTTACATGTTGCGAGAGGTATTCCAATTTGTTCCTTATCTGTCGATAAGGGTTTGATGGTACCGTTTCTAGCGAGTTCGTCTGCTTTGCAGTTTCCTTGGAAATCTCTATGTCCGGGGATCCAGCATAGGAATATATTGAGCTGCTCTGCCATCTCATTTAGAGATCTGCGGCAGCCTAGGACTGTTTTTGATGTTATTTCAACAGATTCCAGGGCTTTCAAAGCGGCTTGACTATCAGATAGAATACAAATATCTTTTGCTAATATTTCGTTCATCTGTAGCCAAGTAACGGCTTCATGTATGGCAGTGACCTCCGCTTGGAAGACACTGCAGTGGTCGGGGAGCCTAAAGGCATGGTTAATGTTTAGGGATTCAGAGTAGACTCCTCCCCCGACTTTGCCATCTAGTTTTGATCCATCAGTGTAGATTCTAGTGACATTGTTTGGTGGAGGGCTTCCAATATCCCATTCGTATCTGGAGGGGATTGATACATCAAACTTTTTGTGGAATAAAAGTTTTTGAGTGATGTAGTCTATATTCTTGGGTATTTGAGGAGTGAGTTTCCTGGTGTCAGAGTGTCCTGTTGTGCCCTCTTTCCATTGGGAAGTGGCTTCTAAACGGATTGCTGTGTTTGCAGCTATCCGTTTTGTTAGGATATCTAGTGGAGATAGATGGAGCAAAGTATCGAGTGCGTCAGTAGGAGTGGTTCTCAGCGCTCCACTGATGCACAGCTCTGCTGACCGTTGAACTTTGCGAAGTATATTGAGGTGTGTTTGTTTGCTTAGTGCTGGCCACCAGACTATAGCACCGTATAACAATATTGGCCTAATAACAGCTGTATAAAGCCAGTGAGTTACCCTAGGTTGTAATCCCCATTTGCTACCCACTGCTTTTTTACATGTGTATAGGGCTATATTGGCTTTTTTGGCTCTCTCGAGCAGGTTGGGTTTCCAATTTAGTTTCCTATCTAAAATGAGACCCAGGTATTTTGCTTGTTCTGAGAAGTTTAGTCTTGTATTTCCCAGTTTTGGAGGACTAATAGTGGGCAAGTTGTGTTGTCTGGTAAAGATCACTAACTCGGTTTTATCGGGGTTAACGCTAAGTCCACAGCCGGTAACCCAGTTTACGAGAGTGTTAAGACAATTTTGCATAATATCTCTGAGGGTGGACACATATTTACCTGAGGTGACGATAGCAACATCGTCGGCGTAGGCTATCACCCTGCACCCCTCTTGTTCTAGTTTACCCAGTAGTTCATTCACCGCTAGGTTCCAGAGTAGAGGCGAGAGAACTCCTCCCTGAGGTGTTCCCCTTGGTACAGATCTTAGCGTGGATGCTGCTCCGAGACTCGCGCTTATAATCCTGCCTACTAGCATTTGATTTATAAGTGCTATCAGCGCAGAATCCACCCCAAGCTCCGTCAGCGCATTTGTGATAGCCTCCGCCTTGACGTTGTTAAAGGCACCCTCTATGTCAATGAAGGCTATCATCGTATATTCCTTCTGATGAAGGGACTTTTCAATGATAGATACTATGGAGTGGAGAGCCGTTTCCACAGATTTGCCTTTGGTGTAGGCGTGTTGTGCTGGTGAGATAGGATTTGCTTCTATTTTTTGTCTCAAGTAGATGTCTATTAGTCTCTCGAGAGTTTTAAGAAGAAAAGATGAGAGACTAATTGGTCGAAGGTCTTTTGGGTTTACGTGCGAGCTTCTTCCTGCCTTAGGTATAAAGACTACCTTTACGTGTCGCCATTGTTTTGGGATGTGATTTAGGTTAAGACAGCTTTGATAGATTATCATAAGCCACTGGCTTATGATGTCGTACGTTTTTTGAATTTCAATTGGGGCTATGCCGTCAAGTCCTGGAGACTTAAACGGTTTGAAGCTTTCTATGGCCCATTTTAGCTTCGATTGTGTAATTATTTGTAGAGAGTTGTCAATGGATGGAAAATGCACCTCTTGTGTTGGAGCATTTCCTATCTTTGAACAGCCCGGGAAGTGAGTTTCTACCAAGATATTAAGAGATTCTTCACTGTTGGTGGTCCAGGTTCCGTCTTCTTTTTTCATGAAGCTCGGGTTAGGTGGACTAGATGCTAGAATTTTCCTAAGTCTCGACGCCTCGGAGGTTTGTGATATTTCTTCACAGAAATTTCTCCAGGATTGTCGTTGAGCTTTGCGTAATTCTTTTTTATACTCGTTTAGAGCCCTTTTGTAAATTGTCCACGCATCTGTGGATCTAGTGGCTTTTGCCTTATTGAAGAGTTTTCTGCTCTTCATTCGGAGCTCTTCTATTTTAGTGTCCCACCAAGGTGGCTTTTTCCTTCCTTTTGGTGTTTTGAGCGGGCACGCAATGTCAAGAGCTTTGTTCATAGACGCAGTGAGTTTGTCTACTAAGTCATCTAAGGAGTTTTTACAAGTGGGGAGACAAGATGGTCCGTTAGGAAGTTCTGTCATTAGTGTTTCTGTATAGAGATCCCAGTTGACTTGCTTGAGATTACGATAACTACGTGATCTCGGGGCAAAGTCATCTATGTCAAAAAGAATATATCTATGGTCAGAGAAGGAGTGTTCTTTTGAAACTCTCCAATTCTTTATTCTATTAGATATATTGTCGGAGGCAAGAGTAATATCTAAAACTTCCTGCCTATTGCTAATAATAAATGTAGGTTCACAACCCACGTTACTTATGATAAGGTTAGTAGTGAGGATGTAATCAAAAAGAGACTCACCCCGTTTATTGGTACCTGAGCTTCCCCAGATCTCATGGTGGGCGTTAGCATCGCACCCGATGATCAGGTCCTTGTTCTCAGCTGCCGCTTTGGAGACCAGGTCTTTTATGACGTCTTCTGGGAGGACTTCGTGGTCGTGTGCCAAGTATGCCGATACGAGCCACAAGCTGTTATGGCCCGTCTCGACACTTATGGCTACAGTGTCCTTGTTGCTGAAATTAGAGAGAGTAAAAACACTCAGATTATTTTTAATTAGAATACACGCCCTCGGTTTACCTTACGCTTTGGTGTAAATCAGCGTGTATGAAGGGGTCCTGAGTCCGCATACCAGGCCGCAGACTACCCACGGCTCCTGGATCAGGACAATATCTTCTCCGCCCTTGGTAAGACGGAGAGTTAGACTGGCGGACGCAGCCTTTGAGTGGTGGAGGTTAATCTGTACTGCTCTCAGCATTAGCGCTGCTAGTAGTGGGACTAACCTCCACGACAGTAATGTCGGACTCATCGTCCGATCTGAGGAGGTCGTCCTCTAATGAGGATAACCGGAGAGATCGTGCTAGCTCTGTATCAGAGCTAGCCTCATCTGGTGCAGAAGTGCAGGATTGAGGAGATGAGGCGTTCTTAATTGAACTGGAAGCCTGCTCTTCCTCCAATAACGCCTCATCTTTTTTGAAGACCCTCATTTCTATGGAGGTGAAACCATAGTCTACCACGTAACTTTTGGATGACAAGATAGCCAGGGACTCCTGATTGATGACAAATGTTGCCGATCTGAAGTCCCCTTTTGGCTCTTCCACCTTTGTCACCTTCCAGTTACCTGTAGGCAGATCATGGTTTCCCAACCGAATTAGCTCCAGGATTGTTTGAGGGTCAGAAGGTTCGGCAGGGATCCGGGAACGCGCTCTTGGTCGGTTAGGGATCTGATCCCTTCCAACAACCTCGAGTTTAGCGCCCGGCCATACCTCCCCTATCCTGGAGATCGCGATTTTGTAGAGGTCGACTGACCTCTGGTCGGCGCAAGCGATCAGCTTCACGTGGCCCTGATGCCATCCACTGTCGCGACAAGAAGGGCCTTTGCCCGGAAATTCCTGCATAATTGGAATGAAGATAGTAGCCATTTTGACTACTACCTTCCTCCATCTTTCAGGCGAAATGCTTCCGTCCGGATCGCTTTTGTCGATGACCGCAATGGTTATATGCCCAGCTAAGACATCGCTGAAAAGCTTTGGAGTGGTTTTGTTACCACAAACTTTTTTAGCCATCGGCTGAGAGACCTCCTCAAGAGATCTCTGTCGCTTTGCAGGCGTTGGTTTTGGGGGAGCCTTGACTTCTCCTATGATGCCTACCGCCCACTTCAAGGAAGATTTCTGTTCCACGGTACGCTGGTTTTCCGGTATGCGCAAAACGCGGTCCCGTACTCTTAGCGCTGCTTTCCGTGCAGCTTTGTCTGTCCTCTTCGTGGGTGGCGCACTTTTAGCCGAGACAGACTTGCTACTTCCACTGGAGCCCGGCTTGGTGGCCAGAGCAGCAGTTTCCGTCGCAGGTTTTTGTGTCGGAGCGTTTAAAGACCGCATGTCTGTAGGGCGTTTGCCCAATTGAGCGTTTAAAGACCGCGTGTCTGATGCAGCTGGAGGCTGCATCTCGTTGGCATTTTGAGACCGCCCGTCTTGTGTTTTTGTTTTGTGTAGTGTGTTCATCTGGTTTTTTTTTTCGACCACTCCCTCCTCGTTAGGCGAAGAGAGTTAAAATGACAGGCCCTGATACCCATCCTCGAGCGGAATCGGAACCGCATTCAAAAGCAATGCAGCCTTCGCGTGGAGCCCCGATCCAGCCCGAGACTCGGTTCAGGGTCTGCCATTATAGTGGT
This sequence comes from Pherbina coryleti, assembly GCA_943735915.1. Lineage (NCBI taxonomy): Eukaryota > Metazoa > Arthropoda > Insecta > Diptera > Sciomyzidae > Pherbina > Pherbina coryleti. The sequence goes on along the minus strand of OX030948.1, from coordinate 105,257,909 downwards.
CAGTAAATAGTGGGGAAAAGATGTCCACCGCGCCCTAACCCCGATGCCGCGGTAAGGCCACAGTTACTCCCTGAGGCGGCCAGGTATCAGAGAGGCTCCGTAAAAATACAGGCAGTTTTATACTCCCTGCCTGCAAACTATCCAATGGGCACGGAAACGCATAACACATAGGGAGTAGGTCGGATAGCTCTTTGTTCATTGCTCTTCAACAGCCTGTATGACATGGGTGACCCTACCAGGAACCGAAGCTCCAGTCATCATAGCCCGTTGAGTCTTTGCAACCTAAGCCCCTACACCACAACAAGGTGGCTATCCAGCGCAAAGGCGAAAGAGGCATATCACTATTTAACTTTGAATTAATAAAAAAATTTTATATCATCTTCAGTTGTATCAGCAGCTAAGCGCGAGACAAAGATTGCTTTAGTTGGTGGAATTGCGATTAATGGCTTAGGAGAAATAGTAGCAGTAGTAATAGGAATCCGTTGAGCGTTAACAACTGAAGTTGCAAAAATAGGAGTTTGAACGGTAGGAGGAGCAATTGAAACAGCTTGAGCATAAGTAAGAACAGGTTGGTTAACAGGTATGGATTGTACTAACATTGGCAAGGAAACGGTCTCTGGTACATTTGGAGCAGATATAGAGGCAATCGTATCAGTACAAATGTCCATATCGTCTGCAATGTCACGTTCAACAGGTGGTGGTATTGGTGGTGTCGAGTTAGTTTTCTGTTTATTGCGCAGGTTCATGTATTTCTTTTTACGCTTGGGCGAAGGAATTGGCTCATCAATATATTTACACTCATCGAAAAGTGTTTGGTACTTTAAAAATTTTGCAGAAAGCAGAGAAAGTTCCTACTTATCTCAGAGAAACCCTGCTTTGTCTGCTTAAAAATCTTAAAAAAAATTGATATCAGTCAATCTGCACTTCTCACAACACCAACGCAACCCTTTACCTTCTTCAATAAGGTCTGCAACTCTACCCATTATGACCACACATTTGGTGTGAACGATATCATCACATAGCCAACATGATAAAAACCGCTCAGTTTCACCCTTAGTGGAACAGCCAGGCTTAGAGCAGAGCATTTTAATAAATAAATAAAAAAAGACAAAAAAGTAGTAAAAATAAATAAAAGTAGTAAACGTAGTAAAAATTTTAGTAGAAATTAATAAATAAAAATAAAACCAAAAAAGTAGTAAAAATAAATAAAAGTAGTAAAAGTAGTAATAATAATAGTACTAAGCAAAAGTAACAACTTGAAGTAATGGCAACCCTTAGTATGTATAATAATAATACGTATTCAATAGCTTAGCTAGACAGAGCTAGGCAGATGTCTTTAACGCAATTCGCAATAGAACAAAAAGAAAGAAAACAACTTAAAGTGCGAAGAATGTAATAAAGAAAATGTTAAGAAACTTGTTCAGCAACTTTAAAGATGTATTAATAATAATAATAACACCTATGTAAACAATAATAAAATATAAGCAAAACTTATCCGCTGTAGTTATTAGACCACTGTAATTAAATTTAAACTTTGTACAAATTACCAAACACAACTTAAGACAATTTTATCGCGTTGCCAACATGCCAACGCCACCTTTCTTTGCCTTGTCCGAATAAATAATTCGGAAAAATGACAATAAATAATTCAGAATTGCAACCTGCCCCACCCTGCACAACACCATTTACAACACCATTAACAACAATATCAATAATAGCACCCATTCCAACACCTCGAAAAATCATCAAACAATTTGGGACCTCTTGAACCACATCGGAATGGAACAACAGAATACTAAAACTGATGAAAGAAAACCAAAAGGATGGCACTGCATTGTTCGCGAAAGGTTTCCCACCAACTGTAAAAGCAAAATGGGTAGAAAATTACTTCCAAAAGAATTACAAATTAATGATTTGGGACTGCCATAAAATGTCATCGAAATACGCCAAGTCCAGCAGTTTTGAAATAAGCGTACCCAAGGCATATACATGGATGTTTCTTAGCTCTAGTGATGGAATGCTTATGAGCGGTAATATTCGTATATCGGAATGGACGGACAAGCCAAAAAGGAAAGCTAAGGCACCTAGTGTTAAGCCTATTATTCCTATTAATAATAAAAATTGTTTTTAGAGTAGTTATAATACTATAGCCCATCCTATTAACTATATAAAGCCACCTGCTAGAACCTCTCCTAAGAATTCTATGCTAGTGTCTGACTGGACTTACAAGACAAATATCTTCCCTAACTTTTCTCCACTTTCAAATCAGCCTTTAACTCATTCGTCCTTTTCCTTTAGACCTACAAATTCTAAACGTTAACGAGTCTCTTTTAATATTTCACCTAACACTACCCCTCCTCCAATTCCTAAAATTGCTAAGAAAAACATCGATTCCAGTGCCAATTACTACCCTAATTTTTTCCATTCCCACACTTTCCTGTCTCCTGTTCCTGTCACAAATACATCGTCCAACCAACCAGGCAGCCCGAAATCCTTTAAGACCTCCTTCAACCACCAAGAGTTAAACTAACTTTGAATTCTTGTGCTGACACCGAGAACAGATACGCCTTTTCACGCCTTAGAGAAAATAGTGTCTGTAATAATAAGCGTTTGTATCTAGCTTACATGCATAAAGCACCGGTCTCAACATGTATAGAAGGCAAGACCCAGACAAATATTAAAGTCTTGATACAACAAGAAGGTTTACCCACCGAAGTCGATATATTGCGTCATTTATTCACTAATTTCCACGAGCAAATTGGCTTGACAAGCCAACAAGTTCAGGTAGATCTTAACACTTATGGTGCTCATCTAAGGTCGAAACATGTCTCTTTCCTTCAAAAGTCACGTAAAGAGCAGCAAAAATATTATTCCTAACCAACATACTGATCACAGTCCAATATTTTTGTCTCTCTACTACCAAAATGTCAGAGGACTGCGCACAAAAATTTCATCAGTCTTTCTGAACTCTCTGAAACTTCCATATGATATATTTGCCCTCACTGAAACTAATCTCTGCCAAGATTTCAAGTATCAAGAAGTTTTTGCGTCCGATTTTGTAGTGTTCAGAGACGATGGACTAGATAAAGACGATCATTCCTCTGGCCACTGTGTCCTTTTGGCAATTCATAATCGTTATGATTCAACGTTAGTTCAGAATTCACATACTGCAAACTTTGAATTTATTTGTGCCAAAATTAGTATCGCTAAACGTAATTTATACGTTATATGCTGCTATATTCGCCTGTCTTAGCCAACGACAGGCTATCAGTTGGCAGTAGATGCTATAGATTCTCTTTTTGATCTCATGGAGCCATTTGATACCGTCATATTTTTGGAAGGCTTTAATCTTCCTAATCTTCAGTGGGTTTTATCAGATGATTAATGTCATTTCTTCTCCTCAAATCCAATATCTGAAAAATAAATTCTCTTTACTAGTTGCCTCTCCGACTCCGGACTCTTCCAGTTAAGTAGAGTAACTTACTATATGGATAGACAACTAGACCTTGTTTTTTCATCAGACGTTGAAAATTGTGCAGTTTCTGCAAGCAACCACCTACTCTCAACACTGGATCAGTACCATCCACCTCTTTCAGTTACCTTTTCCTTCAATAATACTAGCATGGCATAATCTTTAACTGTTTCTCACAATCTGTTCCTTTTACAAGGCAGAAGAGTTTTTCGTCTTCGCCTCCCTGGTATAATAAAGAGCTACGTTCACTTCGGAATAAAAGAAACAAAATTTGGCGTACATATTTAATATCTAAATCTTCTGCTGACTTCACGAGATACCTTAACGTTTACAACCATTTTTCTTATCTTTGTGATCATCTTTATGAATCCTATCTAAACCATATCCAAACCAAACTTATCACTGATACACAAAAGTTCTACCAGTTCATTAATATCAAGAGAAAATCAGATAATTACCCGTCCACCCTTAAATTTTCAGACAAATCTGCGGACGACCCTGAAATAATTGGAAATCTTTTTGCAAGTTTTTTCAGTCAGTCATTTACCAGTCATAATGATGAACTGGACTCTGAATATTTCACTTCTTTAAGAAATTGTGCCCAAACGTCTTTAGTTTCGATTAATATTACACTAGCTAATGTGAACGAAAAATTACGAAATTTAAAGGAAGATTACTCTCCTGGACCCGATGGCTTGCCTGCTATTATTTGTTTGCCTGCTATTTAAAAATTCTCAAACAGTTTAGCTCTTTTCCAGTTCTCAATCAATTTTTCCTAAGTTTTGGAAAGATTCGTACATTATACCTCTGCACAAAAAAGGGCAAAAAAATTATATCACAAACTATAGACCCATCGCAAAACTACGAAATTATGTTTTTTCCACTGTAAGCATATCTTCTTCTCTAACCAACATGGCTTTCTCAAAGGAAGATCCACTACTACCAACCTCACAGAACTCGTTTCGAATACCCTATATTCTCTGGAAAGTGGTTATGAAGTTGATGTTGTCTCTACTGACTTTAGCAAAGCATTCGACAAAATCGCGCACACTGTCATCCTTCGTAAGCTAAAAGCTTTCGAATTTCAACCCACATTTATTGCTTGGATTAAACCTTACCTCGAAGAACGCCGATCTTTAGGTTTTCAAAATCGAGTTTTTTACTGCAACTTCTGGTGTCCCTCAAGGCAGGCACCTTGGTCCTCTGCTATTAGTCTTAACAATATCATCAAATACTCAAATCTTTCTGTTTACGCTGACGACATGAAAATCTATCGACGCATACATGCTAATACTGACTCTTGCCGTCTTCAAGATGACCTAATCAGTTTTTCTTCTTGGTGCCAAAAAAACTTCCTGGAACTCAATATCAGTAAAAGTCAAGCTATCACATATTCGCCGATTCCAATCTCCATAACGAATTTATTACATATTCGGTGAGCCGGTTCCCTTAGTAAGTTCTTTGCGAGACTTGTGTATAATTTGCGATAAAGAGCTTAATTTTCGATCCCATATTGAAAATATCATTAGTAGAGCCAACTCTACTCTTGGTTTTGTGAAACATTAGTCAAGGGTGTTCTCCAACCCATACGTTACAAAATCCCTCTACCTAACCTTTGTGAGGACCATACTCGAATATACCAGCCATGTTTGGTATCCGCTCTATGTTCCTCATTCGTTACGTACCGAAGCTGTACAACGAAGATTCATTCGATTTGCGTTACGAGACCTCCCTGGTTCCGATGGCTTCAATTTACCTCCTTATGCTGATCGTTTGATGTTGATTAAAATGCAAACTCAACTACTTGGTGGCACCATTAATTGTCCTACCCTGCTCCAATTGATATCCCTTAATACCAACCCACGCAACCTAAGGTCTGTACTTCTCTTTCATCTCAACTTTCATCGCACCGTCTATAGTTGTGGTGAACCTATAACTAGGATGCTTCGTCTGACCAACAATTTGATCAATGAATTCGACTTCCATCTCAGTAGATCCGAACTCCGTAATATCCTTCTTAGCTCCGAACTTTCATCGCACCGTCTATGGTTGTGGTGAACCTATAACTAGGATGCTTCGTCTGACCAATAACATGGTCAATTAATTCGACTTCCATCTCAGTAGATCCGAACTCCGTAATATCCTTCTTAGCTCCAACCCCACTTACTCCCTCTGAAACAAATTTTTTCATATGTCTTGTGGGAAGGCTATAGCCCACATAGTATTGTATTATATGTAATATCCCTACCCTACAAAAAAAAAAAAGTCCTAGCATCATAGTTGAATAAATAAGGTTGTCGCATGGGTGAGAGCGAGTTCCCATAAATGTCAAATCGAAGTTGACAGCTCATACAAGATCTGAAAGGGGAAATTATTAACATGCAAAGCCGATGAAGTTGTTGTTGTATCTTTTCATTGGTTTTGACAATTATGGGTACTGAGAAGAGAGTACAATCAGCAACGAGACAACCTTATTTATTCAACCATGCTAGCATTAAGAAATAAATGTCTAATTATAAGTTTTAATTCTTAAGTATAAATTGCTTGTATTAAGCTTACCTAAATAAATAAAATAAACATTAGACTATCTTTTAAAGGTGTATTAAATCTTGTGTAGATCGTGACTTGACTATTCTAACCTGTGCATATTTTGAAAATTTATCTATCGCTGTTATTTTTTAAAATAAATTTTTTGTTTGTGAATGTGGTAGAGGTCTAAGTGAACTATTTGTGCTGCGTACTGAGGGATTGGTGTAGCATGTAAAAATGGTTTTGCAGGGTGTCATTCATATTTTTGTTTCTTGCATATTTTACATTGTTTAACTATTCTGTCAATTCTGGCTTGTATTTTTGGAAAGTAGAAATTCTTTAGGAGTTGCGCTTTGATTTCACTTCAATTTCTATGCGCTCGTTTGTGTCCTTTGAAAATTTAATTGTCTTAGTCTATTTCATCGGTGAGGTTTTTAATTACGTTACGTGTAAATCTAACTCTATAATTCCTGAATTGTTTTGGAAAAATCTCTTGCATTTTACCTAGTGTGTGTTCGTCAGTGTTGATACCGTTCGTTACAGATGGATTAAGATATCTTTTTAGAAGTGCTTTTAAATTGTCATGATTAAATTCGACTTCTGTAATTGTATGTCTATGGTATGTCGGGAATATAATTTTAAAGTGATATGTAGATGTGTCGCCTCATTTGAAGACACATTGTACTTTTCTAATATTGCCTTCCATCTTTTCATCTTGTTGTTATTATTCCTATTGCTTAAGCCGTATGTAAGGGGTTGGTGGTCCGTGAATATTTTTATTTTTGTTGAGCCATAGAGATAATTTCGCAAATTATTAAGTGACCAAATAGTTGTTAACATCTCCTTTTCAAAAGAGCGTAGTGCACCTTTGCGCTACATAAAGTGCGAGATATAAAGATAAATTTTGAGCTAAGACTGCTCGAGTAGTTGGAAGCGTCCGTAGTTAAGTGAAATTCTTTCGAATAGTCTGGATATGAGCGCATAACTTCTTCAGTGGTAAGAGATTTTTTTAGTTTTGAAAATGCATCAAGTGCTTCTTCGTTAAGATTTATTTCTATTTTCTTTGAGTGGGTTTTGGACACGCGTCCATCCTCCCCTCTTAAAATAGCTGTAAGGGGTTTCGCCAATTTAGCGTAGTCCCTTATGAAGCGGCGATAATAACCTGAAAGTTTGTTTAATGTGTTCTTTAAAAAACTGTAAGTTTTCTTAAAACGGTTCGATAGATACCTCGAAATCTATTGGTTCAATTTCAATGATTTTTTTTTGCATTTTGTTCATTATTTTGTCCTTTAAGCATCCCCTCTAAGTTCAAGTATTAATTTTTTTTTGTTTTTTTGTTTATTTTGCGAAAATGTATCTATTTTTTTAACTTTTTACTTCAACTTCCGCCATAATTAAAGAAAAAACCCCGGAGGTCTTGCGTAAGGGCGATGCTTCATATATGGTCAATGCTTTAAAATATCATTTGATTTTTTTGTTTTCGATGCATGGGAAAGGCCATATCCATCGAACCGTTTTGGATGTCTTTTTTTCAATGCCATTTTCAGCGCCCTCTATATAAAAGCCAGAACTGTATTTATAAAAACAAAATACTTTTATAAAGTATTTTTTATGTATAAAAACCTGTATTAATTTAAAAAAAAAATAATAACTTCTTGTATCTAAAAATTTTTTTGAAAACAGCTTCTGTTTTTGGCTGTTACCTTAAATCAGGCCTTAAAATAAAACAACAAAATACATTAACAACATCAAAAGCGTACATGTTACCGTCACCATCATCGACGGCAACCTAATTTGTTGTTTATTGCAAGTGCAAAGAATGTGTTGATAAAAAAATCGCAAAAACAAAATACAAACGCTACAAGCATGCGTAGCAGAACACGAGATCGTCTGAATTTCTATTCCACTAACAAAACACACGCACAACAACAATGCTGTGGGTTTGGTGGAGGAGCCGCACGCTTGTGCGTTTCGATGGGTATGTTGTTGTTGTTTGTTATAGTAAATTTTTGAAAGTGCATTTCATCGTAAACTTGGTGCAAGCAAAATGTGAGTTTTATTTAATTTTAATAAAAATAAAAATAAAAAATAAATAACTGGCCATTTCAACTCTTGAAAGGACTTTGACCTAGCTTCTTATGATCAATTGTGTTGTGCGTGTTATAAAGTTTGTACATAATTGACCTAGAAATGGACCTACAGGCTTGACGCCGACTCCGAACGGCGAAGAACGGAATGTTCTTATTCTCAAGAAGCTTTACATGGCATTTTGATTACTCTCTGAGGTTTTCCATTGTCTGCAGAGAGGTGGAGGCCGTACAGAAAAATTATTCTTATTCAAATAATTTTCTGTCGCTGCTGGGGTTCGAATCCGGGTCTCCAAGATTTGTTGACATTGAGGCCACGCACTTTAACCAACTACGCCACGGACGCCACAAATAAATAAATGGGCCAATTATTACAACAAGGGACACCTTTGTGATAAGGCCTGTTTTAAAGCCTTTGTCAGATATAATGATTCGTAAAAATTCTACCTAAGTTTTTAGAACTTCGCATTTGTCTAACTAAACTTATAAGTTAGCTTTTGTTAGGGTATCGAATATAAGCTGAATGTCTTTATAGTGAATTTCCTGGTCTTTACTGAAGATGACAATATCGTTAACGTTTCATCGTTTTCCGATATGAGCTCTCAGTATATCGTCGAGAGTTCTTTGGAAAATCGAGGGAGCGTTCTTGAGGCCAAAAAGGAGTCAGGTGAATTCGTACTTCCCATTGTTTATCGAGAAGGCAGTCTTCTCAATATCCGATTCTTTTGGAAGTTTTGGAAACCGCTCTTAAGGTCAAGTACCGAAAATATTTTATTTTTTTCAAGTTGTGCCAGTACATCATTAATATCGGAGATAGGGTATTTGTCTGATATAGTAATGGAATTAAATTTTCTGCAATCGATTACGATTCGATATTTTTTTCACCAGATGATTCTATCTTCCTTGGCACTATCCATACAGGAGAGTTGTATGGGGATTTACTTTGTCTGATGATACCATCGTGGAGGTATTGGTTAATTTGTTTTTCTACATGTTCTTTTAAGCAATTTGGGTAAGGATAACACCGAGTGTACACAGAATTGTCTGAACTTGTACGGATTTCGCCTTTTACGACAGTGGTAAAAGTAAATGTTTTATACCTATATGAACTTTACATTAACATGCTTATAACTATAAATATATCGTCACACAACACTATTTACTTAGTACTTAAGCGACTTGAGATATGTAAATGTTTTATAACTTTGAACATATCGAATAAAGAATAAAAAATAAGTGCTCAGTCTGTTCTCAGCTGCGTACTCGAATACACTATTAATTGGCGACGAGTTTAGGATTTTACAGAAAATGATGCAGATTTAATTAGTAATTAATTAAAAACAAAAAATATCCACAATAAATACAAGCAAAAAATAAAAAGAAAATTATAAAATGCCAGAAATTTCCACAACAACGATGACCAAGATCATCCAAGCTTCGAGTATTACCGAATTTTCGGCAGCTAACAATTGGAGTTTGTGGCACGAGAGGTTGAAACCCCATTTTGTTGAAATTGAGTGCACAAAGAAGAGTGGAAAAATTTCCACGTTGCTAAAAAGTATAAGCAATGAAGTTTACGGAATATTAGATAGCATTTGCAGTCCTCACCTTCCCTGTGCGAAAAGTTATGGTGAATTGTGCGTCATTCTATTTCGAGAAAGAAAAAATTTTTACACAGCGAAGAGAGTAAGTAAAGAAACTATGTCTGGTTCGCGCATGTAAAAAACTGTAATTGCATTGCAAATTTGTAGCTGTGCTAGATAAAATTATCTTAGACAAATTCATTGTAATGCCTTTAAAAAAGCACTCATTTTGGAATCAAAGTTTTGCTTACAAAACGAGGCAAATTTTGAGGTTAGTTACGTCAATACGCACAATTGCAACAACAACACGAAACGTGGTCGTAACGGCAGCAAAATTCAAGATTACCGTAGAGCTAATAGCACAGTAAAATATGATGCAAAAGGTGAAAACAACAGCAAGGAAAGAAAGAGAAAGAAAGGAGCCACTGTGGTTGGAAGAATCACACCTCAAATAACTGCAATACTATTGCGGTAGTATTTGTCACACTTGCAACCAGCAGGGCCATCTGGCCAACATGCTCGTCACTCAATTGATGACCCAAGCACATTCCTAGCGCTTGAAACCATGTTGCCATAAAGTTTTTAGTTAGTTAGTTTGAAACTGCGCTACCATAGACAACGCCGTGAATCTGCTTCCGAATAAATTGTAAATAGTGGTAATAAATCAACTGAAACAATATTGCCACATTGGTGACCCCGACGTCGCGAAACGCGAGTTAACATATTAAAACTATTCAAAACATAAAGAAAGACGTGTAAAGTTTAAAAAAAAAAAAAATAAAAAAAAAAAATAAAAAATATAAACATAAAAATAAATTAATAAAAAGTTGCTAGTGAGTGAATACAACAAGTCGCGAAAAACTATTAAAAATAAAAAAGTTTATCCGTATTAAGTGGTAATATTTAAAACTAGCGTCCACTGGTCCACCAACTATAAAAATAATAATAATTGCCGCTGACCGCTGACGCCGTTCATTGTGTTCAGCGTATATTCTGAGAATTTTGTCGTTGTTTGCAAGCGCTCTATAAAGAAGAGGCATAATAAAGTGAAATGTGAGCGAAAAATTGCAATAAAAAAAATTTTTACGTATCTTGGTTGCGAGCGTTCAGCGCGAGCGGTTTGCGAAAGGTTTACATTTTTCTGACTTTCATTTTGTTGTTAACAGACGCTCTATTAAGAAGAGACAGAAGAGAGCAAAATGTGAGCAGCGAATAGTTTTGCTCTGAGTTTGATAGCATTGTTCTAAGCTGCTCTGTTAAGAAAAGAAAAAGCAACATAACAACAACAATTATATGCAATTATATGCGAACTGTTATAAGCTATAACTTAAAATATATAAATTTTTAAGAAATAAAAAGTCCAGTTTGCACATCTACAGGTCTAAACCTACCAAGAAATACTAAATTTATTAAGATTGGACTTGTACAGGGTTGCCCATATTCGACGGACCCATGTTTTTTTTTCGATTGTTATGCGACTTGTGTGCGGTGGAACGCCGTCTTGTTGAAACCAGAACTGCCTCATACGCTTTCGACGAATAATTGGCATCACAAAATTGGTCATCATGTCGCGATAACGCTCCTGGTTGATGGTAACAGCATGGCCATTTTCATTTTGGAAGAAAAACGGCCCAATGACCGTTTTCGCACTAACGCCGCACCAAACTGTGACTTTTTCGTCATGAAGAGGCACTTCTTGAATCTCCTGAGGATTTTCAGTGGCGTAAATACGGCAATTTTGCTTATTTACGGTCCCATTCAATGTGAAATGGGCTTCATCGGACATGATAATTTTGTTCCAAAATTGCTCGTCATCTTCGGCCATTTCGATAAATAGTAAAAATAATGGTAAAAATTTCGTGGTTCCATGGTAAAAATCTGCTTGAACTGACGCTTCAAACGCGGTATGTCATTAAGCGATCTGACATCTCTGTCAAAAGTTATGGCGTTGCCAGATGGGTCCGTCGAATATGGGGGACCCTGTACTTAAAAAGCCTTATGCCGGACAAAATTTGAGCTTGCGTAATATTTATAAGATAATACTAACTTAACAGTATGAGTACGTCAGAAAAACAAGTCGAAGTGCACGACCATACTATTTCCGACGAGGAAATTGTAGAGGGTGGCGCAGCTACCCCGGTCGCGAACTAGGATAAAATAAAAATATGCGCGTTGAACAACTCGACTAGTGCGGATATAATCGGCATAGCAGCAATAAAAACGCCACAATTCTGGCACGATTCGCCAGATTTGTGGTTCCTCCAACTGGAGGCCCAGTTCGTGAAGATGAAGATTAGAAGTGACCATGCTCGTTTTTACACAGTTATTGGGGCATTAGAGAAGGCTGTGCTGAGACAAGTCAGCGATATAGTGCGGAAGCCGCCGGTTTCAGACAGGTATAATATGTTAAAAAACAGCCTTCTAGAAATCTTCAGTGCCACCGAACAGGAGAAACTGCGACAGCTCCTGTCAGAAAAGGAGCTCGGCGACTTACGCCCGTCGCAACTGTTGAACGAGACGCGTGAGCTGGGCGGAGAAAATCTGCCAGATAAGATGCTGGAGAGCTTATGGACCGCTCGGCTCAGCCATGGTGCAAGGTATGTTGCAGACGGTGGAAGTAGACTTGCCACAACGCGCCGCGCTTGCCGATAAAATAATGGAGACCTTAGCAGGCTCCTGTAGTGTAGCCAGTGTCGACGCACCAACGCCAACCAACGACGCCGAACGCGCTAGACCAGAGTTGATGGAGAGACGCATCAACAGGCTTGAAGATGCCTTATACGAGAAAAAATCTAGGAAAGGTCGACAACGAGGGCGCAGCGTCGACAATAACCGCCCACTCCTACCAGTCGAACTTTGCTCTGAGGACAGCGATGAGTTGAGGTTTTTCAAGAACACCAGACCAAGGGGCCGTCATTACAAACTACCGCCACGCTAACAGTCACCATCAACACCGAATCGTGGCTGGTCCCAGCACAAGGCAACACAGCAACAATCAACGCAGCAGCGAAGAGCTTTTCACGGCCCACGTTATGGCCCTGACCAATCGGAAAAAAGGTAAACAAATGCTACTATCACCGAAAATTCGGCCGCAACGCTACTAAATGCCGTAAGCCCTGCTCGTGGCAACAAACTAAGAAGGCCGCCACTAGCTACAGGCGACAAAGCTGGCAACTTTAAAATTGGTCGCCTGTATGTGACCGACACTACGACGAGTAGACGGTTCCTGATAGACACAGGAGCTGACGTGTCGGTCATGCCACCAACAGGTAACGAACAGTACAACGCCCTGCATACGCACCAGTTATTCGCCGCAAACGCATCAAACATAGAGACGTTCGGATCGAAAATAATCATCCTGGACCTAGGTTTAGGCAGAAAATTTGCTTGGAATTTAGTGATAGCTCACGTAAAAACGCCACTTATAGGAGCTGATTTCCTGAGTAGACATGAGAAGTAATAAACTCATCGAGGGTAAGTCTTAGTAAAATACAAGCTCTTAACATAACGCGTTCCTATGCTGACTTGCTCGCTTAATTCTCCGACGTTACTGTTATACGTCCGGATTAGCCAGCAAAAAATAGTAAAATAATTTTACATGCAATAAAAATCGAGTTTAGTTACTACAGCTTTTTCGCACATTCTCATCATTAACGCATTAAAAGTCACAATCCAAAAATCTTTGAAATTCAATGAAATTGATACTAGTGGCTCGTAATAAGTTAATGTGAGAAAAATTTACCCACCAAAATATGGTTGGGCTCAAGGACAACACAAGACGACACGACTAACCATGCCATTACACAATAGTTTTTAATCTACTGTTGAGTTGACCTTTAGACAAGTTAACATCAAAAAAGATACAATTGTTAACTAATTTACTCATACGGTTTAAAGGAGCAGTTAACATATAATTTGTTCTACTAAATGGCAAGTAAATTAAATTGTTAGCATTTCGACTAATTCTACGATTAGAGTTAAAATTAATAAGAGAAAGAAGTTCTGGAGAATCGAATACACCGGTTATGATTTGGTGCAAGTAGACGATATCTGCAGACTTCCTTCGCTCACTCAATGATTGCATTTTTAAAAGTTTTAAGCTATCCTCATAAGGAGGAAGGGTTTTTTTTTTTTTTTTTTTGGGATTCGCCCGGAGGTAAGAAATCTTCATAGATACGTATGACCCGCGCCATACGCATGCACGATTTACATTCTAAGAAGTGCCCGGATCAGCCGGACTGATAGAATGCACCTACGTGCTAAAACTTACCACCTGTTGGCAAATAATAGCCTCCACTAAGCACAATTGCTTGGCCTTTCAGCGGAAATTAAAATTAAATAAAATTTGAGAATTTTTGTGCTTATGTAAACTTCATAAACATCATCGAATAAAAGCACATTCTTCATAATACGAAGCAATACAAGACAACATCCAAAGTTATTTATTAGACCATATATAATCGCATTTATAATTGTTGTCGTTCGGCTTGGGGCCACTGTCCAACCCAAGATCCTACGTGGAAAAGAGATGCAACTCTCAAACACCAAACCAATACCAAACATAGCACAGATATACAGGGTGTTTTTTTTAGGGGTTTGTTTTTCGAATAGAGATAAAACTGGGATTTTGTGGTCAAATCTGGCAACTCTAGTGTCATTTATGTTCAGTTTGGTTTGCCATTTCATCATGAACAGGTTGACAAAAGAACAACGCTTGCAAATCGTGCAAATTTATTTCGAAAATAATGGTTCAGTTCGAGAAGTTTACCGCAAGCTCTGTCCATTTTATGGTCGGCATAATCGTCCATCAGAGCAATTAATTCGGTTAACCATGGGTCGTTTTCGCACTACGTTTACTCTATGTGATAATACGCATCCGCAGAGACGTCAAACAGTGCGCACCGAAGAAACAATTGCCGCTGTAGAGCAAAATGTTGAAGAGGACCCGAATGAATCGATTCGCCACCATGCACAGCAATTGGAGCTTTGTCCATCAACTTTATGGAAGATTTTGCGCAAAGATCTTGGCTTGCGACCTTACAAGATCCAGCTTGTGCAAGAATTAAAGCCGCGAGACCATGCAATGCGTCGTGATGTTGGTGTATGGACCGAAAATGAGATTGATCTCGATGCTGATTTTCATCGCAAAATTTTGTTCAGTGATGAGGCTCATTTTTGGTTGAATGGCTACGTCAACAAGCAAAATTGCCGCATTTGCAGTGAAGAGAATCCACATGAGATCCTTGAGACGCCATTACATCCACAAAAACTGACTGTTTGGTGTGCTCTATGGGCTGGTGGAGTCATTGGGCCATACTTCTTCCGAAATAATGCTGGAGAGTCAGTTACCGTTAATGGAAAACGGTATAGAGCCATGATAACCGACTATTTTGTTCCCGAATTGGATGGCATGAATGTGGATGAGTTGTGGTTCCAACAAGACGGCGCTACATGCCACACAGCGCACGTCACAATCGATTTATTGAAGGAAACATTCGATGAGCGCATAATTTTGCGGAATGGACCTGTCAATTGGCCACCAAGATCGTGTGATTTGACACCATTGGATTATTTTCTTTGGGGATATGTGAAGTCGCTCATCTACGCCAACAAACCGGAAACGTTAGGGGACTTGGAGGCCAACATTCGTGGCGTTATTGCCGACATACGGCCCCATATGCTCGAAAAAGTGGTTGAAAATTGGACCTGTAGAATTGGCTTTATTCGAGCCAGCCGCGGCGGCCACATGCCCGAAATCATATTTAAACATTAATGGCATAAAATTATCCTTCTAATAAAGCCAAATTGATGGACATTAAAACGATTTTCTTGTGTTTTATTTCAATTCGAAGTTCTATACCTCTAAAAAAAACACCCAATACAACTATATATTATGCAGGCACAATATATTTATATATTCGGGTCACTAAAATAAGGGAACACCGAGCTAAAGTTATTATTTGGATATGCATTTGGGCCAACGCAGGTAAAAACTTGTATGGAAAAGAGATAAACTCTGACACACCAAGCCGAGAGACACGGTATACATGGTCAACTAAGGAATAACTAAAGATCTAAAATAATTTCATGAAAAAATAAAGCAACGAAACTGAATAAAACTGAATTTTTTTTTTTTTTTTTTTTTTTTTTTTT
The DNA here is from genome assembly GCA_943735915.1 of Pherbina coryleti. Taxonomy (NCBI): domain Eukaryota; kingdom Metazoa; phylum Arthropoda; class Insecta; order Diptera; family Sciomyzidae; genus Pherbina; species Pherbina coryleti. The sequence goes on along the minus strand of OX030948.1, from coordinate 105,242,085 downwards.
TTTTTTTTTTGTGGCGTCCGTGGCGTAGTTGGTTAAAGTGCGTGGCTGCTATGTCAAAGAACTTTGGAGACCCAGGTTTGAACCCCAGCAGCGACAGAAAATTATTTGAATTAAAATAATTTTTCTGTACGGCCGCCACCTCTCTGCAGACAATGGCAAACCTCAGAGAGTAATCAAAATGCCATGTAAAGCTTCTTGAGAATAAGAACATTTCGTTCATCGCCGTTCGGAGTCGGCGTTAAGCATGTAGGTCCATTTCTCGGTCAATTGTGTACAAACTTAATAACACGCACAACACAATTGATCATAAGAAGCTAGGTCAAAGTCCTTTCAAGGGCTGAAATGGCCAGTTATTTTTTAATTTTACTGAATAAAACGAAAACTTAAAGTATCTATCATATTCGATGATGCTTATTTGTTAAATCGTAAAATCTACACAATTATCGCGAGTTATATTTGTTATCACAAGGAATGCGTTAAGTATTCAAATGTAATATCATTTTGCGTTTTAAGACATCCACCGAGTCAGAAAAATTAATCAAGTTCAAGTTGCCATTAAAATCACTACACATACATCGCAAAGGGTCGTGAAGGGCATAATTAGAAGTGCACTGACTCAACTTAAAAAGCTGGAAATGTCTGGCTCCGGTCCTGGGGATGTTGAAGTTTAATGAAGAAAGGAGGTATTGTGAGTCTATATCACCACTGAGTAATTTGTATAAAAAAGAGACATTGAGCATAATTCTTCTGCTTCTTAAGGAAGGCAGGGAAATAATTTTGAGGCGTGTTTCATAAGGGGGAAGAATAATATTGGGGTTCCAACGATAATGTAAAGCAAATAGTAAGAATTGTTTTTGAACCGATTCTAATGCATCGATGTGGACATTGTATTGAGGGTTCCATATTTCGGATGCATATTCAAGAATTGGTCTAACAAGAGAGGTATAAAGTATTTTAGTAGTGAAAGGATCGTTGAATTCTTTAGCCCATCTTTTAATGAAACCAAGGACACCTCTAGCCTTATTTACCACCAAATTAACTTGAAGATTGAAACGAAGTTTAGGATCCATAATTACACCTAAATCAAGAAAACTGTGTACAATTTCTAAGTTAGTATTATTTATAGTGTAATTTATACTATTAGCGATTCGACGTGAGATTGTTATTTGCTTACATTTTTTTAAGTTTAATTTTAAAAGGTTAAAATTACACCACTCAACTAGACTGTTTAAATCCGATTGTAAGAGTTGTTGATCTTCAGGCGATTTGTAAGTTAGGAAAAGTTTCACGTCATCGGCGTACATTAAGACGTTAGAGTGTTTTATTACAGAAGGAAGGTCATTTATAAACAGTAAAAATAAAACCGGACCAAGATGACTTCCCTGCGGAACACCTGATGTGACCAAAATATTTTTTGACATAGAATTCTTATATAAAAATTTTTGAGAACGATTCGACAAGTACGAGTTAATCCAGTGTAATAGTTTGACGGGAAACCCAATTAGATGAAGCTTTTTCAGAAGAAGATAATGATTGACACAATCGAAAGCTTTGCTAAAGTCTGTATAAATAACGTCAGTCTATCGTCCTAAAGTAAAACCTTTGATGACACGCGAAGTAAACTCCAAGAGGTTAGTTGACGTAGATTTTCCCTTTAAGAAACCATGTAGAGAGGTGGAAATGGAGGAAGATACGACGTGGGTTATTTGATCAGTTATAATTTTCTCAAATAACTTAGGGATTGCGCTTAGTTTTGCGATACCTCGGTAATTGGAAATATCAATTTTTGAGCCGGATTTATGAAGAGGTTTTATATAAGATTTTCTCCATATACAGGAAAAATGACCACTGTGCAAGGATGCGTTAAAAATTTTTGATAGGGGAGAACACAAACTAATAGAACAATGTTTAAAAATGCAGCTCGGGATTTCGTCAGGACCAGTCGTAAAAGAAGATTTAACTTGTCGAAGGTAATGCATAACTATATTAGAATCTATTACGGGGGTTTCAAAAGAGTTAACTGGTGGTAGGTAAGGATATTCAAGACTCGTGCTCAATGGTTATCGGAGTAGATTGTTTTAAAGAAGTTTGCAAACATGTTGGAAACTTCGATGTCGCAAGATGCTTCTTCATGATTGAATTTCATAAGAGGTGGGAAGGTGGAGGTTTTTCGTTTTGAGTTGACAAAAGTGTAGAAAAGTTTCGGATTATCTTTGAATTGAATTTTTATTTTGGCTATATAGGCAGAGTAGCATTGTTTATTTAATAGTTGATATCTGTAACGACAAGAGGAATAGTAAGCGAAGTCTAAATTAGAGCCTGACTTTTTATATTTTTTAAATAAGCGATTTTTGGAATTTTTTAAAGACTTAAGTTCATTCGTTAACCAAGGAGGGCTTAAAGGTTTGAAATTATTTTTTTTTTTTTTTTTGGCACAGATAATGAGAAACATTTTTGCAATGTATCATTAAGAAACTGTACTGAAGATTCGACATCATAAAAAGAGTACGAAGACCTATTATTTAAAATTGGGGAGCAGTCAATCCGCGCGAGAAGAGCATTAAGGTTAACATAGTCTGTTTTTTTAAAGTTGAAAATTTTATTATTTCGCGTATCTGGAGCTAATTTATTTTCATGTATGTTGGCAAGTAATATTTTTATTTCAAGAGTTGGATGATAATCGTCTTCAGGTAAGGAAACTGGGTTCGAACGACGGAGATTTACGGAAGTGCATCTATCTACAAATACAAGGTCAAGAGATCTATAATTTTTATTAAGAATATTATTAACCTGCTGAAGACACAGATCGGACAACTTATCTAAGAAATCATTTATCCAATCAGAGGCAGAAATAGGAGTAAGAAATGCGTAATCATCGGAAATACTCCAGGATACAGAAGGTAAGTTGAAATCACCTGATGCAATGATAGTATCCATATTTTAAAGCATATTATGGACTGTTTCGATGGCACTAATATGGTTTAAGTAAATTGTTAAATCACTTTTAGGTGGAATGTAAGCGCAAGTAAGAAAAATCGTATTATTATTTACTTTAACTGTAACACAAATAAACTCCAGGTCGTTGGTACCAGGAATTGTTAATTCCTCCAAAGCAAGCGAGTTATGGACAGCTATCAGAACGCCACCACCGATCTTATCATAGCGATCTTTACGCAAAATTTGGTACTAATTGCACATTATTGCAGAGTTTAAAACGTTAGAGCGAAGCCAAGTTTCAGTAAAAACTATAAAGTTATATTCAAAATCAAAACTGTTAATGAAAATATCGGAAAGTTTAGAATTGAGACCTCTAACGTTTTGATACACAAGCTCTAATTTAGACTTGTGATTTTTTAATCGTTTTTTGTATGGTACTGAGGGCTATTAGAAGGACGAGGCAAGTGTACAACATTTGCAATACGCGGTTTGTTTTTTAATTCAAATTCATGAACAATTGTATTACGGGGCCAAAAGTTTACATCCACAAGAGTATTAAATACATTTTCCGGAACAGTCAATCTAAAAGAAGTAGTCAGTCTCGCATTTAAATATTTGACTTTTTAGATCGAAAAGAGGCATACCACTATTTAACTTTGAATTAATAAAAAATTTTATATCATCTTCAGTTGTATCAGCAGCTAAGCGCGAGACAAAGATTGCTTTAGTTGGTGGAATTGCGATTAATGGCTTAGGAGAAATAGTAGCAGTAGTAATAGGAATCCGTTGAGCGTTAACAACTGAAGTTGCAAAAATAGGAGTTTGAACAGTAGGAGGAGCAATTGAAACAGCTTGAGCATAAGTAAGAACAGGTTGGTTAACAGGTATGGATGGTACTAACATTGGCAAGGAAACGGTCTCTGGTACATTTGGAGCAGATATAGAGGCAATCGTATCAGTACAAATGTCAATATCGTCTGCAATGTCACGTTCAACAGGTGGTGGTATTGGTGGTGTCGAGTTAGTTTTCTGTTTATTGCGCAGGTTCATGTATTTCTTTTTACGCTTGGGCGAAGGAATTGGCTCATCAATATATTTACACTCATCGAAAAGTGTTTGATACTTTAAAAATTTTGTAGAAAGCAGAGAAAGTTCCTGCTTATCTCAGAGAAACCCTGCTTTGTCTGCTTAAAAATCTTAAAAAAAATTGATATCAGTCAATCTGCACTTCTCACAACACCAACGCAACCCTTTACCTTCTTCAATAAGGTCTGCAACTCTACCCATTATGACCACACATTTGGTGTGAACGATATCATCACATAGCCAACATGATAAAAACCGCTCAGTTTCACCCTTAGTGGAACAGCCAGGCTTAGAGCAGAGCATTTTAATTAATAAATAAAAAAAAGACAAAAAAGTAGTAAAAATAAATAAAAGTAGTAAACGTAGTAAAAATTTTAGTAGAAATTAATAAATAAAAATAAAACCAAAAAAGTAGTAAAAATAAATAAAAGTAGTAAAAGTAGTAATAATAATAGTACTAAGCAAAAGTAACAACTTGAAGTGATGGTAACCCTTAGTATGTATAATAATAATACGTATTCAAAAGCTTAGCTAGACAGAGCTAGGCAGATGTCTTAAACGCAATTAGCAATAGAACAAAAAGAAAGAAAACAACTTAAAGTGCGAAGAATATAATAAAGAAAATGTAAAGAAACTTGTTCAGCACTTTAAAGAAATATAAATAATAATGATAACACTTATGTTAACAATAGTAAAATAAATGTAAAACTTATCCGCTGTAATTATTAGACTTCCCATAAGAACAAAATTTATTAATTATTTTTAAAAAACCACTGTAATTAAATTTAAACTTTGCAGAATTTAACAAACACAACTTAAAGAAATTTTAGCGCGTTGCCAACTGAGTAGTTTAAAATGTCAAATCCATTTAAGCCCCTTAGGGCAAACTGAACAAAGCATTTTTGGATTCTCTCTATTCGATCAACATGCACATTGTAACTTGGAGACCAAACTTGACTTGCGTACTCCAAGTGAGGACGCACTATTGCAGCGTTGTAGTCGTAATCATGCTATTGAATTCTTTGGCCCAGCGTTTAATAAATCCAAGCAGAGAAGATGCTTTTTTACAAATGTTATCAATATGAATGTTAAAGGAAAGCTTAGAATCCATACATATTCCCAGATCTTTAACGACATCCACACGACATAAAGCAGTATCTTTTATCTTATAATCAAAAACTAAATTATTCCTTTTTCGCGAAAAGGTCATAGTTTGGCATTTATCTGGATTAAGAAACATATTATTTTTAGAACACCAAGCTTCAAAAGATTTTAGATCGGACTGTAGTAGTATAATAATAATGTAGTAGTATAATAATAACTCACCATATAGTCACTAATGCACCGCCGATTACCACGCCGTTTGGCTTATTTCAGTTCCGATCCATGACATTTGGACTAAGAAATGCGGCACAAACGTTCCAAAGGCACACAAATAACGTACTAGCTACTGAGACTGATCACGCCTTTGTCGACATCTATATAGACGACATCTGCGTGGCTTCTCCAGATGTAAAATCCCATACGGAACATCTGCGCAGAATATTTCAGTTGCTCCGCGAGAATGGCTTAGCCATTAACTTAGATAAGTGTGTTTTCGGCAATTCCGAAGTAAAATTTTTGGGGCATACAATAGTAAGGGCATATCCCCCAACGATAGCAAAGTGCAGGCTATCTTAAATTTCGAAAGGCCAAAGATCGCCAAAGACATGAAACGTTTCCTAGGTATGCTAAATTTCTATCGTCTCTTTATACCAAAAGCAGCAACTCAAGCTGTGTTACAAGGAATAATAGTAGGGAACAAGAAAAATTATGCTTCTATTTTGCCCGACAAGGACCTACAAGCAATGTTCTTGGCGGTCAAGCATTTCAAATTTATGTTAGGGGGACGCCAGTTCACCATATTTACTGACCACAAGCCACTTACCTTTGCTTTTAAGCAAAAAGTCGACAAGGCATCACCGCGACAGGCGCGTCATCTAGACTTTATAGTTCACCACAGATATTCGCCACGTATCGGGCAGCGACAACGAAGTTGCGGACGTCTTATCACGCATTCAACAGGTGGTAATGATGGAAATCGATTTTAACGATCTAGCAACTGAACAGAACACCGACCCAGAAATTCAACGCCTGGTTCGACCAAAAAGTAATCCAAATTCCCTAATCATAAAGTAATGCGAAATACCAGAGAGCGACGCAAAAGTGTTTTGCGACGTTTCACTAGAAATAGCTCGGCCACTGGTGCCCACAAAGTATAAGAATATTATATTAAAGAAAGTGCACGGGATCGCGCATCTAGGAGCAAAAGCAACTATAAAGCTTCTTCAAGGCTTCATAAAAAGACCACGCTTTTTAAAAATACAACTAAAAATCCCATATGCATTTAAAAATCCCAAAAAAATCTCATACGCATTAAAAAATACCACAATAAATCCCATATGCAACAAAAATTTAAGGGATTTTACATACGTAACTTACGACATAAAATCGTTGTGTTAACAGAGCGTTTGAAGCGTATAATGGCAATGATTTCATATGAAGTTTTCGCTTAATAAATGTGAAAAAAAAATTATTTAAAAAAAAAATCCCAAATCCCACGGTAAATGGAATTAAAAAATACAACGCAAAATAAAAAATACCATGGGAATACCCTACAAAAAAAATTCCCAAGGGTAATTAAAAATTACCACGAATGGGATTTTTCCCACATAACTGGCAACCTTGAGTGTAACCCAATTTTTTGTAAGCCACGAACTGTATCATTGACATGGCGTGAACTAATAGAAAAACAGCTTGATGAGATGGTTCTGAAGGGCATTTTGATACCAGTGGACAATTCTAAAAGGGGTACACCCTTAGTTCCAATATTAAAAGATACGAATCTGTGGATTTACAAGTCCACAGTGAACCGATTTTTAAAGGATTTTAAGTTACCACTTCCTAGGATAGATCAAATTTTTGCTTCTATGCAAGGAAGTAAAATTTTTACCAAACTTGATTTATCCAATGCGTATAATCAGCTAGTTCTTGACGAGGAGTCACAAAAATTGTGCACTTGGAGTACGCACAAAGGTATTTTAAAATGACGTGTTTGCCTTTCGGCATAAAAACAGCCGCATATATTTTTTAGAAAACTATTGAAAGCTTATTGAGAGAAATTCCCAATGTATTTTGTTATCAGGATGACATCACAATTGCAGGAGAGGATTTTTTGGAGCATTTAAAAATCATCAAAACTGTTTTATCCTAAATTCGACAAATATGAGTTCTTTAAAACTAAAATCAAGAGACCGCGTCAAGGGCATAATTATTGCACCCAGACCTACTGACCTTTCTCAATTGAGAGCATTCATAGGCATGGTTAATTACCACTCAAAGTTTACTTTGCATAGAAGATGCTTCCACTTTATAAATTACTACATAAAAATATTAAATTTGCTTGGGACAAAGCTTGTCAGGACACTTCTACCCAAAAAAACAAAAACCATTTTATGTATGTTACATGTTTTTGCCTCTGTACGGTTTTTTGAATTATCCATGCTTTGTTTCATAATATTACTCTTCTCCTTTTTAACTACATATGTATGTTGTTTCGTTATACGTAGGTATGTATGTATGTATGTATGTTGCCTGTACGTCTAATTATCTCCAAACTAAAAAAATACAGTTAACTGTTTGCTTTGCACGGCAGACTTATGATAATTTAAAGAAAGAAATTTGTTCGGACAGAGTATTAGTGCATTTTAACCCAAAATTACCGATAGTGCTTTCCACAGATGCTTGTTATGCAGTTGTAGCTGGAGTACTGTCACATATTTATGATGACGGCTCAAAAAGACCAATTGCTTTAATTTCGAGAGCTTTGAATAGCGCAGAGATTAATTACAGCACTATTGTGAAGGAAGGATTACAGCACAGAGAAGGAAGAACTGGCAATTGTATATAGTGTCACAAAGTTAAAGCAATATTTATTGGGAATTTTTTTTATTCTAGAAACAGATTATAGGCCTCTGGTAGCATTGTTTGGCGAAAATAAGGGAATTCCAGCAATGGCTGCTGCAAGAATGCAAAGGTGGGCCTTTATATTATCAGGCTTCAGCTATTCAATTAAGTACATTAAAGGTTCTTTAAATAATGCTGATAGTTTGTCTCGCATTCCGCAGTCGACAACATGTGAAATTTTGGATGAATCCACTTACATAAACTACGTAGGTTATGTCAATTCCGTGCATCTTAGTTATAAACATGTTGCGATAGAAACTCGCATAGATGCTGTTTTGTCCAAAGTTATGCACTCTATTCAAAATGGAACATTGGGGAACTTGAAAGGAAAAGAGTTTGAGCCATTTTCTTCTAAAGTCCTTGAAATGAGTATCGAGATGCGTAAAGTGATCCTTGAAAATTTTCATAGTTCTCACATAGGTGAGAACCAAAGCCTTAGGTCGGTCTTTTATTTGGTGGCCAAATGTAGATAAATATATAGAGTTGTTAATAAAGGGTTGTGAATCGTGTCAACTTACACAACCCAGTCCGGAGAAGAGTTCTTTGATAACGTGGGCACCGACAGATTCTGCATGGAAAAGGGTTCATATGGATTTCGCCGGACCGGTTAATGGATTTCAATTATTTATTAAAATCGATTCATTCTCTAAATGGGTAGAAGCAAAGAATATACAATATATAGAATGCGAATCTTGGTACAAAAGGCAAACATTTTTCTTTCTTACTCATAGATGCGGGGGGTAGCAACAAGACGAAGATACGATGTGAGCAGCATTAAGCAACGTCGAACATTTTGAGCGAACCAAACAACGCTTGCAACAGGAATGGTGTTGAAAACAATTTTTTTCGAGCTCTAGGCCAAGCATGTTGTCAACAAGACAACATGAAGAACAAAGAAGGCAACAACCAACAACAACAACAACGGCTCTGTATAGAGCAAATCACACAGCTTGACTATACAGACTGTTTCATTGGCCGCTACACCAACTCATCAGTAGCCTTTGTATGACTTTACACTGTGATCCACTCAAGCTACTTAGGTTCTACATATACTACCAATATGCCGAGAAAGTTACCCGGAATTTGTTTTTGGCAGAGAACGCTGGAATTTTTGTAACTGAGTTCTTATCTACTTTTTGATGCATACTGTACTAAGGTTAACAACCTAGATCGTAACATACTTTTAGGTATAGCCTTAATTCATGTGCATCTTCGAAATTCGATCACAGCGGTTAACTGCTATCAGAGCATATTGAAGTTGTTGTTATTTTTGCTGTTTAGCTCCTCCATTTTTCCACACTTTCATTTTAGGGGTTTGACAAAGCACACAATGTTTTTCTGAGCTCGATCATGTTAGCATGATCGGCATTCGTAGCTTTGCTGCCCTTTTTGAAATTTTTTTATTATATGAATAGCCAATGCGACAAGTCCTTATAATGTCAAGAAATATAATAAAGAAAAACAATCTGAAGTCTGGCATTAAAATTATGTATGAAACTTTAATTTGAAGTTTTTTACATTTTTATACCTGGTTACCATCCTTATATAAAATCACCTTGACCGATTATCTCCAAATTTTAACCACATACTTTCCACATGCGTAGTTTCCGTGTGAACTAAAATGTTGCAAACATTTTTATTTTTTCAATATTTATTTGCACAAAATCAAAAAAAAACTTGCGTTTTTATGATTTTTTTTCAAATCTTCATAATTTTTTTATTTTTTTGCCAAATTTAAAAATTTTAGTTCACACGATAACCATACTCATAAAAAAAAAAAATAAATAACTGGCCATTTCAGCCCTTGAAAGGAATTTGACCTAGCTTCTTAAGATCAATTGTGTTGTGCGTGTTATTAAGTTTGTACACAATTAACCGAGAACCGGACCTACATGTTTAACGCCGACTCCGAACGGCGATGAACAGAATGTTCTTGTTCTCAAGAAACCATACTCATATTATTTATAAATTTGTTTTTTTTGTTATTCTAGGTGCTGCCAAACTTTAGTTATTATGGTAACCATTAGCTCTTTCCGATATCGACACGTCAACTTCAAATTAAAGTTGCATACAAAACAAATGTTAAATATTAATAAAAAACATTTTTTGTAAATAATTTTTTGGTGTATTTATTCACCCTAAAAAATTGTTCCATTATCTCTAACCGTTTTCCTGTAAAAAATGTTAAATTTTCTCTCAAATACCGAGCGCGCCAAGTAGCAACATGCCTTAACTGATTTTTATGAGAAGCAATATGATAAAATACTTAGAAAATAAAAAAAATTGCAAAAAGAGGGAATGTTAAATAGACATACTGAATCGTTTTAATTATCATAAAAAAAGGTGGGTTCAGAAAATAAAAAAAGATATTGAAGGCTTAGAAAGTGTTAATAAAGAGTCTAAAATTTTTTGCAAATTATTAGTAAGTTCAACACCTAAAGAATATTGAAATTAAGTTAAGTTTTTGGCTCAAAACATATATTATATATCCCAATCAGCTTATATATTCTTGAGAAATAAGTTGCATCTCAACCTACCGCATGTCTCTCACCAGTGGCGGATCTACATACGGGCTGAAAGGGCTTTAGCCCCCCCTTGGAGAATTTTTTGTATGGAAAAAATGAAAAATAGTCCAAAAACACGTGTTAGGCCCCCCCTTTGACATACAAAAGTATAGTTTCAGCCCGCCCCCTTTGGCGAATCCTAGATCCACCACTGTCTCTCACGGTGATGTGACGATGTCACAGTGTGACTTAGAGACATTAATAAAAAAAAATTATTTGATTGAAAAAAAAGAAATTTTAATACAAAATATCGTTCATGGAGAATTCATTTCTTTTATTAAAAAGAAAAATGAAATCTTCTATATATATAAAAAGAAGTGTACGTTTGGTTGAAATCGCATCACTTCAGAACGGCTGGACCGATTTGGATAATTTTTTTTTTTAAATGTTCGTTTTAGTCCAAGTTAGGTTTTTAAGGAAAGAAAAAATGGACCACGCCCACTTTTGCACCCACTTTTTTCGATTTATCTAAAATCGGAAAACGGCTGGACCGATTTGGATATTTTTTTTTTCAAATGTTTGTAGTAATCCAATTTAAGTGTTTACTGAAATAAAAATTGACCACGCCCACTTTTGCACCCACTGTTTTGATATATATATCTAAAATCGCAGAACGCCTGCGCTGATTTTTTTTTAAAATGTTTGTAATAGTCTACAAAAGTTTTTTACATTAAGAAAAATTGTCTACAATATCGATAATATCAATATTATCCATTATCTATATACATAAAAATAAGTTGCATTGTGTATGAAATTGATGTTCTCTGAAATGCGTGAACCCATATTGTTTCTGAAATTTCCCATGAAAGGTGACGTCAATACGAATGTTTTTATGTATAAACGGTCTTTGTATGTGTATTAGTTCATGAATTATAGGCATTTCAGTGAACTTATAACGGGTGTTTTTTTTAGGGGTTTGTTTTTCGAATAGAGATAAAACTGGCATTTTGTGGTCAAATCTGGCAACTCTAATGTCATTTATGTTCAGTTTGGTTTGCCATTTCATCATGAACAGGTTGACAAAAGAACAACGCTTGCAAATCGTGCAAATTTATTTCGAAAATAATGGTTCAGTTCGCGAAGTTTACATCGCAAAATTTTGTTCAGTGATGAGGCTCATTTTTGGTTGAATGGCTACGTCAACAAGCAAAATTGCCGCATTTGGAGTTAAGAGAATCCACATGAGATCCTTGAGACGCCATTACATCCACAAAATGTATGCTCTATGGGCTGGTGGAGTCATTGGGCCATACTTCTTCCGAAATAATGCTGGAGAGTCAGTTACCGTTAATGGAACCCGGTATAGAGCCATGATAACCGACTATTTTGTTCCCGAATTGGATGGCATGAATGTGGATGAGTTGTGGTTCCATCAAGACGGCGCTACATGCCACACAGCGCACGTCACAATCGATTTATTGAAGGAAACATTCGATGAGCGCATAATTTCGCGGAATGGACCTGTCAATTGGCCACCAAGATCGTGTGATTTGACACCATTGGATTATTTTCTTTGGGGATATGTGAAGTCGCTCGTCTACGCCAACAAACCAGAAACGTTAGGGGACTTGGAGGCCAACATTCGTGGCGTTATTGCCGACATACGGCCCCATATGCTCGAAAAAGTGGTTGAAAATTGGACCTTTAGAATTGACCTTATTCGAGCCACCCGCGGCGGCCACATGCCCGAAATCATATTTAAACATTAATGGCATAAAATTATCCTTCCAATAAAGCCAAATTGATGGACATTAAAACGATTTTCTTGTGTTTTATTTTAATTCGAGGTTCTATACCTTTAAAAAAACACCCTATACAAATATACAGGTGTGAACAAATACAGGTGCGCACATATGGTGTATATGGTGAAATATTTGCAAGGGAAATTAGAAATAAATGGAATATTGGAATAATTTGGCAAGTCTCACTTTAGTTTGCATTTGCGCGAAAAATATAGGCATAATACAAATTTTCCATATCCCTTTTTTTCCTTAACCCCTTTTACCGCCAACAAATCAATAAAAATTATATATTTAAGACGGTTCTGGGCGTATTAGACTAAAATTTGGTAAATAAGTTCGTATGGTTACAGCCAGCAACTATACTAAAACTGGGCGTGATCTAACTATATATATACGCCCACTTTTTAGAAATCATTATTATTCCTGAGTTGTACATGTTTTGATAGTGAAACTTGATATGGAGATGCAATGAGCCCAAGAGGCAGTTACTATATATTTGAGCGAACATTAGACAAGGAGGAATTTGGCCACACAGGCCAAATTTATGATATTGAATTGCCTTGGAACTAAATGTCGTATAACAATGAAGGTCTTTCTACTGAAAAACTGGGCATTCGAAAACGGAGTGTGGCTCCACCCATATAAGCCAAATTTACGATAAAGAATAGCTATAGAAGTAAAAGTCACAGAACATTGAAACTCAGAATATAGATACCATTTGGTGATGTCCTTCTACTAGAAAAGGTGACATGCATTGGAAAAGGGGGTGTGTCTCCACCCACACAAGCCAAATTTATGACACAGAAAAGCTATGGAATTAAAAGACAAAGATCATAGAAGTTAGAATGAAGTTACTACTTGGTAATATCCTGCTACTGGGAAATGAAAAATGCAAAAAAATGTACAATAGAGAACGCTGCTATAGACTCCAAAACTACTGAGCCGATTGAGCTCAAATTTGCGCAGCAACTATGGGGTCATTCATAAATTACGTTACCAATTTAGTAGAGAGAGAGGTTTTAAAATGTATAACGATAAGTAACGAATGGGGGGAGGGGATCTCAGATATAGTAATGTGACCAAAAATAAAAAAAAAATCGAAAAAATTGAAATTAATACAACCCAACATTTCAAACCATTTTCGTCCTTGATGTTTGACCGTCTAAATTGTCTCTTAACTTTTGGCAAGTGTAGTAAGGGCATAATTTTTCTTTGCTTGCTTTTCGACAGTTATTTTTTTATTTTCGAATATTTTTTAATCAATTAATTTTTTTATTTCATATACTACGTTACCTTATGGGGGTGGAGGGGAGTGTTTTTGAAATGCACTACGAAGAGTACTGGAGGGGGGCAAAAAAAAATTGAAAATCGGTCACGTAATTTATAAACGACCCCTATGTTTCGAGTACGAGATGGTTTAGAATAATAACGCTGAAGGCATTGCAACATTTTCCGGTACTTATCTAGATAAGGTGCAACAAAACGCACCGGGAAAAAGATAGTTATTTATAAAGGCAACACATTTTTAATAAAGTTGCCGACACTAAGCATACAAACTAAACTACTAAATTTTAGTCTAATACGACTAAAACCGTCTGATATATGGATTTTTGTTGATTTGTGGGCGGTAAAAGGGGGTGTGGCAACCCATTTTTAGTATAGTTGCCGACACTAAGCATACAAGGTTAGGTTAGGTTAGGTTCTTATGGCTGAGCCGACAGACGCCTCGTACACTTAGGCCAGTGCAGGCCCGTTGTGATATCACATAATCTCTTTTGACCTATGAGAGATATCCCTCCTCAACAAACCATTTCGACCGGATTATGAATTTCATTATATGCCCGATTTCCAGGCATGAGACTTCGGTAAGTCCATTTAAGAAAGGATGGCCCAGAGTTTCCAATCTCCTTTTACTTAGCGCCGGACATTCGCAGAGGAAATGCTGGACATTTTCTACCTCCTCCTCGCATTTGCAGCTTCTGCAGAAATCATTTGATATAAGTCCCAATCGAAGAGCGTGTGTTCCGATTAGACAGTGACCCGTGAGGATTCCTACTATTTTTGAAAAATTTACTCTGCTTAATCCAAGCAGTGATTTAGTGCGTTTTAGGTCGTAGCGAGGCCACGTTAGCTTAGCTACCCTACATGTGTGAAGGTGTTCCCAACGTGCTTGTGCAAGACTCAAAGAATTGTTCTTGCACTGGAGTTTATAGGAGGACGTGAGTATACCAATGAAATCCTCATTTAAGAGGGTGTACGAGGTCATACCCTTCCTTGATAATTCGTTAGCCAGATTATTGCCCTCGATATCCCTATGACCGGGTACCCATATGAGGTGGATCCTGAATAACCTTGCCATCTCGTTAAGAGATCTGCGGCACTCAGTGAGAGTTTTAGAGTTGTCAATATGTGAGTTCAGCGCTTTTAGCGCAGCTTGACTATCTGAGAATATGTAAATATTCTTTCCCCATAGTTCTCTCTGACCTAAAATCTTAGCGGTTTCATATATAGCCATCATCTCCGCTTGGTAGACACTACAATAGTTTGGGAGTCTAAAGGAAGCTTCTATTTCCAGATCTTGGGAGTAAATTCCTCCCCCTAACTGCTTTTGAAGCTTGGATTCATCTGTAGAGATTTTAATTCCGTTTATTTTAAGGGGGGTCTTGTTAGCCCAGTCTAAACGTGAAGGGATGAGAACTTCATAGTTCTTTTCAAGATTTATACAAGGTACACAGTAATCTGTTTTGTCGAGTTCAGAATTATCGTGTGACCGCAGCTGTTACCTATCCAATTTCCAGTTTCTCTTAGTATGAGGGCTGCTGAGTTAGCACACTCTCTGGCAAAGATATCTAGAGGAGGAAGATGAAGTATGACATTAAGAGCATTAGTTGGGGTTGTGGATAATGCGCCTGTAATACAGAGACATGCACTTCTTTGAACTTGCAGTTGTCTTGTCAAGGGCCCTCCACCATACCAGTGAACCGTATACAAGAATGGGGCGGACAATTGCCGTATAAATCCAGCGTACTATTTTAGGGGAGAAGCCCCATTTTTTACCTATGGATTTTTTACAGGCAAATAGAGCTATATTTGCCTTTTCAACACGCTCCTTTATGTTGTCATTCCAGATAAGTTTCTTGTCCAGAATAACTCCTAGGTACTTCGTGCTATCACTAAAGAGCAACCTCGTGCCATTCAGACGAGGTGGTGCTAGGTTGGGGATTTTATGTTTCCTAGTGAAAAGAATGATATCTGTTTTATCTGGGTTTACGCTTAATCCACAAGAGGACGCCCATCTCGAAAGGATTAAGAGTGCTCTTTCTATGAGTTGACAGAGGGTTTGAGGAAATTTTCCGTTAAATACGAGAGCGATATCATCGGCATATGCAATAACCTTGTAGCCTTCCCCCTCCATGATGCGCAACAGTCGGTCAACCGTCACGGACCACAAAATTGGAGACAAGACTCCCCCCTGCGGAGTTCCTCTACTTACAAGCCTACGGATAGAGGATCCTCCCATTTCGGAGCTTACCACCCTGCCCAATAGCATCTGATTGATAAGACTCACGAGAAAATCCTCTACCCCAAGTTCTGAGAGGGCTAAAGTGACCGCACAGGGGAGAACGTTATTAAATTCTCCTGCTATATCTAAGAAGGCGACAAGCGCGTCTTCTTTGTTCTCAAGTGGTTTTTCGATTGTAGCCACGAGAGAATGGAGAGCTGTTTCTGTAGATCTGCCCTTTATATAGGCATGTTGAGTTTTTTGAAGCTTTTCGAGCTTCGGTTTAAGAAGAAGTTCAATGAGTCTCTCCAGTATTTTGACTAAAAAGGAGGAAAGACTAATAGGCCTAAAGTCATTTGAGTTAGTGTGAGAGGACCTACCCGCTTTCGGTATAAAGATAACTTTGGTTTCTCTCCAAGCTGTTGGAATATAATTAAGGAGAAGGCAGCCTCGGTAGATTGCCTGAAGCCGGGATAGTATTGCATTGAAACTGTAGTGGAGTTGAGCTGGTATAATACCATCGGGACCCGAAGATTTATAGGGTTGGAACGAGTAATTGCCCATCTTAACTTCTGCTTGCTAGTCAGCAGCTCAATTTTTTGAGGTGTAAGGTCTGAGGGGGGTGTTTGAAAGCTGGAGTTGTCAGTGTACACACTTCCAAGAAAATGTGCATCTATAAGAGTTTCTAAGGTTTCGACGCTTGAGTATGTCCAGCTACCATCTTCCTTTTGAAGAAAGCTTGGTGCTGTAGGAGACTTTGATAATATTTTCCTAAGCCTTGAGGCCTCGGAAGTACTTCCTATTCTGTACAAAAGGAAGACCAAGAGGCTCTCTTTGCTTTCCTGATTGCAGTTTTGTAACTACCTAGTTTGGATTTATAAGTTTTCCATGAGTCCTCACTATTTCTACGTCTTGCATAGTTGAAGTCTCTGCGACAGTCTTTTCTGAGGATTTCAATTTCCCGAGACCACCATACTGGTTTACGGGATTTTTTATATAACTTTACTGGACACGCTTTTTTAATGGCGTTCGAGCATTTTTTAGTGAAGTCAAGTACAAGAGATTCAAATCCTCTTTGCTTGTCATGGGGAGAGAGCTATCCGAGGATAGGGATGTTTTGATGAGTTTATTGTACCATCTCCAATTTGTCTTACGAAGATTTCTTATTTTTTGAGGCAATGATTGATTCGTTTCTTTCCATCCAAATTCTATGTACCTATGGTCTGAGAAGGAGTGTTCTTTTAAGACCTTCCATGCTAGAATTTCTTCGGAGAAGTGTTCTGATGCTAGGGTGACATCCAGAACTTCTTCACGGTTTTTAATTATGAAGGTTGGCTCATTGCCCTTATTTAGTATATTTAAATTGGTAGTAAGAAGGTAGTTAAAGAGTGACTCACCTCGATCATTGTTGTTTCTGCTGCCCCATTGCGAGTGGTGTGCATTTGTATCTCCACCCAAGATGATATGCGCAGCCGAATTTGTTCCTCTTACCAGTTCCCTAAATGACTGTGTGGGTACAACTTCATCATAAGGGAAGTAATAGGAGGCCACCCTCAATTTCCTGTGACCCAACTCCAGGCCGACCCCAGTGAGGTCTCCATGACTAAACTGGGGGAGAATAAAGCAATTAAGGTTGTGTTTAGCTAATATACAGGTTCGAGTTTTACCTTTATTTGAAGCATGATAATTGTTGTAGTTTGGTGTATTCAGGCCAAGGATTTTGTTGTTATTTATCCAAGACTCCTGAATCAACACCAAGTCGACATCACCTCTTGCCAGGTGACGCTGGAGTGCAGCCGATGCTGCTTTACAATGGTGTAGGTTAATTTGGAGTACCCGGAACATCCTTAGGTACTCTAATTATCGTAATATCAGCCTCCTCCTCGTCGCTGAGGGGGTCGTCCAGGGGATCTAGCTTGCTGCAGAGGCCGGTCATCGCAGCAGTCAGCTCGGAGGCAGACGACAGCTCATCCTCACTTCCCGATGCCACTTCGATGTCACTTGGAATCTCCGTCGTGGCATTGCTGACCCCGCGCTTGACCAGCGACACCGTGTCGGTTTTGTAGATTCTTGGGTGAATCTTGCCAAAACCGTAATTGAGCGAGATGTCCTTGTTTAGGTGGTCCAGGCATTCGTTGTTGAGGATCAACAAGACTTCCATCTTGGACCTTTTGGTGTCGGTCCTCATTTTTGGGGTCCAACTTGACCACCTTCCAATTGTGTGTGGAGATGGCTGGGTTGAAGAGGTTTATCATTTCCAGGATCTCCTCAGGTTCAGATGGGGTGACTGGAACCCGGACCCTAGCTCTTGGTCTGGACGGAATCTCGTCCAATCTAACTGCCTTTAATCGGGCGCCTGGGTAGACCTCCCCGACTTTCTCGACCGCCGCGTTCAATAGCTCAGCGGATCTTTCGTTTTCGCAGGGCATCAGCTTGACTAAGAAAATGTGTAAATTGTGATGAATTTTTGAGGCTGTAAGCAATTTAAATTTGAAATAAGAATGAATTTGTTTTGTTTTTTAAATTTTTTAAAAAAATTAAGTTTTATTTTTTAACATAAATATTTTATGTATTACATTTTTAAATTATTTGAAATTAAAGCATTTATCATTAAAATAAAAATGAACTATTAAAAATGAACTTATACAAAACTGGCTCTTATTTGGTCCCTTATTTGTGAAGCTTCAATGCTTTGTATATTTTCATCATCAATGCTATTCTCAATATTTGCTTCGCTGTATTCCAAAGGTACATCATTGCTTGCATTACTTGCCCCATATTCGATGCAAATGTTGTGCAATGCTGAGCAAACATTTATAATTTTTGTTGCTTTGCCGGGCTTATAATGAAGCTGACGAGCCCCGAGCAAACAGCGAAAGCGGTTCTTTAAAACGCCTATGGTTCTTTCCACTATATTTCTGGCCTTAGCATGTTTGCTGTTAAAAACCGCCTCGGCACTCCTCTCTTCAGCAGAACGATATGGCGTCATCAGATATGGCTCAAGTGGATAGCCTGCGTCACCTGCATAAATATATTTTAGTATATACGTATATTCTCATAAGGTGATTGTTTTTTTACCCAAAAGCCAACTATTACGGTCACCACCATCATAACGTTCAAGTAAAATCCGTTTAGCGTGACTCATATTCCAAATCAAGGAGTCATGAGCTGAGCCTGCAAATCGAGCATCAAGAAACCTTATGCGCATTTTGTGATCGCAAATCTTAAAACAAACTTTGAAATAGAATTTTAGTTGAAGAAAAAAATTGCAAAGACTTACAATCATAGCATTTAAGCTAAAAAATCCTTTACGATTGTAATATATATTTTGCTCTTCCTTCTTTGGAGCTAAAATCTTGATGTGTGTGCCATCTATGCATCCAATTACACCAGGAAATCCTGTCTTTTCATAAAAAGCCAATTTGGCTTCGTTTTTTTCACTTTCAGACTTATTAAATTTAATCCAGTGGGGGCAGATGAAAGCTTCCAAAACGTCAAGCATTTCCGTCCGGATTGTGCTAACAGTTTGTTGAGCCAGTCCGAGGTGGAAGTCCTTTCCGACACTTAGCTGATATGACCCCTGCGCCAAAAACCGCAACGTTGTAGCCAACTTCAATGTGTTGGACACTGATGTTGATCGTATATTTTTTTTCATTTTCGGCTCAATTGTCTGAAGCACATAAATAAAGGCTGCTTTATTCATTCGAAAATAACTTTCAAACCTGTTGTTAAACCAAATTTTAATTAGGAAAAAAAAACTAACCAGAAATATCAAAATTATAAAACTTACTTGTAATTTGGCAGGTTAAATATATCCGATCTTTGCCTTATTATTTTTCTATGCAAAATAAGGCCTTTTTTCTGTTCTTCATCACTTGAACTTGTATCCGACATAAAATACATATTAAATCAAAATTAAATTAAATGAAAAATTTGTGAATACGAAATTTCTTGTAGTTTGACAGTTCACATTCAAGGCAAATTTGAAGATGGTATTAAATTATCGATAAAATGTCGTCTCGTCTTGTCATTGGATGAAACGACGTAGCGAGTGCCGATTTAGCATTGAGGTGACGACGACGTCGATAGCAAGTGACAACGACAACGAGTCGACGACGACATTGACAACGACTCATAGGGTAGGGCTGAATATTTTGTGTTATAAGTAAATATTATCAAAACATAAAAAAAAATGCATTGTATATTACAGAAACAGAATGACCAATAATAAAATACATTTAACTCATTTTGCTTTAAAACAAGTTTTAAATCATTTGTTTTGGTTTGAAATTGAATAGTGACCCAAAGACACAACCTGACATGAATAGGGTTAAATCGATGGGCTCTTATAAAGTTTGATAATTTTTTTATTACTATAAAAGCATAATTGCAATTAATTTGATTGAAAACCGATAAATCAGAAAATTGCTTGATAAAAATTGCTGCGCTCGCGAAGTTGCAAAAGTATACAAAATCCGATTCCCTTCTCTCATACTTTGAATTTAGCAAGCAAACACATCAGACAGGTTTAATAACAGAAACAATGCACCATGGTGCAACAACAACAATGAGCACAACTCGTTGCGGTATGGAATATGGTAACGGGTTGTCATGTTTGGTTTGAACGGGTTGCAATGTTGGAGAGCGGGTCGTAATATTATGACCCGCAAACAAAATTTCTTCTTATATGAGATGCGCATTCTATATATTGTATATTGTTTGGTAGAAGTATTCAAAACCAAAAATATAACAATCACTTTTATGATTAACAAACTTCGTGAAGTTTTTTGCAGATTTGGGTTAGTGGACACACTTGTCAGTGACAACGGTTGGCAATTCACGTCAGTTGAATTTCGAAAATTTTATGGTAAGCAATAATATAAAACATGTCATCCTTTCACAAATGGTCACAGCGAAAATTTTGTAAAGACCTTAAAAAAGTCATTGGCAGCTAATTTCAATGATAGCAAGGCTGAAAATTTTGATGTGGTTCTTAATAAATTTCTTTTTGATTATCGCATAACGAAAAATTGCTCAACAAATGGGTCTCCAGCAAAGTTGTTGCTTGGCAGAGAACCAAAAATGCGTTGGTAAATGTTTAGTTTGTTAAAACCACTATTAGTTAAAGATATTATAAATAAAAATCAACAAATCTCTGTAGAAAATTTCAAAGGTACGCAACATTTCTTTTA
The DNA here is from genome assembly GCA_943735915.1 of Pherbina coryleti. NCBI lineage: Eukaryota > Metazoa > Arthropoda > Insecta > Diptera > Sciomyzidae > Pherbina > Pherbina coryleti. The sequence continues at coordinate 105,221,057 of OX030948.1, read as the reverse complement.
CGAAAGGATAAAAAGTTTTTATCAGAAACTACTCAAACCCTAACAAGGCTGGTTGGTCACCAGCAACTATAAAAAAACAATTAGGACCACGAAATTATACTGTTTTGCTATTTCTTGAAAATCGAACGAACAAGCGTCACCTTGATCAAATTTGCAACGCTCAAATCGGTGACGGGGTTAAGAACTTTTGCGGCGAGTCCACAAGCACAAGTTTAACACACATAAAGCCGGAGCTCATCACAGAGAAGGTACTGGAATGCAATGAATTTAATATTAATGAAAGATTGCTAGTAGCACCAGTAAAAAGCGAGCAATTGAAGCCATGCAAAATGCAAAATATTAAAAAAGTTAAATATACCATTTCCTTCATGAATATTAAATATTATGTTTTGAATTATTTATATTCTTTGATGTTATAACATATATGTTATAACGTAGATAACATATTGAATAAATCTTCACCTAAGGAAGAAATTGGTAAATTATCTGTAAATGAAGCATTTATCTCAGACGCATTTGCGAAAGCAAAAGCGTTCAATGAATTTTTTGTCTCTATAGGTAGCGATATTGCTTCAGAAAATAACTTTAGCAACCGATTTTGTAAATGTTTAGACAAGGAACAATCCTCACCTGCAAGCTTTTTTTTTAACCTTTATCATCCTTAGAGATATTTAAAATAATAAAATCTTTGAAAAACTCTAACTCGCAAATTGAGAACAGTTTTTCCAGTAACTTTTTAAAAAAGATAATTTACAATATTGTTGATGTTCTCTGCTATCTAGTGAATAGCAGTATAAATGCGGGAGTCTTTCCTGATTTACTAAAAGATGCTGTGGTAATTCCTCTACTTAAAAAAGCTGACAGAATAGTACTGAATAACTATAGGCCTATATCACTACTTCAAGTCTTTTCGAAAGTTTATGAAAAAGCGATCAAAATGAGAATGTTGAGTTTTTTTAAAGAAGACAAAATTCTTTAGTAAATGTCAATATGGGTTTCGTGAAGGTATGTCAACAGAAAATGCTCTCATTGATTTTTGTAATGTAGTCTATGCTGATTTGAATCATAACAAAGCCTCCGCAGCACTCTTTGTGGACATAACTAAAGCGTTCGACACAGTTGATCACGATATACTTCTGAACAAGCTATTTAAATGTGGATTCAGAGGATATATACATGATTGGTTTAAGTCTTACTTATCCAATAGAAGGCAAAAAGTAAAATTGGGAAATGTGCATAGTTTGTTTCTTAATATTAATAGAGGTGTTCCGCAAGGTTCAGTACTTGGGCCTTTACTGTTCCTTATCTTCCTTAACTCAATTTTTCCACTTAATTTCTCTAGCAAAGTAATAGCATTTGCTGATGACATGGCTTGCATCTACACCAGTGACTCTTTTCAAAACCTAGCTGTAGAAATTAATCATGATCTAAGCACTCTAAGACACTAGTTTGCAGCTCCCAAGCTAGTTTTAAGTGATAAAACAAAGTTAATGTACTTTAATATATCAGGCATTGAACGTCATTTCGACAATTTCACTTTCCACAGCTCTGAATGTGGAAAATATTTCATAGACAGGGTAACTTGTAGCTCTTCTGTCGTACCTCAAACCTATTATGAGCATAACTTGTGTTCAAATAAATATTTTTCCATTAACTGGGTGAAGACATTTAAATATCTAGGTTTGCTTCTGGATTGGAAATTGTGCTGGATCAATCATACTAACTCTTTGAAAAAATATCTGATGGCTGCAAACAGACAGCTCTACCACTTAAAAAACTTGTGCAATAAAAATTTATTAACTTGCATCTATTATGGATTATTCCACTCGAAACTGCAATATGGCCTTGTATGTTGGGGAGAAAATAACTTAAACAAGTTAAGTCCGTTGTTAATAAATCAGAAACATGCTATTCGCAATATTTATAATAAACATCGTCTTGAAAGAAGCTTTCCACTGTTTCAATCTTCACAAATATTTCCGTTGAAACATTTATATTTTTTTAAAGTCTTAAAAGTGTTCTTTATCAGAAGTGGCTACTAGAAAATAGAATCTATTCTGCCTACAATTTGAGGATCAATAGTCGGAATCTTGTCCCTATACCAGTTCACAACTCTCAGCATTTTCTTAATTACTATATATGTACCTCTACAAGAATTTATAATTGCCTTCCAGAATCTACAAGAAATCTTCGAAATCAACGTTTATTTCTGAAAAAAGTGAAATCAAGGTTCTTTACTTTTAATTATCAAGAAATTAATAGTCTGCTTAATGTTCTGCAATAAATAGATAACTCTCCATTATGCTATTATAATAACAAATTTGTTCTTTTTTAATTATGTTTCAAATCTAAATTGCTTTACATATATTTCTTTTTTCATAACCAAAGTAGATGTCATTAATCTTAATTAATATTACTGTGTTTTGAGGTCCCACGCTCTATTTTTTATTATTTTTTATATTTTTTAGTATTTTCTAGCTAAGAATTAATCTCAACTGTATTCGTCACTTATTCTCTGAAATAACAGAATGCAGTATTATTTTTATTTTGTTTGTCAATATTTTTTAAGGCTTATTACTTGTGTTATGAATGTATAATTGATATTTTAAATTTGTACCTTATATTGATAAAAAAATTAAAAAATTGAAATTGAATTGAATTGAATTGTTAATTATTAACATTTTGAATTTATGAACTTTTTGAATTTATAAACTTTTTATACTTTATTTTAAACCTATTTTTACATACCCATAGATAAAAAAAAACAACTTTAGAAAAGGGTTGTTATACCTCTATGAACTTTACATTAACATTCTTATAACTTTAGATATATCGTATATATATATATCCCATTATTTAGTACTTAAGCAACTTGACATGTAAATAGTTTAGTACTTTGAACATATCGAATAAAGAACCCAGCAAGAACAGTCTTGATTAATTAATTGGGTATTTAACTAATAGTGCTACGAAAATTTTGGATAGGCTATATGAACGAGTTTCTAAGAGTTTCTCAAGGGCGTTGGGAAAAAACTACCTGAAACTCATGTACATGAATAATGCCATCCTTTTCTTACTCATGAAGTGTCAAGTATACTTTCACTTATAGCTGTCTCGCCTACTCATGTTAATACTACCTAAGTTAACCGAGTATTTAACTAATACACCTAATGTAGGTATGAGGTAGGCTTGCCTTACATTTTATTAGATGTAACGTGCTAAACAGTTAAAGTTACGAACAAAATATGTAGCACTAACATACAAAACGGTTAGATGTTACGCAGTAAATCTGTAGGACTAGCAAATGTATAGGGCTGGTGTAGAGTTAAAACATTATTGAAAACATTTTATTTTTATAATTATAGTTTGTTTTATTTCATTTTTCAAAATTCTATCAAAAATCTTCCGCCTTCTTTCACTTACAATATTGTGCACATTCTTATTAAAGCTATCGTCGTCACTAAATATCAGTAGCGGAATTCCCAAACGTGTAAACGACGTTTATAGTTATCATTAACTGGCCTTTGCTACAATTATCGTTAACTGGTATTCCCAACATCTATGTTAGCTATTTTTGTCCTTAATTTTGACAGTTCTTTAACGTTATTTGTAGATAGCTTAACCACGAATATTTTGGCGTCGCTAACTTAAATAACAACGTTAAGCGATTGTTTTACATGCGATTGTGATTTTATAAAACATAAATAATATGCATAAAATGACCACAACACGAAGAGGCATATGTTCACCATCGTGGTTAAAATATTAAAATAAAAATAATTCTATAAACTTTATTTCCAATAGCTTCTACGCTTTTAATTAAAATTTAAAAAAATAAAGAAAAGTTTTTAAACTAAATAAAAACAAATTAACAGATAAAAGGCACATTTCAGAGCATAAAGTGCATAAACTATTGAAGAGCATAAACTATTGAAAATAAAGTTTATAGAATTATTTTTATTTTGATTTTTATGATGGTTAACATAACAGTTATGATGGTTAACATATGCCTCGTAGTGTTGTGGCCATTTTATGCATATTATTTATATATTACAAAATCACAATCGCATGTAAAACAATCGCTTAACGTTGTTATTTAAGTTAGCGATACTAAAACATTCGTGGTTAAGCTAGCTACAAATAACGTTAATGAACTGTCAAAATTAAGGACAAAAATAGCTAGCATAGATGTTGGGAATACCAGTTAACGATAATTGTAGCAAAGGCCAGTTAACGATAACTATAAACGCCGTTAACACGTTTGGGAATTCCGCTACTGCAATACAATGAGCGACATGTAGATATGATGTGAATTGCTATCAGGCGCATGATACAATGTCTACAGTATTGGAATAATTTAGTTCTGCAAATCATTTTGAGCCATTACAAAACGATAGAAGCGTTCATTGCGATGCAGTAGTAAATATAACAACAGAGTAGTTTGATCTATGGTCAGAATGTGGCAGAGCTGCTCTAGACTGTTGTGGCGGTGGTCTTTTAGGCCTCGGCGTGCGCCCTCTTGCTTTTCTATTCGGTCGCCCTGGTTTTTATATTATGTTTTGAGAGCGCCCTTTGAAGCGCTCCTCGTCAAAGTGCCAGACAAAAAAAAAACCAGGGCGGCCGACCCGCGTACGCGCACAACCGCATCTGTCAGTGCTACCGTCCAGGGCCCGCACGGGCTTGCGTGCCACTTTGCTGCCAGTTCGGGAAGTGGGGGGGTTCTTTTCTGGGCCGGTAGCACCCTCTTGCCGCACACAAAAATTTCTCGTGCGGATTATTTTTTTGTGAGCTCGCCCTGTGAACTCAGGTACCTGTAAGAAAAATAAAGAAAAATCGGAATTTTAATTTTTTGAGTGAGAGGGGGCTCTGTTCATCCACTCAACCCCAACCGCGACGCTCATGGACCTGCTGTTATGGCCCATGCCCCAAGTTTCCCACCCACCGTGAGGATCCGGGGCGAATTGTTTGGGATCCTCCCTTACCAAAACTATCTTCCATCCCTAACCAAACAAATGAAAATAAGTTAATTTTAATTTTTTTTTTTTTACTAGGGTCATTTAATACACATTGATAACTTAACTTTTACTTATTTCACCTAACAGAGATCAACTTGTCGCGACACTTTCGGCACTGATTTTTTTTATTTTTTTACGATTTTAAATCACTCACGCACAACGATTTTAGTTTCTATTTCAATATTAATACCGGCACAATCGCGAATTTAACACTTTTTAATGCGCGAACAGCTGTTTCGCTTATCTTGATGTGGAACCCAAGTGCACAATAGTGCCGACGACAAGGGTTGCCACCTGCTCAGCGGAGACGGGCGTGGGTATTTATAATACGACGAACGTATTGACGCGAAAGACAACGATGCAGGTGTGTTTGATAAGACTTTTTAATCAAAGTCTTATCAAACTTATGCACAGTGGGACCGAAAGATGAATTGTTCGACAAAAATAATAATATAGATATATTAAAGTATTTTAAAAAAAAAGTTCTAATACGAAAATTTATCACGATAGACAAAAAAAAATGACCCAATTTTTGGGTCGCACTCTAGTTGCAGGCCCAAGGAGATGACTTGGACCCTCTCACAATTCCACCGGTGGAATTAATTTATTTTACCCGTTCCGGACGGAACTAGGCTCGAGTGCGAGGGGCCTAACAAACACAAAAGACGCGCCAAAGCGAACGCGGAGCAAAAAGTTACACTCGACAAAAAAAAAACGGAAAAGGAGAAGCGCGGTCACACACAAAAAAAACCGGCAATAAAAGTAAAACACTGTGTGGTGAGCGCACCAACACACACAGATACATACAAAAAAAATATTCAAAAGAACAAGAAGGGTACTCCCTGCTTTTTTTTCGGGTCCTGGCCGTTTGGTCCTTCTGCTCGCTCCAGCGGCGCCAGATCCAAAATCCCACAAGTTTATCAGTCGGTCCCGGTGGCTCGACAGCGTCTCTGGAACCACTTCACCTTTTTTTTTTTAATTTGTTTTCTTTTCGACGATAAGTCGACAAAACCACTTAGCACAAAATCTTTCTTTTTTTTTTTGGCACACTTCCACCTTCTTTCCCTGTTCAGAATGAACTGAACTGCCAACCAGCGGTGCAGACTGACGATGCTTAGGTTCCACAAGAGGGGAACCCAAACACAGCCATCTTTTTTCCTAGCATAGATGCGGTTTTCGCAGAAACCGGTATTCGCACCTGAAGGCTTTGCTCACACCTATTTTTAAAATCGTTTTACGGATTTTTTAAGGTGCATCTTGAGCAAATTTAAATAAAACCTTCTACCCACCAAGTGTTTTTCTACATCTTGGCGGCATCTATGCTAGTATTGGTGTGGCAACACTCCACACCTTTCACAGCCCACAATGGCTTCTCTCATTGTGACTTGGCCAAGTGATTTTTTACTCTTTTTCACAATAACAGTCCTAGTCCTGTTCGTTTTATTTGTCGCGCAATTCCGTGCGTTCGGTCACTCGTGGGATTTCAGTTTCGTCGAGCATGGAGCACAAGGAGAAACTTTAGCCAAACCGAGTTTTATGAGTAATAATTAAAGTGGTTTAATGACCACTGGAGTGCATGTGTGTGTTGGGCACCACTCCAAACGCACAGTGATTACGTCCGGACAAAACAGAATCGTCATTTTATGACTACACATAAAATGGTCGCCGTGTAGTTTTGTCCGCACTTCACTTTGGCGCAACTAAATTTTTAGACCGCGACAAACTCTTACCGACTAATTAATTCTTCATATTTACATTTCAATAATTTCATTTCAACAATTTCATTTCAAGTCGTAAATATTGATTCAAGTCGGAATTTCATCAAATTAATTCCTTAAATACATTTCAATAATTTCAATTTAACAATTTCATTTCAATAGTTTCAGTGGTAAAGTGGTAGATTAATGAATTTTTAATTCCTTTATTTTTCAGTATATTTCAGTTAAGTGTTTTTTGTTCAACTTAGTTTGGGTTAATTTTTGTAGTTTAGTTATAGAGTAGTTTAAGTTGTAATTTTATTAGTTTACATTTTTGGTTTAAGTTTTACATTTATATTTTAGTTTTATTTTTATTGCAATTTAAGTGTTAGGTTTAGTTTAATTTAAAGTTACGTTTATGATATATCTTTGAGTTTAGGTTTCTTTTTATTTCAATTTCATTTTTAAGTTTTAGCTTAGTTTGGGTTAATTTGGTAGTTTAGTTCTAGATTAGTTTTACTTGTAATTTTAATTTAAATTTGGTTTAAGTGTAAAATAACGTTTTAGTTTAATTTCATTTTAAGTTATAGCTTAGTTTAAATTGTAATTTTAGTTTAAATTTTTGGTTTAAGTGTAAATTTACGTTTTATTTTTAGTTCTAGTTTCAGTTTAAGTTTTAGTTACAGTTTGAGTTTTATTTTAATTTTGATTTTAAATTTTATTTTATTTTTTCTAAATTATTAAAAATATATTAAATATATTAAATTTTTATTTTTAATTTAATGTTTTGTGATTTATTTTCATTTCTTATATTCTTTTTTCTTTTTTTTTATATTTTTATTTACATTTTTACTTCTATCTTATATCTTCATTTTTCTTATTTTTATTGTTTTTTTTTTTTTTTTTTTTGTAGTTCTTTTATATTATACCGTTTATAGAAGGGTAGGTATATAATAAATTTTTCCCTTGCTTTTACTTGTTCCAAATACATTTGAATACTTAAATACTTAAAATATTAGAAAACGTACTTTCTGATTATTTGTGAAATTATATTTGGTTTAGAAAATAAAAACTATTTATATATGATAATATATATCAATAAATGATAGTTTTGAGGAGGTAAATAAACTAAAAATTCTCGATTTATTCTAGTTGAAATGGGAAACGTTTACATATAAATTTTGTAGAATTTTTAAACACTAGGGTACAATGCGTTTCAAAGACAAACTTTTAACTTAAACGATGAATCATCAAAATTATTTTTAAGTTCAATTTGAAAGCAAGTCCTGCTGACTTTCGAAGAGGATTTGATCAAGAAACACTTGTGTATGATAAAAGAGTTTACAATATTCATATATATGGATTGATGAATATAAAATAATGTTTGAATATATTCAGTGGAACTAACCCAAAACTGCCTAGCTCGAGTTAAATAATTTCTTAAAGGTACCTTCATTTGAATTCAGCGATAGCCTGTGCATTCTTCGATGCTTCCGCAACCAAAAAAAGTGGTGCAACTTGACACTCCTCCACAGTGAATGGCAAGGTTACTCAGAGTTCTTTATTCAGCGTTTTTAAGTTGTTGATTTGGCGCTTTGTGGTATCCAACAATAACAATTGTCTACAATTTATTTTACCAGTTATGATGGAGGAGGAAGAGTGGAATAGCGATCGTAGTGAACGCACTACGTTGATGTCCTTCGTTGTGTGCGCTTCGCTGAGACGATGGCATGGTGACAAATTTAGCACTATTTTTTTTTTGTTGTTTGTACTTTTTTTTTCCCTAGTCAGTTTAACCTAATTTCTTAATTGAAATTTCATGCAGTTCCAACCACTTTATCAGGAGTTAACGCAGGCTTAAGCTAATATTTAGACGATGACGAGCACGCACGTTGTAAATTGTTCTGCTCTCCAGCGCGGCTCATTACAAAAGAACGATGGCCGTTCGCTGCGATGGCAATTCGCCATCTTTTGTCACCTCAGGGGTGCCAATCGAACGTCATGCGGGTATGTTCACGTAGGTCGTACGTTAAGGACCATTCCACACTTAACGCATGGTGTAAATAATCATGAAAAGGGTATTCACAAGGCGTTTTCGCCATTACACTGTATTGAAATCGGTTTTATATGTGGAACCCTCAAGCGACGAGTCCTTGGAGTCGGAACAACCAAAGATACTTGAGCGAGAGTTTAGTGCCAGTGGCACCACTTGATTTGATTGTATCCTACTGCTTGCGGTACGTTTAAATCGAGAGCAGAGATTAAGTAGCAGCTATTTACCGGAAGATGACGGACTTTTCAGTGGGCTGCTGAGTGAATAGACGCACGGATAGCAAGGTGATAAATGTGATTACAGCCTTCAGATGCAAGTGATATATGAACTCCATAATAGTATATGTTGAGATAAATGATTCAGTAAACAGTCACAAAAATGTCTTCCGCTCTACATTCTTATTTCACAGGAATTATTATTTTATTTTTCAAAACAATTTTTGCAACTTACATTTTTCAGAGCAGACAATAAACTTATTTTAGCGCTAACTTTGACACAACTCAGTAATTTTAATGTTTATATTGTTTTCTAATTCTAACAAAACTGACAAACGTGAAATAACTGAGAATGTATTAGTTTTTGCTGCAAATGTTGTGATTGTGTTGGAGTTTCCGTTAGCAGGGAATAAAATACTCGAATACACTACAGTTAATTTTTCGTCGGGATGACTGAATAGAGATTCATATTGTGAGGTTACCTGCATGAGATTTTCTTTCTGAAGTTTTGCCAAGTGGTCTGATATAATATTTATTGAGTTAACATCTTGAGAGGTTTGTTGTTTCAATTTTATTCTTCGACTATTTTTTATTTATTTATTTATTTATTTATTTATTTAAAAGCAATGTTCACATATAAGACTTATAGTCTTTTGAATGCAGTAAGAATAACAAATTTAATAACAACAAGTTATATACAACATACAACAAAATATAATAAACTAGACATTTCGACTTATTAGGGTTGATGCATAAACCATTAGCAGATGCCCAATCATTAATTTTACGCAAATTTTCGTTCAAACTTGCAACACATGAGTGAATATCAGATTTGCGACAGCTAGTATACAATTGCACATCATCAGCGTACATTTGGATGCCACAACGGTGTAGAACAGAAGGTAAGTCATTAATGTAGACCGAGAATAAAAGCGGACCCATTATAGATCCCTGAGGTACGCCACGGTTCACGCTTAAAAAATTTGAGGTCGCGCGGCCGATTTTCACTGCTTGTTTTCTATTAGCAAGATATGAGCTCATTAGTCGGGTAGCAGTTGCGCAAAAATTAAACATGTTCGACAATTTTGAACATAAAATTTGGTGATCGACCGTGTCGAAAGCTTTCGAGTGATCAAGGAGAATCAAGAAAGTAACTTAATTTCGATCAAGATTATTTCTAATTTCGTCAGTCACGTCTAGTAGGGTAGATACACAACTGTGTTTTGGTCGGAAACCGGATTGTCTGTCAGTTAAAAGTTTATTACACATGAAAAATTTGTTTGTCTGTTTGTACATAAGAGATTCAAAAACTTTAGATAAGTATGGCAAAATAGCGATGGGACGATAGTCGTTTCCAGTTTTAGGAATGAGAATAATTTTGGCTTTTTTCCAAATTGCGGGGAATTCTGATTTGGTAATAATTGTGTTGAATATGTGCTTAATGAAAGGTAGCAGTGCGGGCAGGAGTAATTTTAAAAACTTAGGATGAATTCCATCGAAACCGACAGCATTTGACTTGACCTCTAAGCAACTTCGCACTATTTCGCCATATTCAACGCAATGGAAGCTAAAAGAAGAGTTCGAGCTAGGATTTCTTTGTGAGTAATGACAAAAATTTCCATTTGGCAACGGCATTGGAATATCAATAAATTTATTATTTAGGTCTTCAACATCTACGCTTGTATCAGCGGACGGAGAACTTCCACCGACTCCGATTTGCCGAATTATGCTCCACTTCCTTTTGCAGTCTATAGCCGAACTAAATTTATTTTCGAAGTATGTCAACTTGGCAACCTTCACCGCCCTAACTACATTTTTTCTGCATATTCGGAAGAGATTATAACGTTCCGGTGTTTTCAGACGTTTCCATTTGTTGTAAGCTACATCACGTTTCTTGATTAGAATTTTAATTGAACTTGAAAACCAAGGCCTTTCGCGATATTTAATTACTTTAGTCTTAAGTGGGACGCATTTTTCAAATAAAGCATTGACATTACGTTGCAAGAATTCTACCTGGTCATTTACAGATAGCATGGAGAAAATTTCTGTCCAGTCGACATATAGATATAGATATAGATATAGATATAGATATAGATATCGATATAGATATAGATATAGATATCGATATAGATATAGATATAGATATAGATATCGATATAGATATAGATATAGATATAGATATAGATATAGATATAGATATATATAAAGATAAAGATATAGATATAGATATATATATAGATATAGATATAGATATACACATAGATAAATATAAAGATATAGATAAAGATAAAGAAATAGATATAGATATAGATATAGATATTGATATAGATATAGATATAGATATAGATATAGATATAGATATATATATAGATATAGATATAGATATAGATATAGATATAGATATAGATATAGATATAGATATAGATATAGATATAGATATAGATAAAGATATAGATATAGATATATATATAGATATAGATATAGATATACACATAGATAAATATAAAGATATAGATAAAGATAAAGAAATAGATATAGATATAGATATAGATATTGATATAGATATAGATATAGATATAGATATAGATATAGATATAGATATAGATATAGATATAGATATAGATATAGATATAGATATAGATATAGATATAGATATAGATATAGATATAGATATAGATATAGATATAGATATAGATATAGATATAGATATAGATATAGATATAGATATAGATATAGATATAGATATAGATATAGATATAGATATACATATAGATAAATATAAAGATATAGATAAATATAAAGAAATAGATATAGATATAGATATAGATATAGATATAGATATAGATATAGATATAGATATAGATATAGATATAGATATAGATAAAGATATAGATATAGATATAGATATAGATATAGATATAGATATAGATATAGATATAGATATATATATAGATATAGATATAGATATAGATAAAGATATAGATATAGATATAGATATAGATATAGATATAGATATAGATATAGATATAGATATAGATATATATTCTTTGGAATACATTCTAAAATGTTAGCAATAGAATTCATTCTATTTACTATTTTTGTTTCTAGAATCCATTTTCATTTTGCCGGTGGGACGCTGACGTCCTACAAATAGTAGTACATTCTTTTCTCGCTTCCATATGAATAGCTACAGAAATCGATTCTTTTGTTCACTTTTTAAATGCATTCTTTTAAATAAAAAGTATTCATTTTCGGAAATGAGAAAACAAATCAAAACAGACTGTTGCTTTTCTCACTTATGCCAAAATTTGTTTGGTTGATATATTCATTGATATATTGGTTGATATAAACTTTTGATTGATATATTCCAATTCATATGTTTTGCTTTAATTTATATATTCTTTGGAATACGTTCTAAAATGTAAGCAAAAGAATCTATTCCATTTACGATTTTTTTTTTTTTAATCAATTCTCATTTTCCCGCTGGGTTGTTGACTTTTATATATGTTTCTCAAAAAGAGTTTGAAAATAGAGCTTTTGTCTCACAGCGATTTTGACATATTGTTCTTTCTCATATATTCGTCAACATTAGAGTGCTGATATGTTGTTATATGAGCGAGAAAATATATAGAGGAAATTAAATTTAAAAAAAAAAAAACTCAGGAGCGGTGCTTCCATTGTCAATAATTTTTATTTGAAATTTTTGTTGTTTGAATTTTTTGATTAAAATTTTGTTTGTTTAAATTTAATCATATTTCAGGCGTTCTTATAATTGTTTTATAATGGTTCGTACCTGTGATTTAGGAAAAACAAATATGATTTGTTTTCTTATATGTTTGGGGAAAACGTTTTCATAACAACCGCCCCTGTGACGGGTTGACTTTTTATTTTTTGTGTAGTAATTTTCATATATTCAAATATATTAACACAAACAGCAACATCTTATGTTGTTATGGCTGTCTCTCTTCGATTTCAGAGTTGGAATACAGAAGTATTACATATACATATGTTCTTTCTTATTAGCTTTGGGCACAACCTTTTTTTGAGATGCACAGAGCTTTAATGAGAAAATTTTTTCTCTCTGAGAATAAGAATAAAGAAATTGTATGGTTATTCTCTTTGGATTTTAATTAATTATTTAAACAATGGCTATTAAATTTATATATCCCATGTCCCAACTGGGCACCATAGCTATCCTAGAGAAAATGAATTTTTGAAACAGCGCCTGCCATTCTCAAGCTTTTCGCAGCCGAACATACGTGAGTCTTCTTTTATATAATAGTATAGATGAAACTTAGGGCTTAACCAATAATTTAAATTAAAAAGTAAATTTTAAGGAAAAAGTAAATTAAAAATTAAATTAATATCCAAAGAGTTTTTATCAAATGTATGAAAAAAATAATCAGAAGATTGAAAGAGAAAAGAGATAGAATTATGAGAAAATTTTGAAGATTTCTTGCTTAAATTCACGTTTATTCGTTATACTTTTAACAGCTAAAGGCAGCGAATTCCATAATCTGATCGCGTTCACAAAAAATAATCTGCTGGAATTTAAATAGTTATGGCTAGGGATAATGAGGTTCATGTTTCTTCCTGATCTACAGAACTGAAGTTTGTTGAATAAGTATTCTGGAGCTTGTGTATTAATCAAATTATGTAAGAAAATACAATTTCTGGCATTCAAGTAACTTAAAATATTGCATCCAAGTATTTGATTGCTCAAGTGGCTTATCCGGTCGAATTTTTTAAGACCATTAACGTATCTTATTACATTATTAAATGCAAGTTGTAGCTTATGACTTGACCTGGAATCAGGCTTACTGTATACCACCTCGGAGTAGGAAATTATTGGCATTATGAGCTGGATAGCTAACTTTTTTCTGGTATCACCAGATCTGGTATGATCGTCACAAGAGAGAGAAGTGTTTATGTAGAATCCGAGATTTTAACCTTCGTGACAAAATTTAACCCAAAACCATTAAGAATAATTGTCCGTATATTATGAAGGAGGTAGCATTGTTTCTTTATCGGCAAGACATATGACTTGAGAGGATTAAGTTCAATCTTATTAGCCTTAGCCCAATCTGAAATATTGCTCAAATCTTCATTTAACATTATACATAAGTCACTAACGAGACTAATAGGTTTTGCAAGGTAAAGTTGAAGGTCATCAGCATATGCATGCATGGTGACATGACGAAATTTAGTGAAAATATCATTTAGAAAGATTGCAAATAAGAGGGGGCCCAGAACAGAGCCTTGTGGCACCCCACAGGTTAAATTACTGAAAGCGGACAGACTATTTCCCACTCTTACTCTTTGAGACCTCCCAGTTAAGTAATTATATATCAGACGGACAGCTGAACTAGAAAATCCAAATCTGTTCACAAGCTTATGACAAAGTATTGAATGATCAACAGAGTCAAAAGCTTTAGAAAAATCTAGCAGACAGAGCAAGCTTAAATGGCCTAGATCATATGATATTCTAATGTCGTCTAAAATCTTTACTATGGCTGTCGAGCAGCTGTGTCCAGGTCTAAAGCCAGACTGAAAAGAGGATATAAGACCATGATCTCTGATATGACCAGAGACTTGCGCAGCCATGAGCGACTCAAATACTTTTGACAAACATGATAACAGACTAACAGGACGAAAATCAGACATTTCACGAGCATTGGCCTTTTTAGCTATGGGGATAATTGTTGCTGCTTTCCAAGCATCGGGGAAGCTGGAACTTGTGAAACAATAATTGAATATATGTGTCAAAGGACTTAGAATATATGGTAAGATAATTTTAATAAATTTGATAGATACTCCATCCTCACCCACTGCATTCGACTTAATCTTATTTACACAACGAGCAACATCACACTCACCAACAGCCGCAAAATTAAAGTTAAATGGACATTCAAAAGTATGAAGATACATATCACAAGCAGACGAATTAACAAAATTAACTGAGCTTGCAGTAAAATATTAATTTAGACTATCAGCATCTATACAACATTCATTAGACGTGACTTTACTAACTCTTGCTTGTCTTAAATTACTCCAGAGCTTTTTCATAGGTTGTGATAAGTTTAGTTTGGACATAAAGAAAACACGTTTCGAAGACTTAACAGCAGAATTGGCTTCATTTCTAGCCCTTTTGTACTGTTCCCAGTTGGAAGTTGATGGGTTTCTTTTCCAGCGATTATAACATTTATTCCGGTTTCTTAGAGCCAATTTAACAGCACAAGTAAACCAAGGACAGCTTATGTTGGAGACACGGCGAGTAATTAATGGTACGTGCAAGTCATACAACGCCCTTATTAAATTATTAAAAAAACTCAACTTTTCATTAGCTGAGCTAAAAAACCAACTCTCCGACCAATTTATATTTGAAAGGTCATTGCACAAGGCATCATAATTTATACTTTTGTAATCCCTGTAAGTGAAAGAATTCTCAATAACATTAGGTGACAGATTGATATTAAAAGTACAAAATAAAAGATCATGATCGGATACAAACGATAATTGATCAAAAAATAAAACCGTGGAAAGATCAGAGACAACAAAAATATCCAATAAACTGGGAGAAACATTATTCGCATAGCGAGTGGGTAGACTAGTGTTAACTAATTGGAGACCAATCTCGGAAAGACAGTCGTAAAACTGATCAACTAGATTATCTTGTGCTAAAATGTTTATATTAAAATCTCCACACAGAATGAAATGATCGTACTCTATTGCACAATCCGACAACGTGGAAAACAATCGGTCCAAACTACAATGACGATACGGATTATATACACAGGACAAGAACACTTTAGTAGAATTATCATATATTTCAACACTTAAAAACTCCACCTCATAACCACTGGACACACCTAACAATTTAACATTCAGATTATTTCTACAATATATTGCCACGCCCCCTCCTTTTTTATTAATTCTATCTTTTCTGAACATATTATAATTTTTTATATTCAAACAAGAGTCATTTATATCAGAGTGAAACCAGGTTTCAGAAACACAAATGACATCAACAGCAGAATTTTCAAAGCAGTGCCGTACACAATCAAGTTGTGTATCATTCAGACTTCTAGCGTTAAAGTGAACCACTCTCAAGCCTGATTGCTGTTTACATATAACGCTTATCAGACTCTTATGGATGTCGCTATTGTGCGATAGATTTGACACCATACTTTATAACAATAGTAACACAAATGTAAGCATGAAAGTAAGCAAGAGGATGCAAAGAAGAAAGTAAGAAAACAAAGAAAAGAAATTGACAAGAAAACATTACATACAATAATTTAATTAAGAATGTCAATAATAATATAAAAAATGAAATGTATAAGAAGAAAAGGAAAAGACATGAAATCATAACATTCAATAAAAAAATAATTAATAACGTAAAAATTGATATAAAATACATAGAATTAAAATAAACGCAACGAAGCTTATCCATTAGCAGCCTCATCAGCACGTACAACATTCTCCAGCTCTTCAATGCTGTTGACACGAATTCCTTCTCCCCCTTTTTGCATTCGGATGAATACAGCTCCACGCAATGTAAAAACATTGAAGATGCTTTTATTCCGCTTACAGACAATAGCAGCTTGTAGAACTCTTCTAGTGCCTGCAGAAATACTCTCATGCAAGTACACATTGTTGCTAGAGTCAATACCACAGTCACTAAGATTTATTGCCTTCTTTGCTAGCCTTCGGTAGTCACCAAAAGCTTTCAGCACTCTATTTCTGTCGTAAGGTGTGTAGAATTTTACAATCACCACAGAGCTTTTATTGTTATTTTTATTCGTATTTTTTGTTCTAAATATATCTTTGACTGGTGGTGATTGAAACCCAATAAAACGGCAAATTAAATTAAGCTTGCTCTTGAGATTCTCACCTTCAGAAAGAGGCAATCCGAAGAGAACAGCGTCCGAGGAGTGATCGATATAGGTGTTACTACTGCTGTTAATGTTGTTATTGTTGTTGGTAAATGCACTCAGTTGCTGATCAAATTGATCACAGCGTTCAGTTAGTGCAATCAGTTGTGACTCAAGAGAGCGAATTTTAGAGTTACTTTCACTCAGTTGGTTCGTTAGCATACCCACCTCGCTTTCCAATCTGCTGACCAGTCGAGAGAACAGGCTGTCTGTGTATATGCGGAGACGCTCTTCGAGTTCTTTGAATTCCTGCTTTGAATGGGCTTTCAGCCTCTCTTCAACAGCAAGTAGTTGAGCTCCAATAGCAACCACACCACTAGACGATATCGGCGTACTTTCACTTTTGTTGTTGTTGTTGAAGTTTTTGCCTCCACTGTTATTACGAAGGCGAGTTTGCATAGGTGACGGTGACATGAGGAAAACAGACGAGCCTCAGTACCACGAGCCAAGTAAAAGGCGAAGGCGAAGTCGACAAAGCTAAGAAAAAGTCCGAACCGCACCAAGACGATGATGACTAATTTACTTCGCTGACAGTTTATTCACTTAAAGTTTTTCTATTCTTAATAATTCTAAGACTAAACGACCAATTCTTATAAATATTTTGTGCGAACCATATATTTTCAGTGCAGAATAAACAGCACGATTGAGACTTAGCGCCAGTGTATAAAAACAAAATTAAAGCCACTTTTATTGCGATTTACATTGCACAAATCTAGGACCGAGATAAAACACGTCCGCACGCTCGCATGTCGTTTTTTTATTAACATATAGTTTTCCTTGGTGTAAACTACAGCATCTAATTCTTCCCAATGATTGCATGAAACAATTTAAAGTGTGCATGACAAAGAATTTTAAGGTAGCGTATTTTTATTCCAAATACATTTGCTAAAGTATGATGAGTTATTTCTATCTGTCCACAAACGGAGTTGGCATGGAAGTTTTTTCGTTTTTTATTCGTTTTTTTCGCTAGGCAAGGTTGTACATAATTTTTATTGGAACCAGTATCTACTTATATTTTTATGAGTTCTCCATCATTTGCTTTACATTCGATATAAGGCAAAGAGGAGGTATTCATTCTAAAAAATGAATATCTGTGAAATCTAAATTTTCGGAAGGTTCGTGGTGAGAAGAAGGAATTTTTTCATTTAATTTGTATTTTCTTATATAGTCGGCGTATTCAGATTCGGTCTGATCAGGGTTTATTTCATAAAGCCCACAGAGTTACACATAGAACATATATTAAACACTACATACAACAAACACTTTACACAAAAGTACTTTACTTTAAAATTAATATTCAAATTTAAGCTCCTTAGTTTTAAGTAATCAAAATTTATAAAAATGTATTTCAGTTGTGAAAATTAATTTGTTAAAATAAGCTGTTGAAATAAAATCTCTAATAAAATAAAATTGATTATTTTTTGGTTGTACACCCAAAATCGGGTGTACACCAAATATGTATTGTTAGGTTTCAATATTGAAGTTTCGTTGACTCTTTTCTCCGTTTTGTGTTGTTATATTAAATAGTCTTTTGCCTTGAAATTTTTGATTTGGTGAAGGGCGGTTCACGTAGCTAATTCGTTTTGTCTGTATGCTAGGATCTATATCAGAGATCTGCATGAATGGATTCATTCGCTGTTTCAAGTTCCTTTAATTTTTCAACTGCCTGCAAATCGAGGCAGGCAAGCAACAAGTTTGCGCGAATCATAGGCAGCAAAAATCAAGTCGCCAAATGTAGAAAGCTTGAAATGTAGAGACTCCAAATGTAGGGAAAAGCAATTATTTTGAATATAAATCGTTTATTTTCAAGTCTATTTACGAAGTTCGTGGAATTAACTTTGCGTCGTCAATGCAAACTTCGTTTCTCGAGTTGAGAAAACAGTTTAACTTTAAAGAAGTGTCGACGACAACAATAGCTTTTGTCTCATTTACTCTTTCGTGTAAACACAAAAAGACAAAGTGTTGCTCCACACTCGTGTGTACTACGCAGTCGATACTGCTTTAAAGCATTGGATTGAAGTATGTTTGTTTGTTTTTGTTGTTGTTGTTGTTTGTTTTTTATTTTGTCACTTTGTATAGAAAAGTATAAGTAGAATTGGTTCTCAACTTCCAAACAGTTCGGACGTGCTTTATA
This sequence comes from Pherbina coryleti, assembly GCA_943735915.1. Lineage (NCBI taxonomy): Eukaryota > Metazoa > Arthropoda > Insecta > Diptera > Sciomyzidae > Pherbina > Pherbina coryleti. Next base: position 105,202,009 of record OX030948.1, on the reverse strand, counting down.
ACCCGCTCCAGTTTTAATTTTGCTAAATTCTTATACCTTGTAATTTACCTGCAAAATAATCAATCAACACAATATCAAAAGTCTGACCCAAATTATTGTGCCTTTCAATTTTAAATTTTAAAATAAATATTTTGTGTTTTTGCCAACTTGCACTTTAACAGCTTAACAACAAACAGTACTTAATCGCACCAAAAAAAAAAAAGTAAAAAAAAAGTGTTGATTGCAAAAGTTGAATTATTTACGAATTAATAAGACAAGTAAAAAACTTTAATTAAAATAACAATTGTGCGTATCATCATTTTGTTAAAAAAAAAATCTCATAATGGATTTCACTTGTGCCAACAAAAACTGCTCTATCGAAGACAAAAATGCACTAAAACTTAGCTGCAATGGTCTCTGCGGGAAATCCTACCATGGCTGCTGTGTGGGCATGACAAAGAGGAGTCTGAACTACATTCAGGATTACTCATCACATTTCAAGTTTTTCTGCGACGAGTGTTGGGATTTGTCGCTTTCACACGTGATGCTCACCATTAAATGTCTGAGTGACTCTCTGAATGTAATGCACTCGAATTATAAACAACTGTGCAGTAAACTTCCCAACTTTGACGTCTTCACACACCTATCCGACGATCTAGCTAGAGTAGAGTCCACGTGCAAAGCAAATAACTCTGACATCTCAACTATTTCTAAGAACCTCAGAGCATTAACTGAAATAGTAAGAGATAGTGAGAAAGCTTTGCATTGTGATAAGGCGATCAATGAGCTAAAAAAAGAAGTCAAAAATAGCTTTGAAATCCTTAAAAATTATGAATCTACCAAAAACATAATGAGTAATCTTACTTCCTTGCGGTATGATATGGATATTGCACTTCAAGCTACATCATGTAAAGCGAAATTAACACCTCTGATCCCATGTTTGAAATACTATTTCAAAAAATGAATGACATAAGCGATGATCTAGATGTGTTTCGAGTGACGCTCGCAGATATAGCAGATGAAGTTAGATTAGCGCCCAATAGAGTTGAATCCCCACCACCACAGATGCTTCAACATAACTCCTCCTCTATTTTCGAAGAAATTACGATAGCATCCAAGCGTCCGCCATCAGTTGCCTCTTTACCTACTACTCAACATAATATAACTCTTGACTCTTCCATTGCCTCAGACACCCCCTTGTTAACAACACCAATCGCTGCTCCTCGAAGAGTTATCGAACGTTTTGGAACTTCGTGGACAATACCAGAATGGGAAAGCCGTCTGCAAAAGCTAAAGTCGGTCAACCAAAGTGAGGTTATCACATTATTTATTAGAGGTTTCCCAGCCAATGCAAGTATATCCTGGGTGCGTAAATACTTTTAAAAAAAGTTCCGCTTCACCATATCCGAATGCCAAAAAACATCTCCAATTCGTGCCAAGCTAAGCACTTTTAAATTTAACTTACCTTCTAAATACGCTTGGATGGTCCTGAGTCCTACCGGCGGTATGCAAAAACACGGAACTGTACTAATATCTAAGTGGATGGACAAACCTGGCAGAACCTGGAAACCGAGAAATATATCTAAGTCAAACGTATATCCAATTAGTAATACACCTAAGTCTAATCCTAATATAAGTTTTAATTCTAGCAAAAACACTAATTCTAACCCTAGCATAAGCAATACATAGTTATAAGCCCAAAAAAACACCTTATGGTATTCCAAACTCCAACTTAAATTCTAATCCTAATTATTGCACTACGAAACCTACACATATCAGAGAACACAATACATATCTTCATCCTTCCAATAGGCCTAACGCATCAGTGGAGAAAATGTTACCTAAGCCCCATCACAGCCCTGCCCCCAACTGGGAACTAAAAACCAATATTTTTCCAACCTTCTCTTCACAGATCAGTCATAAGCCCACATCGGTTAACTATGATAATAATTCCGTTTCAAAAAAAATTCATCATCAAAACAACAAACCTCAAACTACTCGTCGCAATCGCGTTTCTTTCAATCTGAACCCAATAACTGACCCACCTTCTAATAAAAATAATCCGCAAATTCTCAACACACTTTATCCTAACTTTGTTCATTCGCATACTCTAACCCCTCCATTGTCTGCTCCTATCACAAGTGCACCCTCAAACCAAGTTTGTAGCCCTAAGTCCTTCTTAGACCCTCTCTTACCTCCAAGGGTTAAACTGACTGAGAACTCCTGTGCAGATACCGAGAGCAGATATGCCCTTTCTCGCCTTAGAGAGAATAGTGTTTACAACAAAGTTCGTCTATTTCTCGCATACATGCATAAAGCCCCTGACTCAACATGTATAGAAGGCAAGACCAAGACTAATCTCAAAGTCTTGATGCAGCAAGAAGGTCTGCCGACTGAGGTAAATGACTTGCGTCACTTATTCAATTGCTTTCATGAGCAACTTGGCCTGACAATTAACCAAGTAAAGGAGGATCTTGATACCTATGGTGCTCACGTCCGATCGAAACACGTCTCATATCTTCAAAAGTCACGTAAAGAACAGCAACAATACTATTCCTAACTAACCTACTGATCGCAGCCCAATATTTGTGTCTCTCTATTACCAAAATGTGAGAGGACTGCGCACAAAAACTTCCTCAGTATTCCTGAACTCTCTGAAACTTCTCTATGGTATATTTGCTCTCACCGAAACTAATCTCTGCCAAAATTTCAAGGATCAAGAAGTTTTTGCGTCCAATTTTTTAGTGTTCAGAGACGATGGACTAGATAAAGACGATCATTCCTCTGGCCACGGTGTCCTTTTGGCAATTCATAATCGTTATGATTCAACGTTAGTTCAGAATTCACATACTGCAAACTTTGAATTTATTTGTGCCAAAATTAGTATCGCTAAACGTGATTTATACGTTATATGCTGTTATATGCGCCCGTCTCAACCAACCACTGGCTATCAGTTGGCAGTAGATGCTTTACATTGTATTTTAGATCTCATGGATCCATTTGATACCGTCATATTTTTGGGTGAATTTTACCTCCCTAATCTTCAGTGGGTTTTATCAGATGATGAATGTCACATCTTTCTCTCAAATCCAATATCCGAAAAAGAAATTCTCTTTACTAGTTGCCTGTCCGACTCCGGACTCTTCCAGTTAAGTGGAGTAACTAACTATATGGGTTGACAACTAGACCTTGTTTTTTCATCAGAAGTTGAAAACTGTGCAGTTTCTGCAAGCAACCACCTACTCTCTACACTGGATCAGTACCATCCACCTCTTTCAATTATCTTTTCCTACAATAATACTAACATAAACACACACTCCGAGCACTTGTACAGTTTTAACTTCCGGAAAACAGATTTTGAAAAACTAGAATCACTTCTCGGTGGCATTGATTTCCCTTATGTTCTTGAAAATGCTAATGAAGATATCGACAATGCTGTCGGCTTTTTCTATGGCATAATGTTTAACTGCTTCACACAATCTGTTGCCTTTACAAGGCAGAAGAGCTTTTCGGCTTCGCCTCCCTGGTATAATAAAGAGCTACGTTCACTTCGGAATAAAAGAAACAAACTTTGGCGTACATATTTAATATCTAGATCTTCTGCTGACTTCACGAGATACCTTAACGTTTACAACCATTTATCTTATCTTTGTGATCTTCTTTACGAATCCTATCTAAACCATATCCAAACCAAACTTATCACTGATCCAAAAAAGTTCTACCAGTTCATTAATATCAAGAGAAAATCAGATAATTACCCGTCCACCCTTAAATTGTCAGACAAATCTTCGGACGACCCTGAAATAATTGCAAATCTTTTTGCAAGTTTTTTCAGTCAGTCATTTACCAATCATAATGATGTACTGGACTCTGAATACTTCTCTTCTTTAAAAAATTGTGCCCAAACGTCTTTAGTTTCGGTTAATACTACACTAGCTAATGTGAACGAAAAATTACGAAATTTAAAGGACGATCACTCTCCTGGACCCGATGGCTTGCCTGCTATTGTTTTAAAAAATCTTTCAAACACTTTAGCTCATCCCCTTTTAGCTCTTTTCCAGCTCTCTATCTCTCAATCAATTTTTCCTAAGTTTTGGAAGAATTCGTACATTATACCTCTGCACAAAAAAGGGCCCAAAAATGATATTACAAACTATAGACCCATTGCAAAACTATCATGCACACCCAAAATATTTGAAAGTATACTCTACTACATTATATTTTTTCACTGTAAGTCTATCTTCTCCCCTAACCAACATGGCTTTCTGAAGGGAAGATCCACTACTACCAACCTCACAGAATTCGTCTCGAATACCCTATGTTGTTTGGAAAGTGGTTATGAAGTTGACGTTGTCTCAACTGACTTTAGCAAAGCATTCGATAAAATATCGCATACAGTCATCCTTCGTAAGCTAAAAACTTTCGGCTTTCAACCCCCGTTTATTGCTTGGATTAAATCTTGCCTTGAAGAACGTCGATATAATGTCATCTTTAGGTTTTCAAAATCCGAGTTTTTTACAGCAACTTCTGGCGTCCCTCAAGGCAGCCACCTTGGTCCTTTGTTATTCGTCTTAACAATAACCGATGTCGATGAGGTCATCAAATACTCAAATCTTTCTGTTTATGCTGATGACATGAAAATCTATCAACGCATACATACTAATGCTGACTCAACCCGCCTTCAAGATGATCTAATCAGTTTTTCTACTTGGTGCCAAAAAAACTTCCTGGAACTCAACATCAACAAATGCCAAGCTATGACATACTCGCGTAAGAGACCCCAATCTCCATCGCGAACTTATTACATATTTGGCGAGCCGATTCCCTTAGTCAGTTCTTTGCGAGACTTGGGTATAATTTGCGATAAAGAACTTAATTTTCGATCCCATATCGATAATATCATTAGTAGAGCCAACTCTACTCTTGGTTTTGTAAAACATTGGTCCAGGGAATTCTCTAACCCATATGTTACAAAATCTCTCTACCTAACCTTTGTGAGGCCGATACTCGAATATGCTAGCCAAGTTTGGTCACCGCTCTATGTTTCTCAATCGTTGCGTATTGAAGCTGTACAGCGTAGATTCCTTCGATTCGCGTTACGCGGCCTCCCTGGTTCCGACAGTTTCAATCTACCTCCTTATGCTGATCGTTTGATGTTGATTAACATGCAATCTCTTGACGCAGGGTGGTTGCTGATATCCTCTTCATCCATCAACTACTAGACGGCACCATTAACTGCCCTACACTGCTCCAATTGATATCCCTTAATAGCAACCCACGCTACCTAAGGTCTGTACCTCTCTTCCACCTCAACTTTTATCGCACCGTCTATGGATGTGGCGAACCTATAACTAGGATGTCTGACCAACAATTTGATCAATGAATTCGACTTCCATCTCAGCAGATCCGAACTCCGAAATATGCTTCTTAACTCAAACCCCCTTCCTCCCTCTTAAATTAATTGTGATATCTTTTTCTCATACGTCTTGTGGGCAGACTTTAGCCCACGTAAATGTAAATTCCCTACCTTACAAATAAAAAAAAAAACAAACCCTAGGATTAAGAAATTAATGTTAAGTATCTGCTTGTATTAAGCTCATAATAAATAAATAAATAGACGCCGTCAGTGGCTTTCTGCGGCAGCGCAGTCGCAGTGACTTGAAAACAGACTTGAAAAGTAGAAAGCTTGGTTTTTTCTACCAATTAATGTAGGGTAGAAACAAAATAGAATCAAGTCTGACTTATGATTCGTTTTTCAGAAGCAAGTCGTGGCCTATGTTGCCAGAAAAGCACGATAAATAGTGCTTATGGTATTTTTCAACGACTGTGGGATGTGGGAATTCCCTTGGTATTTTGTGGTAAAAATCTCTCGCGTGGGAAAAAAAATATCACATGTGAGATATTTACCACGCGTGGGAAAAAAAAATACCTCAAAATACCATAAAATACCTCAAATTACCACAAAATACCACAATACCTCAAAATACCTCAAAAGAAAATTTGAGGGATTTTGTGGTATTTTGTGGTAATTTGAGGCATTGTGGTATTTTATGGTAATTTGAGGTATTTTATGGTATTTTGAGGTATTTTGCGAGTGTGGTAGTTTGTGGGAATTAAGTGTGAGAAAAGGAGAATTCTGGTGGTAATTTCATCTGGCGACACTGGTCGTGGCTTGTAGGGTAGAAATATATCAAGTTTCTACAAGTCAAGTCGAAACTTGATTATTTTCAAGTTACTTGATTTTCAATTGACTTGTTGCAGATCTCTGATCTATATCCACAGGCTCTGGTTTTGGTTGTGTTTTTGGGCCGAATGGTCGAGGTGGTGCAGAGTATTGCTGATGAAATGTTTGATTATGGTGTTGAAACTGTATATTATGTTGTAGGAATGTTGAGTTCTGTTGTGGAAAATGGTGATTTCGAAAATGTCTTGGTGGTAAAGATGGATTTTGATTGGGGTATTGCAAGAAATGTCTTTGGGGTGTTGGCTGCCAAATTTATCAAATGCGGATAAAATGGTAGCTGGAAATTTGTCTGCTGTCAATCTTTGCGTATTTGATTGAAAGAGCTAGGTTGTGGTACATGTAAAAGTTTTTGCGGGTTGTTGAAGCTGTTGTTAGTCAGATTTGATCTGTATGATTGATTTTCTAGTTTGAGACAAAGTTTTAATGCTTGGGGTAAATCTTGAGGTTCTTCTTGGAAGATCTCCGTTTAATCCTCTTAAGAAGGTGTCGAGGGTCTTATTACGGTATGTTTTTATTAAAAGGTTCCGTGACTCTGGGCCAGCATCTAAGCCTGATAATTTGTTAAAAATTAAAGAGAAATGTGAAAAGATATTTTGGTGAAAGTCCTGAATTGAAAGACTTTCTTACCTTAGCGATGTCAATTGGTATTCCAGAATACTTAAATCACGTTTGTCACTGTAATGGTTAGTCAATCTCACCATACGTGAGATGGTGGTCCAGTTTAAGGGCGTGTCATATGATTCTAATACTACATTGGCATTGCCTATAATTTTGTTGCGTATTACAGTAAGTATGCCGTAATATTTTGCTGAGCCTTTCATTTTTTCATAAATTTTATTTATTCTATCAGCGATTTTTCTCCAAGATCCAAATTCACCAAGTTCTCCAGAAAATTCTTTAAGGCTTCTGACTATATCTGGTATTTTTTTCTAACTCAGTTAAGTTACCTGAATTAACAGTTTGATCTACCTCGATTGTGTTGTTTTGAACCTGTGCTAGTTTTTCCTGTACTAATCTATTTAATTTTGTGTAGGTCGTTGTTGTGTCGGTGGTGCTTTAGTAGTGGGTCTAATTAAATTAGTTGGATTTCACATGTTTGTATTTAGATATTAAATAATTAATTTTTTCTTAAAATATTTTCTCAAATCTTTATTTTTAATTTTTTCTGTAATGATCTATGTTTACTTTTTTATTAAAATTTGTTTAACAAAATATTATTTAAAAAAAATTTTTAATAAATTATCTTATGTTACTCAATTATTTTTTTCTTCACTTTTTGTTTAACTTCAAAAAAAAATCAAATGCGTGTGCGTTAGTGTTGCTAAGGCTCAGAAACGGCTTAGCCGATTTTAATAATTCTTTTTTGTATTGTTTGCCTTAATAAAGATGTGGTTTAGAAAAAAATAAAATTACTAAAAACTCGAAGGAACAGCGGAAAAGTCAAAAAATCGAAATTGGTAATTTTGTATGGGAATTGCCAAATCAGACTACTTTAAATAGCCAACAAATCTTAACGGCTAGACGGATTTAACTCAAATTCGGCATACACATTACTTAAAGCCTAGATTAGGTTATGGCATACTTAGTTTTGACAACGCCTCTTTCGCCTCTTTTTAAGAAACGTAAATTATCCTACTAGCGTACTATCACTAGCAAAACTGTTCGTCTAATTAATTAAAAGAAAATTCTGTTATTTTAACACCAAAAACATTCACATATCTATCTTCAAAATTGCACAAAATTTCAGTACAGCGTCTTTTTCTAATAACATTAGAATAACAAAAACTATCATTCAATTTCTTTTCGTTGATAAATTCAATTTAAGCACCCTATTTGAAGAAATCTCCAACATATTCACTTTTTACTCAAAAAAGGACACAAAAGCTGTCATTTCAATATATAAAAAAAAAAAATTATTTGTTTGCCCATTGTGAGTGTTGTGACCCGCACAACATTACCCTGTACACTTTGTACACTTGTAACCCAAACATGCACTGAACCCTGTACACTTTGTACAGCCCGACCTCACACAAAGCCAGAATCTTCAATCGATTCTTTTTAAAACTCATACATAAATATCAATAAATATTGCCTCGGCATTTGCTGGTAAAATTTATGACTATTATTTCCATGAACGACCAAGACCCAATTCAAGTGCAGTGACTCGAACTGGTGGCGTTCATGAAAAACTGACCTAATTTTAGCGCACGCTTAAAATTACCAAAATAAACAAAACCATTGCTTGTTTTTAGTTGTCAAATGTTTCTGACTACAACGACAGCGACAACAAAAAGCAAAGCAATGAACTGTTTGGGTGAATTGGCATTAGCTTGCACGGTCAGCATAATAGCGATCATTTACCTACCCTAGTTGCTGCGCTGCTCGCAAAGTGCAATGCCTGCAGCTACGCAACATGTAAAACGTACGTGATCGCGTATCGCGAAAGGGGAAGTAATATGTAAATAAATGCAAAGATTTTATGTATGACATGTAATGTTTTGATTGGGTAGAATCGATACATAATTTCCACTTATTGGAAATTATGGGACTTGTGGGAGTTTCTAGAAGAAAGGAACCTCTTTGGAAAGTGAGGATTTTCCTTTATAAACCCGTGACCGGCGCAGAAACGAAGACAGAGAGAGTTTAAAGAGTTATAAGATAAGCCAACTAATAAGGTCGCAGCCTCACCTAGGCAGCGGGCCTTTTAGTTAAAATAAAATATTTATAAAAACTTAAAAAACACAACATTGGTCGCAGCCTCGCCTAGACAGCGGGCCTATGTTGAAAAATAAATAAAACTAACTAAAAAATTAAACTAAAAATCTTTTTACTCGCTCTCCCGTCTCTGGTCTCTCTTCTCCTTGCGGAAAGCACGGATGCCACGGACGATAAACACCACATTTGGTGGCAGCGGAGGGATACGCTTCATCCCTTAAAACCAACAAAAAAAAAAAGATAACCACCTTTAATTAAAGAAAAAAAATAAAAAAAACATAATATAATAAAAAAAAAAATATATAATATAAGTTTTTTTCATATAAGGCGTACCGAGGCTTCGACATCGGCAGTCTTTTGTTTAAAAAAAGTGAACAAAAAAAAAGCCCAGGAAAAGTGAAAAAAAACCCAGGATAACCAGCTCTAAGACGTGAAGTCTCCTGGCCCATCTGTAAACGAAGACCAGGGTAACCAGCTATAGGGCTCAAAGCCTCCTGGCAACATCATCAACATCAATAAACAACAAGAACATCAAATACCAACATCAATAAACAACAAGAACATCAAATACAAACACGACTCCAACCATCGAAAACCAACGGTCTAAGGAAATTTAACGGAACATCAAAGCGAACAAAGGAAATCTTCAAGAACATAAAAAAAAAACATATAGTAAGCGCAGCTAAATAAAAAGTAAACCATATATTGTACGTATTATATATATATATACTATAAATTATCCTTATCATAGTGCACAATATTTGATTGAAAAACAAAAAAAAAAAAGAGTATTTTTATAAGTACTTTATATAAATTGAAAGTTTTTGCGATTGAAAAAAAAAATAATTTTTCTGCTTAAAAAACAAAATTTTTTTCAACGCACTCGTCAACGCGCGGCTAAGGTAGTTCAGCTCTTCGCTAATCTACCATTTTTCGAAAACTCTTTTAACATAGAAACTACTGAAGATCTAGAAATGGATTTGAAGTTTACGTTAAACGATATTTATAACATCGTTCCGGTTTTTAACGGCAATCCAGCCGATTTAAATAAATTTATAGCTTATATTGTTTTCATCTGCTTAAACCGAGGCAGAGCATACATATATTCTTGAAGTTGTAAAAACTCGATTGGAGGGTTCAGCCTTTGAACTCATCCAATTCAAATCTTTTACCAAATGGAATGATTTGGTACGAGATTTGGAGAAAGAATATGGCGAACACGTCGGAAAATTATTGCACTCGTTAAATTCAGCTACCTTTGCTAGCATGAGCGACGAAGCTGTTAGGGCATATTCGAAAATAGAAAACGACCGACTGGCCATCCAAGTATTCGAAGATGGTCTATGTTAATGTATGGATTAACTTGCCAGTACTTGAACTGGAAGTTAAGGTCGAAAGGAATTTTTGATTTGAATTTCTAGTACTTGAACTAGAAATTCCCGATGAATGAAATGAAAACCAAGTTGACTCTTTTGCTTTCTGATTTCAATTAATTTATTAACATTTATTATTGATTATTTATAACAAAATTGCATATAAGTGATCTTAATACATAATTCGTCATAATATAAATATCAAAAAATATCTATAGTAAAAAACAAAACTTAAATTAATGTAAGAACGCTGACATAGCATATTTTGTGAAACTACATATGTATATTTCAATATTAAAGCCACGGACGGAAATTCGCAACAACACAGGTGTCGAATTTCTTTTCGCTTAATATGAACAACAATTTAAACTTGTGTCGAACAAAGTGCAGTGAACCTTTGTTCTAATTACTGTCGAATAAATAAAATACAGAATAAAATAAAGACAAATAAATGAATAAAAATTGCTATGCTAGCATTATTAATGAATGCGTTAAAAACATTGCTGGTTACCAAAATAAAAAAAAAATGACGTGCAGCAACATCCTCCCCCGCGTTGAATGAATGTTCAACAATCCACCTGTGGTTTTATATGTACACACAGAAGCTGTAAGAATGCCGCGGAGCTACTAGTGGCTGGGCGTTAGGAACTACATCTGACGGTGGAAGTTCTTCCATTGGTGAGTTTGTAGGTGCTGTTTGGGTAGACGTTGATGGAGCTCGTCCGTGCTACCTTTTGTGCCGCTTGTGCATGATAACGATGGTCAAGATAATAACAGCACTTAGGAACAAGGCCTTTGACATATTCAATCTCTGCGGTATCCAAGACTGGAAGTGATGCTGGTTTCGTTACATTTACGTTGGCAATGTGTCCAAATGCAGTGTAGGAAGTCCTTGTAGATGATGATAGAATCGGGTTGCTTTTTATGGTTAAGAGTTGATATTTTAACACACATCCTGCTGTTAACTCGATAAAACCTGACCCCTCCAATGAGATTCGTGAGACTTGGTTGTCACATACTGCTGTCATTTGAATTGGGGTTGATAAAGCAAACAACCATCGATTTCTGTCATTGACTTGTATCCACACATGATCTTCCCTATTCTCAAGATTACAATGTGATCGGGTTTCATTGTTGAACAAACTTATTTCGCAAGCACAAACTTCTGATCCCTTATGTGGGTTGGTTGTTGGCACATAGATACAATTCGTTTTCCATTCTAAAACAAGATTGTAACATTTCACCTGTGGTTGGAAAGTATTGATCTCGATGTACGTTGATTGCCAGAATTGTTGTACGCAATTTTATTGCCACCATAGTGTTGTTAATTTTTGTGGGAATTGGTATCAGCCGGTACAAATTTAATTGATTGAGGTTGGTTATAGGAACAGTTATCTGGAAAATTGCATGGTTCTCTGTTATCGCCGCCTTAACTTTCATAAGCTTGTATATCGATAAGAGATCACCTTAATAGCCTGGGATCTGCATGGTCGGGGATAAATGTGCTGTAATTTTTAAAATTTCATCGTTAAGTTGCTGTGGTGAGAGCAACTGAGGACTGATCTGTCCGTTATGAACATTTGTAAGGACATTTATGAGTGCTGCTTGCACACGATGAACGTTTGATGTATTAATAGATAATTGAAAGGCTAATGATAAGAACATCTGAAATGTCTGCTCTCTCTGCTCCTCCTGTTCATTATGCCGTAATTGATTTTTGATGTCCATCAATCTTCCTTCAAGCCTTTTGAAGGCCATTTGAGTTGTGGTTTGATCATGTTTGATGATGTTAATGGTTGAATCAACTACCGAGATCTATTTTTTCATCATGCTTGTCAAATGTTGCTCATTGTCATTGATGGCAGTTATCGTTTGTGACATTTGATGGGCATATTCTGAGTCTAAAACGCCAAACAACGAGTTGGCCATATTTCCTACAAAATTAAGTGCACCTATTTTTTGACGATGGCTTCCTAACAAACCTTTTTCAAGGTCTAGCTCTGTATTTGTGCTTTGAAACTGTGTGACTAGTTCATCGCATATTGTTGTTGGCTGTATTTGTTCACACATGTGATTCATAGTTGTGGTGCCATTTTTTAGTAGCTGGATTTCAGTACGAAATGGTTTCAGATCATAGTACGCAACCAGTTTCCATTCACTGTTAATGATTTTGCTTGATCCGATGTGTTTAAAGTGAATGCCTGCATTTGGATCAAACTTTGTAATCTTAACTGGATCGCACAATGCTATTGGCAACATTAACAGTATTGCCAATACTGTAATTAAATTGTAATGCCGTGCCGTTTTTGTTCTCCGTGCTGGTTCTTCATTTGTTTCGTCCTTTCGTTTTCTTGTGGTTATATCTTCCCTTGATTCTGTGCCAGTGTCTGTTTCTATGGGTAGTCTAGCGAGGCGGTGAATTGCACGTTTATATGTTCCCGTTGCAGTCTTTACATCAGCAACACGTACTACTCCGTCAGGTCCATTATATACCTCTACAATTCGGCCAAGAGGCCAACGCATGACAGGAACATTGTCCTCCTTAATAATTACCAGTTCCCCGAGTTTAACATTATCTGTTTGCTTTGTCCATTTTTGGCGTTGTTGGAGTTCATTAAGATACTCATTGGACCATCTCTTCCAAAAATCGTGTTTTACTTGCGACACCAACTTCCATCGTGACAACAGGGATAGTTTTGTTGAGTTTGCCCTACTATCTACTTAGGCGGTGAGTGCTTCTCCTATGAGAAGATGCCCTGGCGTCAATGCAGTCAAATCAGAAGGATCCGATGAAAGTGGCGTTAGTGGCCGAGAATTCAATGTAGCCTCGATTTCGACAATAACAGTTTCCAATTCTTCATAAGTCAATGAAGCTGACGCGACACTTCTTAGTAGAAGATGTTTTGCAGATTTAACTGCAGCTTCCCACAGTCCACCGAAATGGGGAGATCTGGGAGGAATAAAATGGAACTGCATTCCCTTCTCATTGCATGATTTCTTAATTTGGTCTTGAGCGTTGAATGAGTAAATTGCTGATGATAATTCCGTTAATTGATTTCTTGCTCCGATAAAGTTTGTTGCGTTGTCACTATATAAGTTTAGGCAGCGACCTCTTCGACTTATGAACCTTTTGAGAGCTCCAAGAAAGGCGTCTGTTGACAGATCGGTTACCAACTCCAGATGAACTGCCTTGGAGGCAAAGCAACAGAATACAGCTAAGTAAGCCTTAGTTGGCCTTTTTCCTCGGGCCTTATAATGCACCCATAAAGGTCCCGCGAAGTCCACACCAGTGTTAATAAATGGTCGAGCTGGTGTCACTCTTGTAGCTGGCAGGTTTCCCATCATTTGTTGTACTAATTGAGGGCGAGCCCTATGACATACAATGCTGGACAATTGATCGAGCTGTTGTTTTTCCCTTTATAGGCCAAAAACGTTGTCTCAAGGTTCCCAACAACGCTTGAGGTCCACAGTGCTTGTTCTCTTCATGCACTTTGATGAAGAGTAACTTGACCAGCGGGTCGTTGTACGGAAGCACTATTTGGTGTTTAGCGTCGAATGACATGCACATGCCCATTGCACATGCCCAGTGAGCAATGATATGGCTGTATCCTTTTTCTTTTCGATGTCAGAAGCAATTTTCAGCTGATTGGACCACATTGGGGGCTATAGTTCTTGTTTGCCATGCAGAAACGTTGGTCCCTGAAACCAAAGTGCATCGTCAGCCAATGCCTTTGCTGAACATCCTCTTGATAGTAAATCAGCTGGGTTTGCCTTTGAGCTAACATGCCGCCATTGCATAGGTGAAGTTAACATTTGAATTTTTGCTACTCTGTTTGCCACAAAAGTTTTGTATGTGGATGATTGTGCATTAATCCAATGAAGTACAACTTCTGAATCGGTCCAAAAGAAAATGGCTTCGTTTTTTATCTGACAATCTGTTTTGATTCTAGCTGCGAGTTGGGAACCGACTAGTGCAGCGCAAAGTTCTAGTCGTGGCAAGGATTGTGTTTTGAGCTGTGCAACACGGGTTTTTGCACATAATAATCGCGTTATTATCCTGCCATCCTTCAACGTTGCTCTTAAATATGCTGCCGCACCGAAGGCCTTTTCAGAAGCATCAGTAAAGATGTGTAGTTGAGTTGATGATGATGGTTCTCCCTTAAAAATGTGTCTGTCTATTTTGAGGTTGTTTAAGTTGCTCAAATTTTCTCGAAATGCTTTCCATGTGGCGTCTAGATCTGATGGTAGAGCTTCATCCCAGGATAACTTGATTTGCCATTTGCCATAGATGCTGTATGAATATTTTCTAGATCTGATGGTAGAGCTTCATCCCAGGAAAACTTGATTTGCCACTTTGCCATAGATGCTGTATGAATATTTTTGCTTTAACAATTACGGGTGCTAATAGCCCCAATGGATCAAACAGTCGTGCTAAATCGGAACTGATTGTTCGTTTAGTAATTTCCCTTAAAGGATCCAGCGTTGTTCTGATGCAGAATACATCAACCTTCGGTAACCACAATAAGCCAAGCGTTTTTATTGAGTCATTACTGTCCTTAGAGAAGTCTAAATTTACTTCCTGGTCACCTTGTGGAATATTTTTCAATATTTTATGATGATTTTCACACCATTTTCGTAAATTGAATCCATGTATGCTCAGTATTTTGATCAACTGCTGTTGCATTTCTATGGATGTAGCTAGACTGTCTGATCCTCCAAGACCATCATCTACATAAAAATTGTCATGCAACATTTGAGCTCCCAAATGATGACTTAGCATGTTGTCGTTTGCGATTTTTTGCAGACATTTGGTCGCCAGGTATGGTGCTGCCCGTGTACCATATGTGACGGTGTTCAATTGATAGTACTTGATTTCTGCTGTTGGATCTTCTCTCCAAATGATGATTTGATACCGTTGATCATCTGGATGTATAAGGATCTGCCGATACATCTTCTCGATATCGGTTGTGAAGACAAAACGTGGCAACCGAAAACGTAGCAATATTGAAAATAGTTCGCTCTGAACTGTGGGCCCAGTATGCATTAAATCATTTAATGCATACCCTGTCGTGGTTTCGGCGGAGGCGTCGAACACCACTCGCAATTTGGTTGTGGTGCTCTCGGGTTTCAAGATACAGTGATGAGGAATGAAATATTTAGGAGATGGAATTGAGTCAAGATTCAACTTCTTCATGTGTCCTAATCTTTCGTACTCTTTCATAAACTCCACATATTGTTTCCGTACTTCTGGGTTCCTTTGAAGTCGACGTTCGAGACCAAGAAATCGATTGTGGGCCATCATCCGTGATTCTCCCAATGCTGCTGGATTTTCGTGAAATGGTAATTTTACTATGAAGCGCCCTTGGGAATTTTTGCGCATGTTTTGAAGAAAGTGTGCTTCACATTGTTGTTCTGCTGGTGACATACACCTTTCAGTTGTTTCGAATTCATCCATTTTCCATAACTTTTCAATTGCTTCGATTAGTGGACCATATCTGCTATCGGTATCTGTTTTTATACCGAAAACTGCCGATGTCTGTGATTCTGCCGAGGGTTCAGATGACCTACATTTTCCGCTCAAAATCCAACCAAGTGAAGTGTTTTGGAGAATTGGGCCGGTATTCATTAACTTTTTATGACCAGGTACCAGGAGACTGAGGTAAAACTCGGCACCAAGCAATATGTCAATCTTACCTTGCTTACAAAAGTCTGGATCTGCCAGTTGTAACTTGGCTGGGATCTTCCACTTTGAAGTATCAAGTTGAAGATTCGGTTGGTCGGTAATAATGTTTGGGAGTACAAACGCTTCTAAATTTGTGGTAAAACTGCCATTAGTGGATTGCATTTTGACATCTCTGAGTGACCTTCTTGTGAGCATCACCAATTCCTTCAATGCACAATGAAGCCTTGGTCGGTGCTATGGATAGTCTTCTCATGAGACGTTCTGAGAAGATGTTGACCTGCGATCCGGAGTCCAATATAGCTCTAAATTCCCCTGAATTGCCATTGGTCGCAGTGATTTTTATCTTTGCTGTTGCAAGTATTACGTATGCTTGAGTTGACACGTTACTTACTGCTGCTGATGAAACGGTTGCATTTGGAATGTTACTAATAGCTACATCGGCTGGTGGTATTTTTGTGGTTTGTGCCTTTGATTTCCGGTTTCCACATGTAGCAACGTGTTGTGTTTCTTATCACACTTGCAGCAACATCTCGATTTGCAATTATTTGACGTGTGATCGGTTTTGAAACAATTGACACACAATCGTTGTTTTTTGACCCATGATTGACGTTCTGTAGATGAAAGCTGTAAAAATTTCTTGCAGTAGTACAATGGATGATTACCATTTGCACATAATTTGCAGCTTTTGCTCGATGTTGTTATGGTAGACACAACTCTAGTAGGCAGTTGTGGCAATGCAGCCTTCTCCTTAAAGCCGATGGCTTCCAGTGTATGAAATTGTCCTTCAAGAAACAGCAAGAAGTCATCCACCTTTTGTAATTCCTTTGGATTTGTCAATGATTATTCAAATCTCATGTGTGTTGCTCGATCAAGTTTCTTTAGAAGCAAATGAAAAAGGATCGGATTCCATGCTTTTGTATCAACCTCTAACTTGTCTAAGGCCATGACGCATTCACGTGTTGTGTCGTGTAAATTCTTCATTGTTGCAGCAGTTGAGGTTCCTGATGGCTGATTCACTAACTTTTCGATTAGCGTAGCCACAATTACCCTTTTGTTGTTGTACCGTTCTTGTAATAACGTCCAAGCGGCTACATAATTGTTTTCTGTTGACGAAAAATGACTGATTAGTTTTGCCGCTTCTCCTGTAACGTTGGCCTTTAGGTACCACATTTTTTGCACTGCTGCTATTGGTTGTTTGTCGATCATTTGGGAAAACAGATCCGAGAATTGTTGCCACTTCAGGTAATCGCCATTAAACTGTGGGAGAGTTACCTTTTTGAGATGAACTGCACTTAGCATGGTTTGTTCTTGTGGCATTGTTGGATCAACGAATCTATTACCTTGACATTGATCTGCTCTTATAGCGAGCTCTACTAGCTGATATTGTACCATTTCTTCTAGTTGTTCGTACTCCGCTTGGTCGAAGCCTGCCACTGAAGGATCTTCAAAGTGTTCCCAAAGTTCGTCGTACACCAGTTCAACTTGGGTCCAAAATGGCTTATGTTATTTAACTTAAATTGATAAAACTGCACTGGCTGGTTTTCTTGGACTGTTTCGAGGTTTTCAAGTATTCGCTTCAATGTGACCATTCGAGAAGTCATCTTTCGAACCAGTCCGTGTTGGGTGGAAAGTCCAGATGATTCTCTCAAACTTGGTGTATTTTCTGCTACATGTTGAGATGTTGTTGTCTTCACGGTCGATGTTCCTGGTGCTATCTGTCGAGGAGCTATGCTTGGCATGTTTTCCATCTCTTCATTTGCCTTGAACCAAGTGGCTTTTGCTTGGAAGATTTCTCGATAGTTGGTAACTATGCTGTTGATTTTATCATAGTATCCAGATACAAAGTAGTCTTGTTGCAATGGTTGTTCTGTAACCATCCTTAACTTTCCATCTGTTGCTTCAAAGTCATCCCAACATTGTTCCAATCGTCTTAACCGCTCGTTATGGTAAACTGAAGTTGACTACCGCTCTGCCGAATCCTTTTTGAAGTTTTTAATAATTTGGGAGATTTCTTCACCGAGCTCCTTTTGATGATCCACTAGCTCCGATGTCGATGTCATCTTTGTATATAAATTTTCTTGTACTTGAATAGGAAAATTACGTTGACTTGAATTGAATTTTTCAGTACTTGAACTGAAAAATTATGTTGAATTGAATTGTTGAGTCAAAACTTGAAGGTTAATTTTTATTCGTGAAGATATTCTAGCACATAAAATAGGATACCTCGCCGGGGCCTCCAAAAATGTTAATGTATGGATTAACTTGCCAGTACATGAACTGGAAGTTAAGGTCGAAAGGAATTTTTGATTTGAATTTCTAGTACTTGAACTAGAAATTCCCGATGAATGAAATGAAAACCAAGTTGACTCTTTTGCTTTCTGATTTCAATTAATTTATTAACATTTATTATTGATTATTTATAACAAAATTGCATATAAGTGATCTTAATACATAATTCGTCATAATATAAATATCAAAAAATATCAATAGTAAAAAACAAAACTTAAATTAATGTAAGAACGCTGACATAGCATATTTTGTGAAGCTACATATGTATATTTCAATATTAAAGCCGCGGACGGAAATTCGCAACAACACAGGTGTCGAATTTCTGTTCGCTTAATACGAACAACAATTTAAACTTGTGTCGAACAAAGTGCAGTGTACCTTTGTTCTAATTACTGCCGAATAAATAAAATACAGAATAAAATAAAGACAAATAAATGAATAAAAATTGCTATGCTAGCATTATTAATGAATGCGTTAAAAACATTGCTGGTTACCAAAATAAAAAAAAAAATGACGTGCAGCAACAGTCTACGTAATCAAAACTTGCGGCTCATTTTAAAGGCTCACAATGAGCACAATTTAAAGAAAGCGATAGCTCATGCTGAAGAGCATTCAGTACGGCTTGAAAAAATGCCTCAATTTAATTTTAGTTCAAATAAATCTACTTGTAGTTACTGTAAAAAAATAGGGCACACGCAGGAAACCTGTTATAGGAAAAATAATGCTATTAACTCCACCAACACTTCCAATTTTCGTCCCCAAAATATTCAAAATTTTTCTAATATCAAAAAAGAAGTACAATCAATATTTTGTACATACTGCAAACGGCAGAACCACACGTATCAAGAGTGTAGGTCTCGACAGCGAAACGCTGGAAATTTTCAAAACCGAAGAGTTAACGATGGCCCAAATGTACACTTAAATCCTTTCAGGGGTCAATACAATCAAACGCTAAGTGCAGAAAATCCCTCGGGAAACGGAATGGCACGGGAAGAAATCAACGGCGCTTCTCCCCGGATGCAGATAAAAGCCGATGTGCACCAAGCACAAAACTAAGTTATTCAATCGTTATTTGATTTTGCAAAGAATACGAAGAGCCGGTGCTGCATATTAAACTCGAACCTTCCGATAAACATGTTACTTCACTATTAGTAGACACAGGCGCACAAATTAGATTACTAAAAGACACTGAACCGCACAATTTATAACAAAAGTAAACATACGGTCTCAACCATTTCAGGCAATGCAATGCAAACATTAGGCGAACGAGTAAAAACAATCAAAGTACCATTTAATAGCCAGATTATTACACTGAGTCATAATTTTCATATTTTAAACAAAAACATTAATCTATCCTATGATGGAATTTTAGGAAGCGATTTTCTCACCAAATTTAACTGTAAAATTGATTTCAAGAATAAACAACTGGAAATACCAGTAGACTGCTCAAACGAGGCAGTAAGTCAAAATAAAATTTTAAAACCACATATAAATGATGAAAAACTCACATAAGAGGAAAACAATGTGTTGCCTACGGGTAACAAAAGGAATTGTGAAAATAGGAGAGAGGAGCAGGAATATGCGCCGAATGGCCTAAGTCATATTGAGAATCCTCACCCTAATGTCTACGGGCCGCAATCTGTCACATTGTTACCTCAAAGTGAAAATAAAATCATCAAAAATAATGTGAAGGCAAATAAAGAGGAAACCAAGGCATTATTTTCGAATGAAAGGATTTGTAAAAACAGGATTGAGACAACTCAACCTGATGTCTACGGGCTACAAACCATAACCTTGCAACCTCGTTGCAAACAATTTGTCGAGATCCCTTTTGCTTATACAAAAGACGCAGTGATCCAAAAGAAACAAATAAACCCAGGAGTATATTTGGCGGAAACCCTGGTACGCCCAATCAAAAATAAAGTGAAAGTTTTTTCATGAATACAACGGAAGAAATTAAAGAAATCAATTTAAACAAAATTCAATATGAGTGGGAAAAGGTAGAAAATTTCAATGAAATTAAATTAGACAAAACAAAAGATTTAATGAAGGGTAGATTAAAGAAAATAGAAACAAACATAGAACTAACGCATTGTAATAATGAAGAAAAGAAATCAATTCTAGAAATTTGTAGAAATTATAATGATTTATTTTATTTCGAGGGAGATCACCTCACTTGAACTCAGACGGCAGAACATGAAATTATAACAGTGGCAAACAAACCTCCTTTATTCGTTAGGCCATACAGACTTCCTAAAAGTCAGCGGCAAGAAATACATAAGCAAGTTAATGAAATGTTAGGCGATGATATCATTCGCGCAAGTTCAAGTCCATGGAACTCACCCTTGTTATTAGTACCTAAAAAGGCAGATTCCGAAGGTAACAAGCGATGGAGAGTTGTTATAGATTTCCGGAAGTTAAATGATTTAACCATCGGTGATGCATATCCTTTGCCCAACATAACTGATATACTTGACCAATTGGGCAGAGCTAAGTATTTCAGCACCCTAGATTTAGCTAAAGGTTTTCACCAGATTCCCGTCAAAGAATCTGACAAATGTAAAACTGCTTTCAGCACACCTTTTTGGCATTACGAATACAACAAGATGCCATTTGGATTAAAAAATGCACCTGCGACATTTCAGAGGCTTATGAACAACGTACTTATGGGCTTACAAGGATTTGAATGTTTTGTATACGTCGACGACATTGTTGTGTATGGTTATGACTAAACAGATCACAACAAGAAATTAATTAAAATATTTGACCGATTGTGATAAGTGAAAACAACTGTTCATTGATGTGCCGAAATTAAAAAACTGACTTTATTATTTTAACTGAACTTAAAAGTACTTAAGACTATGCTTGTGTTAGTTTACATATATGTTTAGCTGAGCTCTAGCAGAGAATTGTTGTATATATTTGTGTTTGTGTTTCAGCTGCGGGATTATGCTGATCAGACATATCCCACGTCGCTGTGCAAAAAGGTATTATGTTACGAAGCGATTGGAATAGTGCTGTTGAAGCACATTCCACATCGCTGTGTTCTACTCAAAGTGAAAGAATAATAATGGATATGTATATACATACAACACGATTGCGTCAACACAACCTGAAATTACAACCTGATAAATGTAATTTTTTAAAGCAAGAACTAACGTATTTAGGGCATATAATTACTGAGAATGGAATAAAACCAGATCCTCAAAAAATTAATGTAGTAAAGACTTATCCAACTCCAAAGAATGCAAAAGGAATAAAATCATTTTTAGGATTCGCGGGATACTATCGAAGATTTATAGAAAATTTTTCAAGCCTCGCGAAGCCTTTAACTAAATTATTAAAAAAGGATGTCAAATTCAGTTGGGATGCATTCTGCGATGAAGCATTTACAAAGCTAAAGACAAAACTAATAAATCCACCGATATTGGCATATCCAAACTTTGATGAAGAATTCATAATAACCACAGATGCGAGTGATGCAGGACTTGGCGCCGTCTTATCCCAAGGTATAATTGGAAAAGACAAGCCAATATGTTTCTCGAGTAGAACCTTAAATGACGCCGAAACAAGGTACAGCACTACCGAAAAAGAACTGTTGGCGATTGTTTTTGCTGTAAAACAATTTCGACCATACGTATACGGAAGAATATTCACCATCCTCACCGATCACAAACCGCTCGAATGGTTAATGAAGTTAAAAGACCCTATGTCAAGACTGGCAAGATGGAGAATTCTACTATCGGAATATGAATACACGATCAAATACAAGGCAGGGAAATGTAGTGCAAATGCAGACGCTCTCAGTAGACTACAAAAAACAACAATTGCATCTTAAATGAAAACAACGTAAGAGTCGTAACGTGACAAATGGCGAACAAACAAATACCCAATGAATGTATTCAAACAAAAGTAAAACAGCCAGAAAATACAAGGAGCGACAAGATGCTTAAAATAATAGAAAACAGAAAACCAATATATGCTAATAAAGAAGCCAAGCTAAAATTATAAATATTACCTGTAATAGAATCAATTGAAGAAAAGATATAATAAAGAAAATACCACAATTCATAAAACCTCTCATAGGAGAAATAGAAACATAATCCATAATAATGAAAACTTATACATAACTACATTACTACTACCTTTCAAAACTACTAAAGACCAAGAAATGGCAAAAGAAACACTACAAAAAATTAAAAACGAGAATTGTACACAGGATCAAAAATTCATCGCAATAGCAACTCCCAGATTCAACTCCCAATTTAAAGAAGAATTCAAAACAATGCTTACGGAAATATTTTTTAACATGAAAATTTATTTACATATAAACAATAGAACAATTTTGGAAAGCACAGAACAAATAGAGATAATTTTAACAGAATACCACAAATCGCCGTTCGGAGGACACCAAGGTATAAATCGAACCTTGAAGAGACTAAAAACTAATTAGTACTGGCCTACAATGAAAAAAGATATACAAAAGTTCATTCAAAAGTGCGAATCATGTCAGAAGAATAAACTCAACAAATTGCCAAAAGTACCGATGAAAATTACCACAACAAGCTCTTCTCCTTTCGAACGAGTAGCATTAGATATAGTCGGTCCACTTCCAGTAACATACAAAAGCAACAAATAAATATATCTTAACTTTTCAGGATGATTTAACAAAATTTACAAGCGATACCTTTAGAAAACGCAGAAGCAACAACAGTTGCACGGGCTTTCTTTGAACAAATACTTTGTAGATTTGGATTTCCAGATTCTCTTTTAACCGATCAAGGAACAAATTTCCTCAGCGAATTATTTAAAGAAATATGCGAATTGCTAAAGATTAAAAAACTTCAAACTACTCCATATCATCCACAAACAAACGGTGCACTTGAGCGAAGCCATCGCACTTTAGCGGAATACCTTAGGCATTATGTCAATAATGACCCGCTCACTTGGGACGATTGGATCCCATATGCAACATTTGTTTTAAATAATACACCTCATAGCGGCACAAACTACAGCCCTCATGAATTACTCTACGGATACCCAGCAAAAATTTCTTCCACCCTACAAAAGGATCCCTCTTTAAATTACAATTATGAAAATTACGCCAACGAACTTAAGGCAAGACTACAACATGGATTTAAAATTGCTGGTCAAACTTTAAAAGAGAAAAAGGAAAAGTCTAAGGAATACTATGATAAAGGTGCGAAACCGAAAACATTTAACGTAGGTAAAAAGGTTTTAATTAAAAACCAAACAAGGAAAAACAAATTCTCGTCACTATGGGAAGGTCCATATGAAGTTCTAAAAATATTATCACCGGAAAACACGGCCATAAAAATTCGTCATAAAATTAAAATCATACACAATAACAATCTCAAACAATTTTCAGATTAAAATAACACACACACATAAAACAATTTGGCATAAATTTAAACACAGCAAACACCTTAAATCAATACACCCATTATAATTTTTTACAAATTTTTAGTTAGCTTTCTGGAGTTTCTGACTAGCCATTTTTTAAAGATTAGGGAAAAACATATTTTCCGCGGCGTAACGCAGAATTTGCCGTTCTCCCTCAAATTTTGGTAGATAGAACGAAATATTGCCAAACGACTTTAAGCAATAAACTACAATTTTTTTTTCTTCTTTCAAAAGAACTTTCAGCTATTTTTTATGTATGAAAAAAAAATATATATAAAAATCTTTGTATCGCAAAAGCTTACAAATATGAATTAAACACATAACCCAAAAAAAAAAAAAAAAATTTAATTCTTTAAAACATTTTAATAACAAACGAGAAAAAAAAGTTCAACAAAAAGAAAAATATATATATAAAGTATTTAATACCAAAAAAAAAAAAGAAAAAAAAAATAATAATAAGTTCTATAAAATATTTTTATTTATTAAATTCATATAATAAATTTCAATTCAATTTCCTTTTAAACTACTAAATATTACGCATAATTTTTAACGCTGTAAAATAGTAAAATATTCATTTACAATACATAAACTATATACAGTGTTGCGCAAAACAATAGCAACAAAATAAGTGCGCTACTGCAAAAGCTTGTATCAGTATTTGTCGTGTCGTCGTGGGGTCAGCACGTTCTGTGCTCTCTAGCTTATTTAAGTGATTCATCAAAACAAACTACATAAAAAAATAAAATAATAAATAAAAACCTTACAAAATAAACAACAACTGATAATCTTTAACGCATAAAACCAAAATACTTTGTTACAATGCCTTGCATTTGCAGTCAAAAAGTGGATCGTAGTCATGAAAAAGTGAAGTGTATCAGCTGTAG
Source organism: Pherbina coryleti (assembly GCA_943735915.1). NCBI lineage: Eukaryota > Metazoa > Arthropoda > Insecta > Diptera > Sciomyzidae > Pherbina > Pherbina coryleti. The sequence continues at coordinate 105,177,418 of OX030948.1, read as the reverse complement.
TGAATTTTTTCACTGTAGTTGCGCTAAGTTGGTACTAGCTGATATTGAATTTCTGATAAATTCAAATAATGGCTTTCGTTGCGTCAGCTGCTCTTCTGTGAGGCGTGCATCAATTCGGTCGCCCCCCCGCTCTCTCCCGGTAATAACGAAAATCTTCGGCAGCAAAGTCTAAAGCAGCAGCATCTTTTAATGTCGATGACTAATTCTCCTACTCCCACTTCTGCGTCTTCCCCGTCTGCGCCTGTCATTAGTTCACAACACTCTGCCTTGCACGAATTACAACAAAAACATCACAAACAACTACACCAACAACAACAACAACATACAATTCAAAAACCAAGAGAGCTACAAAAATGACAACAACTTCAGAATCAATCCAAACAACAAGAAGCTTCTGTAAATGAAAAACAGCATCAGGAGAATTCTAAACAAAAACTGCAGCCTCAAAAGCCCCAAGTACAACAACATCAACAGCCGCAACAAAAGCTAAATGCTCTTCAGCAACGAGAACTACAACAACAACATCAACTACATCTTCCAATTCACACTGAATTGCAAAATCAACAGCTCCACCTTGAGCCTCATCTCCAGCATCACCCACAATTACAAGATCTGCAACATACTCAAACATTGGCAAACTCTTCTCCTCCTCAACTAGAATAACAACTACGCATACCACAGAAAGGAAACAAACAAGAAATAACAATAGAAAGAGTTTTTAACGAAATTGTTGCTTTGAGAGCTGATAATGCACATATGTTTTCTCTTATTCGCTCTTTACAAGATGAAAAAAATAATTTAGTCAATAAAGTGCAAGGTCTACAAAATGAAGTAAATTTTCTGCGACAAAAAAGAAGAGAAAAATGTGTTGAAATAGTTGGTATTCCAAATGTGGAGAATAGCAATGCCATCGATTGCGCTCTTAATGTTGTTTCTCATGGTGTTGGAGTTAAAGTGACAGTGGGCGAAATTGATGATTAAAATAAATAAATAAATAACTGGCCATTTCAGCCCTTGAAAGGACATTGACCTAGCTTCTTATGATCAATTGTGTTGTGCGTGTTATTAAGTTTGTACACCGAGAAATGGACCTACAGGCTTAACGCCGACTCCGAACGGCGTTGAACGGAATGTTCTTATTCTCAAGAAGCTTTACATGGCATTTATTACTCTCTGAGGTTTGCCATTGTCTGCAGAGAGGTGGCGGCCGTACAGAAAAATTATTTTAATTCAAATAATTTTCTGTCGCTGCTGGGGTTCGAACCTGGGTCTCCAAAGTTCGTTGACATAGCGGCCACACACTTTAACCAACTACGCCACGGACGCCACCAAGAAATTGATGATTGCTATGTTAAAAAAATTAATCATAAAAACAATTCAAATAATTCTCATTCTAATGTATTAGTGGTTAAATTTATGTCTCTGTTAAAAAAAAAGAAGTGATGAGAAGTAAATTTAAGAATCGTAATAATTTAACTACGAACATTTTTGGTAAAAATGATAACGGAAAAATTTTTATAAATGATATTTTAGACAGTGACACGCGAGTTTTATACAGTGAAACGCAAAAAATTTCGTTATTTTTTTAATTAAAATGCGCCATATTGGTTCCAAAAGTCATTATTATGCAAATCCGACTGCACCAATCGAAAGAGCGACCCCCAAAATAGTAGAATGGGTATGTTTGGAATTTTTTATTCCAATTTTTTATAGCAGAAAATAAGTCTCAAACATCATATTAAAATTGTGCTCTTCCCGGACTTAATGGGTTAATATTACATCAAAACATCCGGAGTATGCGTAAAAATTTTGATATCTTTTTCCTGCATTTAGAATCTTTCGTAAACAAGCCTGCTTTTATATTTTTGACAGAGATTTGGATTTATGATGAGGAAAAATCACTATTTAATATACCAGGTTACAATTTTATTGCTAACTGCAACAATAATTATGCGTCTGGTGGTGTTGCTGTGTTTATTCTTTCTACCATTAATTTTGAGCATGTTTGTTTTCATCTTCCAAGTTGTGATGCTTTAAAGGTAAAATGTATACTTAATAATATCAATATCACTTTCTTGTGTATTTATAGATTTATTAATAGCTCTAGTTCGCATGATATCTTCTGAAATGACTTAGATACTATTCTTTCAAATGAAAATCATTCTAATTTATGTTTAATTGGTGATATTAATTTAAATATTTTGGAAAACAACGCTTATATCGATAGGTATCTGTTTCAACTTGCTTCAGTAGGACTTGAATCTTGTATCAATCAGCCTACTCGTTTGTCACCTTTGTCTGAAACTTGATTAGATCAAATATTTGTCCGCCTTGATAATTGTGACAATTTTTCTTTATATAGTTCAGCCATTGACTTTCAAATAACTGATCATTGCTTAACGTGTTTAAGTATTGCTAATAGAATATTGAGTAATGATTGTGTGTCCTTGTCTAATACTCCGTCAACCTATGACATTACTGATTTTAGATTATTGAATCATTCACTGTGTTCTGAAAATTGGTTCGAAGTTTATAATGAATTTAATGTCTGTAAGGCTTATTCTGGGTTCTTAAACAAACTTATTGAACATGTAAAAAATTGTACGAAAAAATTAAAGAAAAAATCACGTGATTCTCAGAAATTAAAACCCGTGCTATCAAATAATTTGCTTAATAGAATAAAAATTAAAAACAAGCTTTTTAAACGTAAAAAGAAATATCCAAATGATTCCTCTATAACTGCTTCATACAAATCAATTTGCAAGGAAATTGCTAAAGAAGTCATGTCATGTAAGAATAACTTTTATAAAAATGAATTTCTGAAGGTAAAAGGTGATATTAAGAAGGAATGGAAATTGGTTAATAGTATACTCAACAAAAAAAAATAAAAATGATGCCCCTCAAACCTTCTTTTGAGGGGCGGATTCTTTTAATAATTTGTTGTTTCAGTAGGAACTGAAGTAGTTGCTGAGAATACAACTGACATGAACGAGTGTATATGCTTATCCAATGAACCTTGTCTAGCTAGCAGTTTTTTCTATGATCCAATTTCTTCGTTTGAGGTTTATAAAATTATTATGTCGCTAAAAAATTCTAATTCTTGTCCAAATAATTGTTTTTCTAGTAATTTTATAAAGAAAATTTCTTTCTATATATGTGATGTCTTAAGTCATTTGTTCAATAAAAGTGTTGAAACAGGTATTTTTCCGTCTGATATGAAGATTGCAGAAGTCATACCTCTTTATAAGAAGGGTGATCGTAAGGATATTAATAACTATAGACCCATTTCACTTCTTCCTGTGTTTGCTAAAGTCTTTGAAAAAGCTATGAAGGCCCGAATCGTTAAATTTCTGGAAAAAAATAATCTTCTTAATAAATGTCAATTTGGCTTCAGATCTGGTCTATCAACAGAGGATGCTCTTTTGAACTTTTGTTCGAACGTGTATTCCGGTCTTAACAATAAAAAGTTAACTGTGGCTCTTTTTGTAGATATTACTAAAGCTTTTGACACGGTTGATCATGATATTTTGCTAAGAAAATTACATAACTTTGGTTTCAGAGGTTCCATACATAATTGGTTTGGCTCGTATTTATCAAATAGGCAGCAAAGAGTAAAGTTCAAGAGTTCTTTTAGTTCTTCTCAGGTTGTACCAATAGGTGTCCCTCAGGGCTCTGTTCTTGGTCCCATTCTCTTTCTTATTTTTATAAATTCACTGTTCTTTCAAAAATTCAAAAGTAGTACAAATGCCTTTGCCGATGACATGGCCTGCACTTTCACGAATAACTCTCCATTAAACCTTACTACTGATATAAATCATGACCTGGAAGTACTAAGTCATTGGTTTAAAGTGCATAGACTAGTTCTTAGCAATAAAAGCAGAATTATGTATTTCAATGCAATAGGCAAAGAAGTAGACTCTGCACAGTTTTACTTTCATAGCGGCAAATGTAATAAATTTTCGTATAGTAAGAATGTATGTGTATCGTCTAACAACATACAAACATTTGTTGAATCTTGCTGCTGCTCGTCTAAGTGTTTTCATATTGAACGTGTAAATTGTTTTAAATACCTCGGATTATTGCTTGATAATAAAATGAGCTTAAAAATTATTTATTGGCTGCAACTAGACATTTGTATCTGTTGAAAACCTCTTGTTGCCATGAACTTTTAAAATGCATATATTATGGGCTTTTTCATTCTAAATTGGAATATGGCTTTGCATGTTGGGGTGGCACGTATGCTAATAAATTAAATCCTCTTTTGATTTCACAGAAACATGCCATCCGGTTGATTTGTAGTAGACCTCGTCTTGATAGTAGTTTGATTCTCTTTAAAAACTTAAACATTTTACCTTTAAAGCACCTGTATGTTTTCAAAGTCTTAAAAATATTCTTTCTTAAATCTGGTTATTTGTTAAACAGATACTCAATAAACTATAATTTAAGAATTAACGGCCAGAATCTTGCCGCTGTGCCTCAGCATTCACTTCAGTTGTTTTTGCATTTCTATACTTCAGTTGCCCCTAGACTGTACAATTGTCTGCCCGTTGGTATAAGATGTATACGTAATAAATCATTGTTTCTTCGTAATGTAAAATCATGGCTGTTTCAACTAAATTATATTGATGTTAATTTAATATTCAGTGTTGGTCAATGATTTTAACAATATATTTAATTTACTTTTAAATTTTTGAGTTTCTCTGTCTGCACGTATTTTTATTTTTATTATTCTTTTTATTATTTTTACTCAACATTTTAAAAAAAAAAGTCTCTCAGTCACTTCTTTCGTTTTATTTTGCTTAATTTATTATTTTTGACCCCACCGTACTCGAGTTATATCTTATTTTTATTTTTATAATTTGTTTATAAATGTAACTGTTATCGCCTCTAGTTCCTTGTGAACTTTAGATAACAGATCTTTTTCAATTTCAATTTTATTTAAATTCTAATCTTGAGTTAGTATTCTTAACTAATTATATTTCTTAATATTATTCTATGCCATTATCTGTAATAATTGAAAAAGATAAATAAACTTACTTATTACTTCTACTACAATATTCACAGAATATTCACTTTTTTAATATTAGGGATACACAAAAATTATTATAGGAACCAAAGCGTATATTCGTACATCATATAAAAAACAAATCATATTCAAATTTGCTTTTGTTGTTTTTATTAAATTTAAAATTAATGTGACTACATTCAATTTGTTTGTGTGCAAAACAAAAGCAACATAATTCATATTTGGTGTAAGATCCATTATTCTTGATTACCGCTGCACATCTGCGCGGCATCGACTCTATTAAATAAGATATAGTGGTATTAGGTATTTGTTCCCACTTAAGTTTCAAGGCTTCATACAGTGCAGTTTTATTGGAAAACCTTCGACCAGAAACTGTTTTCTTCAAAATCCCAAAAAGATTTTATATGAGATTCAAGTCTGGTGATTGTGCCGGCCAATCAAGGACTTGAATCCCATTGTCTCTAATGTAATTTTTGATGAGCTTTGAAGTGTGCTTCGGGTCGTTGACGTGCTGAAATGTCCACTGAAGCGGCATATTCCACTTTGCATATGGTAGCATCTTGCTTTCTAAAATGTCTTTATATACAAATCGATCCATAATACCATCGATTTTGTGAAATGGTCCGACTCCATCATAGGAAAAACAAGTCCAGACCATAATACCACCGCCTCCGTACTTAAAACTTATTTTGCAGTTTCGGGCTTCAAGTCGTGTACCTGGGTGGCGCCGTGCAGTGTACATCCCATCTGAATTAATCAAGTTGAACTTTGATTCATTGCTAAACAAAACGGTTTTCCATTTTTGAACTGTCCAATTTAGGTTCTATTTTGCAAAACTGAGTCTAAAAAACAACAAATAGCAACTCGTTGTCACAATTTCAGACAGAGTGTTTAAATTATAACACCTCAACTTTTTTCTTTAAGTTTAGTTGTAAGCAAAGGTTTCTTTGCCGGTCTGTAACTCCTTAAATCGTTCTCAATCGCTCTTCTGCGAATAGTGCTGTGATGGATATCTAAATCAAGTGTCCGAACAACCCTTTTGGAGGTGGCAAATGGATTTTGCTTGAACATGCCACAAATGTTCCTGTCATTATGTCTTCCGTGAGCGCCCTCCTGAATGTACCATGGTTACGTCTTTTGTGATGATATACTTTTTTATTAATCTAAAAACTATTGACCGATTAATATCAAACTTTTTCGCGATAGATATTTGCGATTTTCCCCTTTTTATATTCGGAAATAATTTGCTTTTTTAGAGTTTTACAGTATTTATCAAGTGCCATTATAAATGGAACAGTCAATGTCACAATAAGCGCAAAAACAAAACTAAACTTTAATGTTTATGACTCACAAACAACATGTGCTTTACAATAAAAGAACTTTTACTAATAATTTTTGGAAATTCTGTTCTCTTTTTACATTTTTTAAGTTTTGTTGCTTTTGTTTTGCATTCAAACAAATTGAATGTAGTCACATTAATATTAAATTTAATAAAAAAAAAAACACTTAGTTGTCAAGTGTTTCCGACTACAACGTCGGCGACAACAAAAAGCAAAGCAATGAACTGTTTGGGTGCATCGGCATTAGCTTGCACGGTCAGCATAATAGCGATCATTTACCTACCCTAGTTGCTGCGCTGCTCGCAAAGTGCAATGCCTGCAGCTATGCAACATGTAAGACGTACGTGATCGCGTATCGCGAAAGGGGAAGTAATATGTAAATAAATGCAAAGATTTTATGTATGACATGTAATGTTTTGATTGGGTAGATATGATACATAATTTCCACTTGGAAATCTCTCTTCTCCTTGCGGAAAGCACGGAGGCCACGGACGTTAAACACTACATGAGGATTGATCCTTATGACTTCAAAACTGATGGTTGAGCTGACTATTTTTATTTAAATTGAAATGTCTAAAAAAATTTCCTAATAGAATTTGCAATAAAATGATATGACAGCACAATCTTCTCAATTCGAATTTTAGCAGCCTTTTATATTTTTCTTAGACAAAAACCAATCGTGTTTTTCATCTTATTCTTATCTTCTATCTTTCTATCTTCTGAATATATAAATATCAATTGCCGTGCGTTAGTCTTGCTAAAACTCGGCAATGGCTCGGCTGATTTTAATAATTTTTTTTTTGTTTGCCTCAAAACTGATTTGGTGTAGGAAAAAAGAAAATAAGGAAGAGCCCAAAGCGAAATAATCGGAAGAATTGAACTCGGAAATGGCTCGGCCGATTTTAATAATTTTTTTTATTTGCCTCAATACTGATTTGGTGTAGAAAAAAAGAAAGTAGTTAAGGAAGAACCCAAAGCGAAAAAATCGAAAGAATTGAAATTGGTTATTTTTTTGTGTCGTACAGTGTTCATTACAACTCCAAGGAGGCACGAGCCTGATATAGGTCTACGAAGTCAGTCAAATGCGCGCTGAGGTAATACACGCGTAAGAAACACTGTCCAGCGAGCGGCGGATAATGAAAACAGTCAGATTGTCATGTCCGAATAAGTGTCATTTATAAACAAAACAGAGTGGCATACATAATAACGCCCATAACTCGAGAACGGATTGCCCGATTCGAGCTGTTGTTTTTGTTTTGTGTGTTCGTCTTCGCACAGGGTAGCTGTTAACAGAAAAAAATTGTAATTTTCTCGGAAAAATCGGTGTTCCATACATTTTGTATGGAAAAATAAAAATAAAAACAAAATCGATTTGAATTTCATAATTTAAAATGCAATTTCTGGATAATTACATTCGGTCAGATCAGTTGATTGTATTCAGACGAAGCAACCAATTATCGAACAGTGTTTCTGAATTCATTGATTTGTAAGGATTGCAAATAATTTGCCTCTGAAGGTTGGATCTATTATCATCATGCTTCGGAGACTCAAACAATCGAAACTGAGCAAGTGAACAAATTGGTCGTGAAGCAACTCAAGAATAATGTCATTCAAGCAACGATGAACGCTTTTAAGTAGGCAAATTCAAGGGCGAAGAAGTGCTCATTCCAAAAATTTCATTGATTCTAACCGATTTACGATTTGAACCGATTTCGAGTTCAAAAACGTTCAATTCAAATGCAGTTCGACTTACATCGCCATGACAATCAATGAATCACAAGGCCATTCTTTGTAATTAATTTTGGGACTGTGTGCTGGATTAAATCAAATCTAAACTTATTTTCTACCTTAAGAATAAAGAGAAGATACGAGTAATAACATAATATATAATGTATATAAAGATAATGGAGCGCAAAGCAGTGCGGTCATATAAAGAGAGAGAGCAAGTAGAATTTACAAATGCAGCGTATACATCTTACACCTGTAGCATGGAGGTGCAATCAGTAATTCAGATATAGATATGCAGACGGATGAGGCTAGCTCTGATACAGAGCTAGCACAATCTCTCCGGTTATCCTCATTAGAGGACGACCTCCTCAGATCGGACGATGAGTCCGACATTACTGTCGTGGAGGTTAGTCCCACTACTAGCAGCGCTAATGCTGAGAGTAGTACAGATTAACCTCCACCACTCAAAGGCTGCGTCCGCCAGTCTAACTCTCCGTCTTACCAAGGGCGGAGAAGATATTGTCCTGATCCAGGAGCCGTGGGTAGTCTGCGGCCTGGTATGCGGACTCAGGACCCCTTCATACACGCTGATTTACACCAAAGCGCAAGGTAAACCGAGGGCGTGTATTCTAATTAAAAATAATCTGAGTGTTTTTACTCTCTCTAATTTCAGCAACAAGGACACTGTAGCCATAAGTGTCGAGACGGGCCATAACAGCTTGTGGCTCGTATCGGCATACTTGGCACACGACCACGAAGTCCTCCCAGAAGACGTCATAAAAGACCTGGTCTCCAAAGCGGCAGCTGAGAACAAGGACCTGATCATCGGGTGCGATGCTAACGCACACCATGAGATCTGGGGAAGCTCAGGTACCAATAAACGGGGTGAGTCTCTTTTTGATTACATCCTCACTACTAACCTTATCATAAGTAACGTGGGTTGTGAACCTACATTTATTATTAGCAATAGGCAGGAAGTTTTAGATATTACTCTTGCCTCCGACAATATATCTAATAGAATAAAGAATTGGAGAGTTTCAAAAGAACACTCCTTCTCTGACCATAGATATATTCTTTTTGACATAGATGACTTTGCCCCGAGATCACGTAGTTATCGTAATCTCAAGCAAGTCAACTGGGATCTCTATACAGTAACACTAATGACAGAACTTCCTAACGGACCATCTTGTCTCCCCACTAGCAAAAACTCCTTAGACGACTTAGTAGACAAACTCACTGCGTCTATGAATAAAGCTCTTGACATTGCGTGCCCGCTCAAAACACCAAAAGGAAGGAAAAAGCCACCTTGGTGGGGCACTAAACTAGAAGAGCTCCGAATGAAGAGCAGAAAACTCTTCAATAAGGCAAAAGCCACTAGATCCACAGATGCGTGGACAATTTACAAAAGGGCTCTAAACGAGTATAAAAAAGAATTACGCAAAGCTCAACGACAATCCTGGAGAAATTTCTGTGAAGAAATATCACAAACCTCCGAGGCGTCGAGACTTAGGAAAATTCTAGCATCTAGTCCACCTAACCCGAGCTTCATGAAAAAAGAAGACGGAACCTGGACCACCAACAGTGAAGAATCTCTTAATATCTTGGTAGAAACTCACTTCCCGGGCTGTTCAAAGATAGGAAATGCTCCAACACAAGAGGTGCATTTTCCATCCATTGACAACTCTCTACAAATAATTACACAATCGAAGCTAAAATGGGCCATAGAAAGCTTCAAACCGTTTAAGTCTCCAGGACTTGACGGCATAGCCCCAATTGAAATTCAAAAAACGTACGACATCATAAGCCAGTGGCTTATGATAATCTATCAAAGCTGTCTTAACCTAAACCACATCCCAAAACAATGGCGACATGTGAAGGTAGTCTTTATACCTAAGGCAGGAAGAAGCTCGCACGTAAACCCAAAAGACCTTCGACCAATTAGTCTCTCATCTTTTCTTCTTAAAACTCTCGAGAGACTAATAGACATCTACTTGAGACAAAAAATAGAAGCAAATCCTATCTCACCAGCACAACACGCCTACACCAAAGGCAAATCTGTGGAAACGGCTCTCCACTCCATAGTATCTATCATTGAAAAGTCCCTTCATCAGAAGGAATATACAATGATAGCCTTCATTGACATAGAGGGTGCCTTTAACAACGTCAAGGCGGAGGCTATCACAAATGCGCTGACGGAGCTTGGGGTGGATTCTGCGCTGATAGCACTTATAAATCAAATGCTAGTAGGCAGGATCATAAGCGCGAGTCTCGGAGCAGCATCCACGCTAAGATCTGTACCAAGGGGAACACCTCAGGGAGGAGTTCTCTCGCCTCTACTCTGGAACCTAGCGGTGAATGAACTACTGGGTAAACTAGAACAAGAGGGGTGCAGGGTGATAGCCTACGCCGACGATGTTGCTATCGTCACCTCAGGTAAATATGTGTCCACCCTCAGAGATATTATGCAAAATTGTCTTAACACTCTCGTAAACTGGGTTACCGGCTGTGGACTTAGCGTTAACCCCGATAAAACCGAGTTAGTGATCTTTACCAGACAACACAACTTGCCCACTATTAGTCCTCCAAAACTGGGAAATACAAGACTAAACTTCTCAGAACAAGCAAAATACCTGGGTCTCATTTTAGATAGGAAACTAAATTGGAAACCCAACCTGCTCGAGAGAGCCAAAAAAGCCAATATAGCCCTATACACATGTAAAAAAGCAGTGGGTAGCAAATGGGGATTACAACCTAGGGTAACTCACTGGCTTTATACAGCTGTTATTAGGCCAATATTGTTATACGGTGCTATAGTCTGGTGGCCAGCACTAAGCAAACAAACACACCTCAATATACTTCGCAAAGTTCAACGGTCAGCAGAGCTGTGCATCAGTGGAGCGCTGAGAACCACTCCTACTGACGCACTCGATACTTTGCTCCATCTAACTCCACTAGATATCCTAACAAAACGGATAGCTGCAAACACAGCAATCCGTTTAGAAGCCACTTCCCAATGGAAAGAGGGCACAACAGGACACTCTGACACCAGGAAACTCACTCCTCAAATACCCAAGAATATAGACTACATCACTCAAAAACTTTTATTCCACAAAAAGTTTGATGTATCAATCCCCTCCAGATACGAATGGGATATTGGAAGCCCTCCACCAAACAATGCCACTAGAATCTACACTGATGGATCAAAACTAGATGGCAAAGTAGGGGGAGGAGTCTACTCTGAATCCCTAAACATTAACCATGCCTTTAGGCTCCCCGACCATTGCAGTGTCTTCCAAGCGGAGGTCACTGCCATACATGAAGCCGTTACTTGGCTACAGATGAACGAAATATTAGCAAAAGATATTTGTATTCTATCTGATAGTCAAGCCGCTTTGAAAGCCCTGGAATCTGTTGAAATAACATCAAAAACAGTCCTAGGCTGCCGCAGATCTCTAAATGAGATGGCAGAGCAGCTCAATATATTCCTATGCTGGATCCCCGGACATAGAGATTTCCAAGGAAACTGCAAAGCAGACGAACTCGCTAGAAACGGTACCATCAAACCCTTATCGACAGATAAGGAACAAATTGGAATACCTCTCGCAACATGTAAGCTACTAATAAATGAACTATCCCTTGAAAACACCAACATCAGGTGGTCAACGGGTAGTACATGCAGCATATCGCGTCAAGTGTGGCCAACACTAAACTTAAGACGCTCAAAAGAACTAATATCCCTTAGAAGGGACCAAATAAGTATTACAATAGGCGTCCTAACAGGACACTGCCTGATTGGAAACCACGCCCAAAGACTGAATACTCCCCATAACGACTTCTGCAGAAGCTGCAGAGATGAAGAGGAAGTTGAATCCACAACACACCTTCTCTGCACATGCCCAGCGCTGGCCAGAAAGCGCCATCTCTTCCTAGGTAACTGGTTCTACAGTGACCTAGACGAACTCTCAAAAACTTCGGTCTACCGAATACAAAGCTTCATAAATAGCTCCAACTGGTTCAAATAGGGTGGAAATAATTAACCCCTGGTATCACAACGGGCCAAACTGGCCTAAGTGTGTCTCATAGGAGACAGCCACGTCAACCTAACCTAACCTAACCTATGCAGACGGAAATTCCGCTCACAAAATTATATGGAAATAATATAAATGTTTGAAAGCCTTCATCTTTGGTTACTTTTGCTAACGTTGTCTATCAAAAAGCATTGAATTGATCTGACGTGTGATTCCCTCAACCTGCTTACATTCCGTGTAAATAAGGGATATTAGAGTGTCAATCATTTAATCAAGAATTGAAATTCGATTGGCACCATTTGTTATCGATCGCAAACGTTCCATAAAAAATTAATTTCGATCGAATCGTGATTGCTCGAAATTATTTCAATAAAAAATTTATTTAGGGCGGGACGAAGTTTGCCGGGTCCTCTGGTTTCAAAATAAAATTTTACTAGTATGTTTTCTTTACTTCTGTGCTCTAAATAAATTCAAAATTTTTGCTTAGTTTCACTTTAAGTTTCTTCAATTTTCGATTTTAATATAATTCCACTTTTAATTATATATTCAGTTTTCTATTAAAAATTTACTTAAAAAAATGCAACTTGCTTACAATAAGAACTATGCTTACAATAATTAGTTTCTGTTTTTCCACACAAACTGGGAAGATTTATCCTTTTTGCTGTTATGCTACTGGGGTCTCCTTTAGCTTCCTGGCGTGGTTCTCTGCGGGCTGACACAACAGATGAGCAGAAACTGGTTCGGTTACAGATGCTTGGTGCTTAAGGCGGCGTGCTTGGTTGTTTCACGTAAGGCGGCGTGCTAATAGAGAATGACTTAGGTCTTTTTTATTGAAACTATTTTAACACTTTAGCCACTTTTTGCACTAAACCCACGTTGCGCGCCAATTAAAATACTTTTTATTTTTTTATTGAACTTCTTTTAACTAAGAATAAACTAAGACTAAGTTTACAATACAATTCTTCAAATAAAATAAACTTAAGTTTCCGTTGTTGTTGTTATATCTCTGTAGTGCAACGACTGCGCTGCCTGCACTTGTGCTGAGGTTTTTGACCGCTTGCGCAAGCCAGACGCTTGGTCAGCATTTTTGATGTGAGAGGATGTTCCCATTGCTTAGGTTGAAAACGTGACGTTCTCTGCAATTGCAGCAAAGTGGTTTTCGACGTACACGGTGTTAACTTATCGTCGTTCGTAAATTATTGTGTTCTATATCACAAAATTGAGATAAGACTGATATATAGGCAAATTTTTCGAGATCTATCGATCTGTGTCATCAGTTTGCTTTTATCTTTTATAGTTTTCGAAATATGAGACATTGACTTTGTGCTATAGAACACTGTTGTGACAAGCTTCGTAACCTATTGTGTTCTATATGCAAAAAATCGTGCAAAAACGAAGCAAAAATACTAAGTAAAAAATATTTTTTTATTTTGTTCTATATGCAAGTCTAAATAAAGCTTTAAAGTTATTATTTGGAGGTCTTTGTATTTTTCTTTTTTTTTCTTTTTTTCTTGTTTTTTTTTTAGCTTCACATTGCACTTGGCAAATGAAACGAAACATAAAAGAAAAAATTCCGCTTTAGATTGCAGTTGGTAAATAAAATGAAACAAAAAAGAAAAGAAAACACCATCATAAATAATATAAGGTTAGAAGTAAAATTTTACAACAACGTTTAAAAAAAGCTTAATACTAAGAATAAGAATGGATAAGCAATAGATAAGAAGATTTCATCGAAGAAAGTAAATGATGTGAAAAGTTTATACAACTTGTAACGAAGTTCCGTTATCCGGATTTAGAGCTGGGATATACTCGCCGGTGTCCAGCGTTCGTTGCAGAAAATTTATATGATAAAGAAACCCTTTCGCTTGTAAGATGATAATTATTTATTGACAATTCAAGATACGGCTTAATCCTAGTGTCTTATATACATTCCTATGGGTATACGTACGATGGCCTTGACTGATGGTAATAAGAGATGTCTTGGAGGCACTTTGGCGAGGTTGAAGCGTAGATTACGGTCGCGTTTGAGGTTAATGCGTATACGCACGATGACCTTGACGTGCGGTAGTAGGTGATGTCTTGGAGTCTCTGTGGTGAAGTTGAAGCGTATACGCACGATGACCTTGACGTGCGGCAGTAGATGATGTCTTGGAGTCTCTGTGGCGAAGTTGAAACGTAGATTACGGTCGATTTTGAGGTTAATGCGTATACGCACGATGACCTTGACGTGCGGTAGTAGGTGATGTCTTGGAGTCTCTGTGGCGAAGTTGAAGCGTATACGCACGATGACCTTGACGTGCGGCAGTAGATGATGTCTTGGAGTCTCTGTGGCGAAGTTGAAACGTAGATTACGGTCGATTTTGAGGTTAATGCGTATACACACGATGACCTTGACTGGCGGTAATAGGTGATGTCTGGGAGTCTCTGGGGCGTAGTTGAAGCGTAGATTAAGGCCGATTTCGAGGTTAATGCGTGTACACACGATGACCTTGACGTGTGGTAGTAGGTGATGTCTTGGAGTCTCCGTGGCGAAGTTGAAGCGTATACACACGATGACCTTGACGTGTGGCAGTAGGTGATGTCTTGGAGTCTCTGTGGCGAAGTTGAAGCGTAGATTACGGTCGCTTTTAAGGTTAATACACGATGACCTTGACGAGCGATAGTAGGTGATGTATTGCAGTCTCTGTGGCGAAGTTGAAGCGTATACACACGATGACCTTGACGTGTGGCAGTAGGTGATGTCTTGGAGTCTCTGTGGCGAAGTTGAAGCGTACACACACGATCACCTTGACGTGTGGCAGTAGGTGGTGTCTTGGAGTCTCTGTGGCAAAGTTGAAGCGTATACACACGATGACCTTGACTGGCGGTAATAGGTGATGTCTGGTAGTCTGCTTGTCGGGAGTGCTTTTCTGGGTTTTGTGTGACCTTGTTTGAAACAATTAGCTATTCCTGCGACCTAAGAAGTGTGACTAAATGACTATCACTGCGGCAGAAGAAGTTTGATTACGATATTGGGGAAGGAAACTTAACCACCAATACGTAATCGCGACCCTGTGAGTGGAAACAAAATATAACCGGGGAAGGAAACTTAACCACCGGAAATATGTCTACATAAATCGAGCAAGAAACTATTCTAAATCCTGACTAAGAATTTTGATTACGATATTGGGGAAGGAAGCTTAACCACCAATACCTAATCGCGGCACCCTGTAAGTGGAAACTAAATATAACCGGGGAAGGAAACTTAACCACCGGAAATATGTCTACATAAATCGAGGAAAACTTTTCTAAATCCTGCCAAAGAAGTTTGATTACGATATCGGGGAAGGAAACTTAACCACCAATACGTAATCGCGACCCTGTGAGTGAAAACTAAATATAACCGGGGAAGGAAACTTGACCACCGGAAATATGTCTACATAAATAATCGAAAAGAACTCTGACTCCACAAGGTTACACTCACCACTTTTGCGCTTCCGAACGTCCGATCACTTTGACTGTACTATGAACAAGAGGCCGCTTCAATGTTGTGACTGGCCTTTTATGCCTTCGCTTGTAGCTGCATGCTGTACTTTGATGTTCAAACCGGTTTTATAAGCTGACTTCTTTATGTTGCTTGGTATGCTTTCTCTGCTTCTCTTATGTATTATATTATACATAAAAATATATTCAGTTGTGGCTGCATGCGGCTCTCTGATGTTCAAACGGTTTTATTCGCTGACTTCTTTATGTTGCTTGGTATGCTTTCTCTGCTTCTCTTATGTATTACATTATACATAAAAATACATTCGGTGGTGGCTGCATGCGGCTCTCCGATGTTCAAACTGTTTTATAAGCTGACTGCTGTAGATTGCTTATTATAACTTCTCTGCTTCTCTCTCTGCTTTTTACTGTTGCGATATGAAGCATCTTGCGTATGCGTGTGTGTATTTTTCCCTCACAAAGTGTTGCTTCTTGTTCCTCGCTCGTGCTCTCTCTCTCTTATTACTACATCATGTGTAACTGCATGTACATTTGTATATACATGGCATATATGTAAAGGAATGTAACTACTATAAGAAGCTTACATAACTCTTAAAGTAAAACTCATTTCACATTACTCTTCTTGTTTATGCTTAAAACATAGTGTATTCTAATTATTAATTATAGTTTTATAATTTTAATTTTATTTATAATTTTATAACCAACTTATAGAATTCATTTTATATGCTTAAGTAGGTGTAAGAAGAAAAAAAAAATATAATTCAAATAATTGCAAAAATATCTTATAAATTCATTTAATATGCATAAGTAAATATAACAAAAAAAAATATATAGAGTTCAAATAATACCAAACATAAAAAAAATTCATTGTGTTGACTAAATTTTTGTAAATAAAATTTGGTTGTTACAAACTGTTTATCACTTGATGCAGTGGCATACTACAATAGGGGTATTCACGGGTTGATGCGAATTGCAAGAATGCGAAAATGCAACATATTTTTCGCACTAACACGTGAACATCAATATTGTAACTTTACGATAACTGAAAGAAATATATTGCCAACTTATTTCAAAATAAGAAAAACTTATTAAAATCAACGTACAAACTTAGCCTTTTTAAAGTTTTACCCAGATGGCAACTATGCTTGATAACAACCATAACATGAATCAGCTGTTTCGCATCACTGTTTGTGCGCTTTCGCAATAGGTTTGAGCAGTGCGTAATTCAAGAAGAGTTGCAAAATGGCTTCTAATGTGTTTGTTGTTGGATTGATGCGAAATTTCCCCTTGTGTTTCGCATCAACCCGTGAATACCCCTAATAATTTGTTTAATACAGGTTAAAATATAGGTACAACTTTTTGTCTTCGTTTTTTTAACAAACTTGCTTCAATTGAAAAATCTCCGTAAATCAAGCATGAGCTTCGTGGAATCGAAGTCAAATGAATTTGGTTAATTTTTTACTTGATTTTGTAGTCGAGAAACCTTTCTTACCTTTCTTACCTTTTAAGAAATTAACAGGTATTGATTTAAGTGGACTCATAAAAACATATGTATAAGATTAAGTTTAAAATTAAGTTAATATAATATATGAAATAAAGTTTTTGTTGAGTGAAATCACATTGCTTTTCATTTCTCCAATACATATTACATTTTGTTCTATATGCTATAAAACAAGAAGAGTTTCGTAAATAAGTGCATATAGAACAAATTATTTTTTTTTAAACGCATCTTACTCTAAAAAACGCTTCTAAAGATGAAAATTTTTTTGACAAAAAAAAACCACAAATTCTTGAACTTTCCTTGGTAAGAAAATCGCGGCAGATATTTCGGTTCAGTTTTTTAATAAACTTTAAACTTGATTTACCAAAAAAACATTTTTGTCATATAGAACACAATAATTTACGAACGACGTTAAATTAAACATTGTCTTCTTGCCGTCGGATCAAATGTTAGCTGATATTCTATCTGAGTCGTTAAGGGGCATATAGGTCACAAGTTAAAAAAAAAATTTTTTTTCATCGGATTTTTTTTATAGAAGGAAAAAAGATATATTTTTCAAATTTATTAATATTTAAGTAATACAAAAAAATTTTTTCAGAATTTTTGAAGTGCTTTTTGAAGTTATCTATATTATTAAAATAAAATTAAATAAATTAAAATAAAAAAAAAAAAAAAAAAAAAAAAAAAAAATATAATTTTGAAGTGGTCAAGGAATTCACCTACCTTGGCACCGCCGTTAACAGCAACAACGATGTCAGCCTGGAGATAAAGCGAAGAATAATGATTGCTAATAGGTGCTACTATGGGCTTGGTAAGCAATTACGATGTAGAGCCCTCTCTCGATCGACGAAACTAACACTCTACAAGACGCTCGTCATACCTGTGCTTCTCTATGGCGCTGAGGCATGGGTTGTCTCGCAAGCAGACGCAGCCGCTCTTGGGGTGTTCGAGAGAAAAGTTCTTCGCAAAATCTTCGGTCCGATTCGAGTTGGCGACGACTATCGCATTCGAATGAACCACGAACTGTATGAGCTCTACGACGACATTGATATAGTTCAGCGTATAGCAATCCAGCGACTACGCTGGCTGGGTCATGTCCATCGTATGGATGACGATGCTCCAGCGAAAAAGGTGTTCGAATCGAAAGCCGAAGGACGACGACGACGAGGAAGACCATGCCTCCGATGGATTGACCAGGTCGAGGAAGCCCTAACCGCGCTTGGTGAAAACAATTGGAGAAGGCGCGCGCGAAGCAGAGGCGCCTGGCGAGAGCTGATGAGGTCGGCCGAAACCCGACGACGGGTTGCAATGGCCACCTAAGTAAGTAAGTAAGTAAGTAATATTATTATTACGCAAGCGCTTTTTTTGTGAAGACCATCAAATCTATACCGTAAATGCGATTTTCATAAATAAGGTATCAATAGAAAGGGCTTGGTCTGCAGATGTGCAATAGGGTCTTACTTTTTCTAAAATATTGTGTATTTAAACAAAAAAAGCAAAACAGTCTTCTACAAAGAAAGTAAGTTTTCTATAGGATGCCTAAAAGTATGTGATATTTTTTTTCTGAAATTTTTCAAAATCATTCTTTTGTATAATTAAAGCAGTTGAGCAAAGCGTAAAACATTCAAATAAAGACCTCTTCTTGAGATACATCTGTATCGGCTTAACGCCTGAAGCCCAATTTTGAGCACGGAATCTACTTTGATAATGCCCATCTTATCATTATTGATGAAGCAAGTATGATTCCTGCAATAGCACTGACAGTAATTGATTGTGTGTTTCGCGATATTAACAGACATTCGTAAACTGTTTTTTGAAAAGTTGTATATTCTGGGGATTTTAAGGTAACAGTTCCAGAAATCTCTTATTCTGGACACGTTGTAACAATAGAAAATTGTGATCTTACGTAAAAACAATGAAGTTTGAAAAAAACATGCGATTAGACAAAGGCGAAAAGGAATTTTCAAGTTATTTGCGACAAGTTAATTCTTGATCAGCTGCTTTTAGATCACGGATTGTGAATTGATTTTATTAATGACGATCTACAAAACGACATAAACAGAAATACCATTCAAGAAAACGCTATTCTTGCACCAACGGACGAAATATGGTTTCAAAATGAATTTGTTAGTAATTCTACTATTATCTTATCTTGAAGTTTTGTATAAAAGCATTTCGTCGCTGCGCCAAAAAAATCAGCTATGTGATTCTTTTTCATTTTTTTATTACATAATTGAGTAGCACTATTCAGGGTCCATCTATACGCTAAACGATTTTTTTTTATCTCTTTTGGTTCAAAAGTTAGTAAAATACGCTATGTGCAATTTATATAAAAAATGTTCTAAGAAAAACAGCTATGTGATATTTTTTTTTTTTTTAACGGCACTTTGCCGAAATTTGGCATATTTTGCAGGAAAAAATCACATAGGGTAAAACACCCAGTCCTGAGCCCCCTTAAGAGAATTTTTTACTTAGAAAAATGATAACTTTGTTATTTTTAGCATGCTTGGCAGCGTTTTAGTGTTAAAATACGCGTTAATTCAAGAATAATAAATTGATTAAATTTGTTTGAATACCAATTAGACCAATTTATTTAAAAATAATGATTTATTAAAAAATGAACCAAATCCCAGTTATGAGCCCCCGATTTCCAATCTTGAGCCACCTTTTGCCCAGTTATGAGCCATTTGGTTTTTACATTAAGAACCTTATTGTTTTAATTATTTTATGAATAAATATTATTCAAAACGTTAACAAAATATAAATAAAAAATAATATTATATAAAAATCATAAACCACAAATTCATTTTTGTGTCTATATGTGCTCAACTTCAGTTTGATCCAAACCTGACTTTCCAAGGCATTTAATGTAATCGATTGCGTTGGGATTGAAAGGATGCAGGTCGCAGGTACGAAAACCATTGGTTATGGTCTCGTTTTTTATGTAGGTACCAATAATGCTATTTAATTATTTTGCAAAATGATGCTTTGTAAGCTGTTGGTCCATGTTATGCATTCTCCAACATTGCAGTTACTTTAACCATCCCATTTTAAGAGGTCTGAAAATAGTCACATCATCTGGCTGTAAAATTCCTGTTGCATTTGAGTATAAGCAGATCAGAACAATTTGCAATTCTTCTCAGAGCTTGGTAAGTTAAATGCGTTGTATGATCATCTACGTAAAGAATTACAGGAAACAATAAATATTTGATATGCAACCAGTGTTGGATAAAAGACTTATTTTATGTAGTATATAAATGCATCCGAAGTCATTCAGCCCGAATCAGTTTTTGTATACACTATTCCTTCAGGTATTGATTCTTATACATTCTTAAGTATTCTTTTATATGCAAACACAATCATTGGTGGAATTATCAAGGAATCAGCAGGAAATTAAAACAGAGCTGTTATGCTCTCCTTAGCTGCTCCTTTATCTGTTTCATAAATGTTACTTGCTCCTCTAGGAGCTTAAACTGGTCCTGCTTTTGGACATATGACTTTTCATCTAAGTAAGTTTGAATTTGATGAAACCAGCCTCTTAAATCTTTTTCCAAAAGATCTGCACTGGCATTTATTACTGCTTCAGGAACTCGAATAGATATTTTTTGGATGTCGGTTAAGAAATCCGCTATACCATTTGTCGCCAGGAAAATTATTTTTAAACACATTTTCACTTGTGTATGCATCTAAAAATTCTTTAAAAATTCATTGAATGTTAAACCCGGCAAAGGACCAGGCAGATCCTTATTGGAACGGCTATGAATGAATCCGGTTTTGGAGTATTGGGCGAAGAATTTCCTTGAAACTTCGTGAATTGACACGCCGGACTTAATGTCGTTAATTTGTATAAAATAAATTGATAATTTAATAGTGAGTGGAGTCAATCTGACCAACATCCGCCAAAAAATTAGGGCTAATTCATGGAATCGGGATGTAATGCATGCAAGTTCAAGTGCAGAATCTGGCAATTATTGCAAACAAATATCAAGAGTTTCAATTTTCTTATTGTGAATGTTTTTGAATATCTAATAAAAGAATCGGGAAAAAGGGTTAATAAGAATGTTTATAAAAATTTCTGTTTTCCTACTTTGAGCTCCACGGGCTCACATTTGGATATTTTATTTTTCTGTAATGTTCCAATTGTGAGCCCCCATGGCTCATAACTGGAAACATCGAATTTAGCTATCCAGATATAAGCCCCCATTTTTTTGCTTTGACAGAGAATATATTTAATGAAATATTTAAGAAATAAACAATAAATAATATTCAACTTTTGTTATAACCAAAGCTTATTATAGAAATCATAACAAAATGTCCATAACTGAAGGTTTAAAGTATGTTAACTCCTTGTCGATATTGCTTAGCAAATCACTTGACTGAGTAAGAGCACGAGGCAGGTCTTTTTATTTTAAAAAATCACTTTGAACTTAATATTTCATACTCAGCATGATAGCTGAACGAACTGAACGAATTTTGACGAATAATTATAAATTTACTATTTTAACTGGCATCCAGACAATTCTTAGCTATAGACAGTTTTATGAGTAGGGGGCTCAGAATAGGCTGAGGGCTCAGGACTGGGTGTTTTACCCTATGTGAATTAGATGGCTTTGATTTAATTGTAACGTAACAAATCTCAAATATTTTTTTTAGCTTAAACGCTATTGTAACTATTCAGTTCGTGATTTTTTTTGTGCTAATATTAGAAGTTAATTTATAACTCAGGTAAAACGTTAGTGATTTATGTATTTGAAGTATTATTACGATAGTTTTCATTTTAACATTTAATAGCTCCAATATGTCCACGGCTGCAAGATCTGTAAATTTAATTTTAAATGAAGAAAGAGGTATGCTTGCGTCAGCTGATAGTTGCAGTGATTCAAACGATAAAGCAGATATTAATATACAGAATTTAAGACTTCTTGGAAAAAATACAAGTCATCCTAAAATAATACTGTGGTAAGGTAGCGCAGTGGCGTTCCTAGGGGGGCGGTCCGCCCCGGGTACCACCATTTTAGGGGTGACACCATTTCGATATTTTTTTTTATTTCTCAAACAGAAAGAAAAAGGTACAAATACATTACGTTAAAAAATGTGTGTCCCATTTTGTCGCATTGAAATTATTTCTAATAATTTGTGTATCAGTAGCTTCATGCGAAAGGAGTTTTTCAAAGCTAAAATTAATTAAGACTTATTTAAGGTCTTCCATGGGACAGGCTTGCTATTCCGATCTTGCTATTTTATCCATTGAAAACAAGCTTGCAAGTTATATTGATTTCGATGAGGTTGTTTCAAATTTTTTTATTTTTTTTTTGTTTCAAATTTTGCAACTTTTAAAGTAAGAAAAGTTAGTTTCTATGATTTAATAAGATTTCTTTGTTTAACCTTATACCTACATATACAAATATGTATCTGAAAATGTAATGTTTTTGTTTCGTCAGTTTTTAAGACTGCGGGCATTTGTATTTCTTATTATAATTAAACCCTCTAGGGGCATACATTTTTGGTTTTTGATATTTTTTATATATAAAATAAGACTGCTTGTAGGTATTAGCTTATTGCGCGCCCGCCGCAGGTTAAAATACTATTTTTTTAATTTATTGTAAAATTTTTGTAAGTACATAATAGGGGTATTCTCTATGCCTAGGATATGCCGTTGCACGGTGCAAGAATAGGAAATGTACAATCCGCCATTGTTGTTTCTCAATTGCAGATATTATACATTTCCTATTCTTGCACCGTGCAACGTCATATCCTAGGCATAGAGAATACCCCTAATGTGAATTTAATGACATGTAATAATACTTTTAGCATAATAAAAATGTATTTATTTATTGTTCATTTTAATACCTAAATTGCACTAATTTAATGAAAAAGTGGGAAAGGCTGCGGGAGAAATTTCGAAGAAGCAGGGGCGGTAACCACGCCCACCATAAAAGAACTTTTTAGATATCATGTTTCTTATGTATGTGTTCCAAAAAATGCAAAATATTTATAAAAAGCAGAGAAAAGATTTTTTTTTTAAAGTTGTGCAAATATGGTCTAATATAAACATTTTTTCGAAACTTTGGGGCCCGATTGGCACTGGTAAACGTTGTCGAAAAAAAAATTTGTTTTGGTTTTGTTCTTAGAATTTAAAAACGCATAAAAAAACCTTTCAGCCCGTTGACATTTCCAAAAATCGCAAAATAAAGGACACTCTAATAGGCATGTCATTGGCGGCAGGCGATTGCAATTTCTTATACTAGAGAAGCACTTATATAAATGCATATTGGACGCTGTTTAATAATATCTTATGCTCAAGTCATTTTATAATTGATACTTACTCACTTACTTACTATTAATTTTTTTAGTCTTCCAAAACATCAACATTTTTTAAGGAATGTTCCTACTTGGCGCGATCGGTATTCGAGTAAAAATTTAAAATTTTTGTACAGGAAAACGGTAAGAGATAATGGATATTTTTTTGGGGTGAATCAATACACTCAAACAAATTCTAACAAACATTTTTTTTGAAATTTTTAACATTTTTTATGTATGAAACTTTAATGTGAACATTTTTGTACCTGGTTACCATCGTTACACAAAATTATCTTGTCCGATTCCCAGCTAGCAGAGCTGGGCGATAAGGATTACGATTACTTTATGATTACGATTGTAGTAATCTTAAAAAAAAAAATGGGATTACGATTTAAGTAATCCTCCATCGAACGATGTTAGATTACGATTGCAGTAATTGTAATTTTAAAAAATTTGAAATTACAATTACTGCAATCGTAATCTTAGCTCATTCGATGAACGATTACTGTAATTGTAATCCCATGTTTTTTTCATAAGGATTACAGTAATCGATTGCAAGAATTACTAATTAAAATTACAACTTCAATTAATGCAAGTGAAAACCACTGCTTTTTATATAAAGTGTGTTTTAATGAGAGAAAATGTACTTTTTTGTAGTTTTATTTTACAACATAATTTTACAACATTTCTATACGAAACAACATATTAAACAAATTAATAAATAACTTCAATATTAACAATATAAAAATTTGTACATTAGAAACAAGGAAAAAATAGTTTATTAGGCGATAAAATGCACATTGTGTATTCAATTATTAAATGACTTCATTATTAGCTTTTAATAATACTAATTTTTCGAAGGAAAAGTCGGAAAGAGCATGACGACGTGGACTATTTATTATACCAGCGAAAGAAAACAATCTTTCTACCGGTGCAGACGAAGTAAGGGGCGTATTAAACTTCAAGGAAGCTTTTTTAAGCAAAGGATATTTCATGAATATCTCCCGACTAGTGTCAGCATCGTTTAGATACGCGTGAAGTTGTTGACTTATAATATTTGAACGATCACTTGTTCCGCTCTCGTTCCGGTCAGATAAATCGCAAGAAATTTCTAAAAAGATATGAATTCGTATTAGAAATTTGTTATTCAAGGCTGTGTTTATATTGAAAAGTACCGTCAAAATCGTAAAAATCTTCATCCAATTGCGATTCTTCACAATGGCTGTAAATATCGCCACCTTCCAGGGTTGTTTTTATTTCACGAATGACTAAATTATACACGTCTTGTTCGGAAATATTGGGCAGCCTGTTGCCAAACGTTTTAAACCACCGCATTTTCACATCAGGTAAAAGAACGGTCCCAACTATAGCATCACTTGCTTCCGTTGATAAAGTAAAAAACTTTACAAATCTTTCGTTCAGCTTACTTTCTAGACAAACTGCAGTTCCTTTCAAAAATTGAAGGCTGTCTCCTTGTGCCATTTTCTTCAGTTTGACACTCAATGAAACTAAAGATGGAATGAGACATCCAAAAAGCATATTTTTTTCTCTTTGTATATAGTCCAGAGTTGAACTTATTGGTGACATTACTTTGCAGTATTCATGTAAATACTGTAAGTCACTCGAAGTCAATCTTGTTATTGCCAAAGAATCGCATAACGTGTCCAGCTTTTTTTCATGCACTAATATGCGAGAAACAGCATCAAATAAAGAATTCCATCTCGTTACCACTGGAACTATCAAAGCCGATCCCAAACAGTTTTTGATAATTTCCGAAGACTTTGGTCGATTGCTTTTCGTCCAAAGTGAATTGCATTTCTTGAAAGCCTTATTACAAATAAACAGAAGAAACAAATTAATATGCTGCAATTAGTTATGGTTCGGGGCTCTTGCTTATTAAACTGTTAATTACTTTTATTTCCTATTAAAGTTGTATATTATTAAAAAAGACGCTTTTAAGAAGTTAAAAAAAAAATAAAGTCAAAATATTCTAATGTTTATTTTGAGGGGATTTATACAATGAAACTAGTCGCATGAGACTGTCAAAAGCGAGGTTGCGAAGTAGGAAACGAAAGTTAATGAAAAAGTCTCTAACCTAACTTACCTCATCCGCTCACGGACACGCCCATTTTCAATAATAATATTTTTTTTTAAAAGTAGGTTTAGGGTATTTCATAGTTGGCCGAGACCGACTTTATACTTTCTTTACTTGTTTCTTATAAAATGGACACCATTGTTGATAATGATAGTTTAGTACTAACCTGACTGTGTCTCTGATAAAGTTCTTTATTTGCTTGTAAAATTTTGTTGAAATCTGTTGAGGCTAGTAAGTTCAATGTATGACTGGCACAACGTTCATGTTTTGGCAGATAAGTAGTAACCTCATGGAACTGCGCCAAATCTTCTTCGACATACGTATCATCAGCAACATCACCATCTGCTCAAACTACCATGGGTTGAACACCATATTCTTTGAATGCCTTGACGAAATTGGAACCGTTGTCTGTGACTGTAGCTACAACGTTTGAATGATCTAAATTGAAGTCGTTATTGACTTCTGTTATTAAGGGTGCTATTCGATCTGCTGAGTGTATACCACTAAACCTTCGACACGCCAGAGCCACTGATTTTCTTTGAAAATTATTGTCAAGCCAGTGACAAGTGTACCCCAAAAAGCTGCGATGGTTTGTTGACCAAATATCTGCTGTTGTACAAAAATTGTGTATTTTTGACATTTTGCTTTTAAGCCTTAGCATCATGTCGTTGTATTTTGAGTCTAATTTTGCCATAGCTACTTTCCGGCTCATCACTTTAAGTCCTGTGCCTTTGAACAGAGATTTAAAAGACTCTTTATCGACAATAGATACTGGAGACGAAGTATCAATAATAAATGATAATACAAGTTCATCGAATCGCTTTTGCTTGTTTATTGCGCGATTGCGGGTTTTTGGCTTACGGCTTTCATATTCTTTAAAAACATCTGGATGTTTGCGTCGAAGATGTGTAACAAAGTTAGAAGTAACCCATCCAGTAACTTTAATAATCAAACTGCAAGTTGAACACTTAGCACTTGTTGTAACAACTTGTGAAATTTCGTCGGTTACCTTAATAAAACAAACCAACGTTTCATTAATGTTTTTATTTTTTAAGGGCCCATTTAAGTTTTTTGTATTTATGCATACAACTCCAATTTATTTACAATAACTCTTAAGGAGATTTTACACCATAAAAAAATTTTTTCAATAGTCAAAAGCCGTATAAAAGCCAATAAAAAATAAAATATCATTTTAAAAAATTACACATATATTTTTGGTAAAAATTACACAAAAAACTTTTTTGCATTTAAAAAACATGGCAGTACTTTTATATGAGATAAAAATAATCGGAAAAAAATTTTTTTTTTTGTGTAATTTGTGTAATCTTGTAGGATATCTTATTTTGTATTCAATTTATACGCTTTTTAAAATATTAAAAAAAATGTATTTTGAAGGTGTCACGTCCCCTTAAGAGACAATATTTCAACGATGTTATACATTCGGAAAATATAAAAAATGAAGTAAATTTTTTGCCGCCAAAAAACTTAAATGGGCTCTTAAACTATTTAAAAACTATAAAATGTAACTTACGTGCTTTAAATCACGGTAATACTCATTGTTGAAAAGAATCTTTTCTTCAAACAACTTGGATTTTTTCACAAGCATAGAGCCTCTGTCATCATGTTTTCGTTTCTTGCTGTGGGTATTTAACGAAAAGTTAAGTTCGTCATTTTGTTTTGTCATTTTGGTTTCATTGAAAACATTTAATGTATTGCATTGATGGTAGGCTTAACTTGTTAATCATTTTTCCTCATTGCAATAGTTTTACATATATAAAAAAAATAAACAGTAGTGTTTTATAATACTAGTAAATAAAAGTAATCCTTGCAATCGATTACTGTAATCCTTAAAAAAAAAACATGAAATTACAATTACAGTAATCGTTCATCGAATGAGCTTAGATTACGATTACAGTAATTGTAATTTAAACTTTTTTGAAATTACGATTACTGCATTCGTAATTTGAGATCACTCGATGAACGATTACAGTAATCCTAATTTAACAATTTTTGAAATTAGGATTAAAATAATCGTAATCCTTACCGTAATCAATTACATCTGTAATTCTTATCGCCCAGCTCTGCCAGCTAGACACCTAACTGTTAGATATGCCATATAAATATATGGCATACACATAACGCCTTTGACGTTATATTCATATAAAATGCTCCATACAAATTACGCTATATTTGTTCTAGCGTCGTGCAAAATATAACGCCTTTTTGTCTATCCGTGTGATCTGGCATCTCTGTCTGCCACACATGTTTTATCTATTAAAAAAAGCTATAGATGTTCTGCTCACACTAATTACAAATTCCGTAAAGAATTTAATAACAAACTCAGCTGTTTACTTAAGTACACAGTTAGCGTTCGGCAAAAACTTTCCACCATAGTGTAGTGGTTAGAGCGCTGGCCTTTAACAAAAACGAACGCGAGTTCAAACCCTTCACCAAATAAAACCAAATTTTTTTTTTCTTTTAATTTTGTTTAGAAGTGTTTTTTGTTATTTTTATTAATGGGTAGTATTTACAAAAGGTAAATTTAGGCAAAACATTTACAGAAAATAAAAAAAATATCTCTCAAATATTGGCTATTATTTTTTACTCTAGCAAGGAAAATTTGCGTTTATTTAGAGAAAGGAATTTGGCCATTTTTAATAATCATATTTCCCTTTAGTGAATTTTACATATATATATTTTAACTTAAATTCAATTAAAACCTTCCTGTGTGTCGGACGGTATTTGAACCGCGGTCTCTGCCACATAAACTGCGCATTCTACCCAACGCGCCACGGACATCATATGCTAAATTGATCATTTAGGATATTATTTTATTGCGTGACTTACACTTGCATCGCTTAAAGTTTTTTCGCTACTTTTTCCACATCCTCAGCTTGTTTGCTGCGTAAAGGAGCAAGCAATGTAAGCACATACAACTTTCGTTGTTTAACATGACATAAAATTTCAAGAGTGTATTAGTGAACACCAAATTTTGTTTCATTGTGTTTGTAACTACGTTAGAGCTGTCTAGCTGGGTTATCTCCAAATTTTAACAGCATACTCTCCACATGTGCAGTTTCCGTGTGAACTAAAATATTGCAAAAATTTTTATTTCTTTGCCAAACTTAAAAATTTTAGTTCATATGTAACCATACTCATATTATTTATGAACAATTTTTATTTATTTTCTAGGTGCTGCCAAACTTTAGTTATTATGGTAACCATCAGCTCTTGCCGATATCGACACGTCAACTTTAAATTAAAGTTTCATACATAAGAAATATTAATTAATCAAAAAAAGTTTTTGTAAATAATTTTTTAGTGTATTTATTCACCCAAAAAAATTTTTTCATTATCTTTTACCGCTTTCCTTTAAAAAAATTGTAAATTTTCACTCGAATACCGAGCGCGCCAAGTAGCAACATGCCTTAAATTTCTCTTTACTGTTGGCTTTACTTGATTCTTACAAAGAACAAAGATAAACAAATTTTATGAGGCATTACAGTCTGCATTACGTTAAACAAAAAGTAATAGCATTTTGGGCCTTAGGAATTATGTAATGCATTAAATAAGCGAATATTAGGTAAAAGGCATTACAAAATTTGAAAAATGTTTTGCTGGGTTTTTACAAATTCTTATTGTTTGTCATATGTTGTTTGTTTTTTTTCGGAAAACATAAAGATAATAATAAAAATACTTAATCTCATCGAATTGGTTTCTTTTTGCATTTAGAAATTTTTTATAGGGGTGACACCATGAGTATCCGCCCCGGGTGTCACCAAGCCTAGGAACGCCACTGAGGTAGCGTAGAAGCATGCGTGACAAACCTTGTTCTCATTTAAAAAATAAAAATAAATAACTGTCCATTTTAGCCCTTGAAAGGACTTTGACCTGGCTTCTTATGATCAATTGTGTTGTGCGTGTTATTAAGTTTGTACACAATTGACCGAGAACTTGTTCCCATTTAACTGAAAAAAAAACAGCTAGGAGCTTTCTCTGTGGATCTGTTGATGAAGTATTACGAAAGGAGAGCTTTAAATATTTCTGGAACTTACCTTCGTGGGAGGCTAAAAAAGCATACATAAATGCTCTAGCACATGCGTTCAACAATCAAAAGATGGTCAGTTACCCCAGCCAAAAATGTTAAAAAGTATTTAGGATTTGATTATTATTTACCAGGATTAAACGGGTAAAAAATTCGCGTTTGTAGAGAAATGTTTAACGCAACATTTGACCTTACTAAAAATAGTATACACTATTGGATGAAGTCAAAGAAAACGGAGACTAATTCCAAAAATATTGAAGTTTAGAATTCTTATTCGGTCATGAAATGGCTTGCATTACAACCAAAAGTACCGAGCCATTACTGTAGATCTAATACGAAGAGAATATACGTTGAAGAAACATTTCAATCAAAAACACATATGCATGCTATATATATGGAATGGTGCAAGCAACATAACGAATATTTCGCTCAACGAAAAAAATTTTGTGAAGTTGTAGAATCTGAAAAAGTTTCTATTTTTAAACCAAGGAAGGATCATTGCGATGTTTGTGTCGGATTTCATGAAGGTAATATTGTGGAAGACATTTACCGACTTCATATAGATACGAAGAATGAAGCTAGAGACGCAAAAAGTCAAGCTATTGCTGAAATGTCTGCAGAAACATTAGTTATAACAATGGATATGCAGAGCATGCTTCTAAGTCCAAAACTGTTTGTATCTGACCAATACTATAAAATGAAGTTAGCTGTACATAATTTTACCTTTTATGTAAAAAATAATAAGGATGTTTTTGTATGTGTGGCACGAAGGTGAGGGTGGTGTTACAGCAAATAATATTACAAGCTGCATTGTCAACTTCATAAAAGAGCACTGCAAAATGTTTAAGAAGATAATTTT
The DNA here is from genome assembly GCA_943735915.1 of Pherbina coryleti. Taxonomy (NCBI): domain Eukaryota; kingdom Metazoa; phylum Arthropoda; class Insecta; order Diptera; family Sciomyzidae; genus Pherbina; species Pherbina coryleti. The sequence continues at coordinate 105,147,013 of OX030948.1, read as the reverse complement.
AATATCAGACGGGTGTTTACACCAGAACAAAAACAAAGTGCTTTCAAGTAGCTTAGCAAATCTTTCCATCACCATGAACATCGACATTGACCAAATTATTCTGGAAAAAGGTCATACTATGATGGAGGTAGACAGCGTCCACTCAACTTTAGAACGCCAATTTAAGTCCCCATTTTATTCTCCAACAGATTACATTAGTCGAATGAGACAAGCAAGACTGTCACATCCTTACAACATTGCATATTTGCAGTATACATTTTTTAAAAAATATCAAAATGTTCCTGGCAACTGGTGCAGAGGCTCAACCGTTGTATAGTTCACCCCTGAAGATCGATGAAACTAAATACAATAGCTTACAAACATTGAAGCAATATATGCACCCCGACTATCATTCATTTTATGAAAACCTTAGACATTAATATGTTATTTAAAGTGTTATTTGTTTAAGTATATATACTTTTATGTTAGTATAAAATAAATTTTAGTTGAGTTAATCGTTTAAATTGTTAATTGTGTGGTTTAATGAGGTCATTTTTATTTTTGGGCACACAAATTAGGTTCAGGCAAAGTTTTTAAAATAATTGTTTTATTAAAAATATTTTTAAAAAAACAGACATGTGCTCGAAAATTTTGTTTCTAGCAAAAAAAAAATGCGCCCGAAAACTCAGCTATGTGTCTAAAAATGGAAGATTTCATCCTCACTTCGTACTGGAGTAAGAAGTTGATCTTTTTTTGCATATTAATCTCTGGGATTCCGTAGCAAAAATACAAAATTATTACATTTCATTAATTTTGCAAATGCGCAGAATAAATTAGTTTTTTTGCTCTCCTGTAAAGTTGTCGAAAAACACATAGCTAATTTTTTTGACGCAGCGACGATTTGCACAACCGTTTCTGATGAATTGCCGTACAAATAAACTTCCCAACGAAGTTCCTTAATAGCACTAAAGTAGGTAAGTGGTCTTTCGTGACACCACTTAACGCTCAAAACAGATGCAATTGTTATGCTGATGAGGAATCTTAATACAGTGAAAGGACTTATCAATAGCATCCGACTGCAGATTTTTAATCCTTACAATAATGCTGTCGAATGCATTTTACTAGCCGGTGCAAGCATTGGTCAGCGAATTCTTATACCAAAAATTAAGCTCAGCCCATCGGAAACATTTTTTTTCCATTTAAAATGCAACCTTTTCAAGTTCCCGTCCCTGTTATTTTCTGTGACTATTAATAAGAGCCTAAGACAGTCGTTGAGAAAATTTGCAAAGTTGCAAGCCCCAGAATTCGCACACGGCTAATAATATTTGACATTAAGTCGAATCCGCTCTTTTGATGTCGTAAAAAGTTTAAGTAAATAAAAGAGTATGCAGCTCATCTTACCCAACAGTGAAAGTTCCGCAACATCAAATGGTACTTTACACAAAAATATGTCAAAAAATGATAACAGTTCTAATAATAAAAACAAAACAATCTTAAACTAGACTTTTTTCCCCATTTTGGCGTTTTAACGCCATACGGGTTTACTAGTTTGATTTATTTTAAAGAAATGCAATAAAATTGACGGTGTGCAGGATATCACCACTCTGGAACATCTGAGGAAAACAAAAAAAAAAACATATTTAATCCTTGTTTAAGTGGCTATCGCCTGAACTAGGATAATTTTTTTTCCGCAAAAAAAAAAACAAAAAAACAAATGTCCAGATACACAAACAGTGCCCGATTACTTGTCATATGAGATGACGCACCTGAATCTATAATCCACTTTTGATCTGCATTTTCGGCGTTACCGCCATGTATACATTGCTCTTCCACAGAATCAGCAATCTTCGCCGAAGTCTGATTCCATTTCTTCCAAGTCTGTGCAGTCTCTCTTTAAGTGACCCACCTTTTTACAACAGAAGCATCTTTGAAGTGTGCACAGTTCTCAAAACTTGATCTTGTGTATTCAGCGCATTTCATTCCCTCTTTCGTTCTGCTTCATCTAAAAGTTTGCCCGTGACGTATTCAATGCTTAAATTCGCTTCTGCCTGATCTTCCTAGGCAGTTACCAAGATTCCAAAGCTCTAGACTGCATAAGAGCATAGCAATGATGTGATTATTCTTGAATTCCTCGCCTCGTCCCTGAAGCTCATTTCTCATTTGCAGCATTCTGGCAATGTGTTCTCACATTTTTTCGCCATCTTGGAAACGTAACCTGTACATCTAACGGAGGAAACATAATTTCAACGAAAAACTTTTTATCTTTTTAAAAAAAAAAAAAAATTATCAAAGTAGATAAGAACTCAGTTACAAAATTCCAGCGTTCTCTGCCAAAAATAAATTCCGGGTAACTTTTTCGGCATATATACATATAACACCTCGAAGCGGAAATGTGGTACATAGTATCAGAGTGTGAGATCTAGAACAGTGTTAGGTATCAAGGCAAACAAGGCCCGGTACGCCATACTGATAGTATATATACAATTTATTCATTCTGTGATTCTAAAGCTTTTATTTATCACACCAAGTTCCTAGCAAGCTAAGACAAAGGTAACGAATGCAGGCACATAGACAAATTGGGTCTAATAAGCCACTTATATTAATATATATACTATGCAGATCGTTCTCACATTCTATATAGGAATAAGTCCGGCAAATTCAGGTCCATTCAGATGTAAATGTGTAGATTGATTACCATCCAACAGTAAAAATTCCGTATCCTTGGAAGAGTATGTTGAGGATCAGTGGGGGTGCATCCAACAGTAAAAATGCCGTATCCTTGGAAGAGTATGCTAAGAATCAGTGGTGGTGCTGCAGATAATCTGTTATTTTAAGTTTAATTGAGTATAGGGTTTCATTAAAAGATATAACATCTGAAACGGAATTGAAGTCTCCGCAAGCGCTTCTTAGTGGTTCATTTTGCAAGTAGTTAGTTCTACAAAAGTTCATAAAAAGTAGCTCACAAGATCTTCTTGGTCGAAGAGGAAGATTCAAGTAAATTTTGCTCAGTAAGTATGGACTGTCAACAAATCCATGTATATGTTGATAAATCCAGCAAACATTAAGCATGATTCTACGATTTCTTAGAGAAGGTAGGTTCACAAGCTTTTATCGATATTCATAGGGTGGTAAGTGAATGTTAGTATGACAATATATATTGCGTAAACAAAACAAAAGAAATTGTTTCTGAACTGATTCTATATCGTCAACATAACACCCATATCTAGGACACCAGACAATTGACGCATACTCAAGTATGGGCCTTACAAGTGAAGCGAATAATGTTTTAGTAATGAAAGGATCATTGAACTCTTTTGACCATCGTTTAATAAACCCTAAAGTACTGTTTGCTCTGCTTATAGCTTTATTAATATGAATGTGAAAGCGAAGTTTTGGGTCCATAGTTACTCCAAGATCGTCGGAAACTTCTAAGAACTCAAGTGTATAGTCACTTATTTTGTAATAACTTCGAGAAGGTTGTCTACGAGAAAAATCATGTGTTTGCACTTTTTCAAGTTAAGCTTCATGCAATTGATTTCACATCAGTCACAAAGATGGTCAAGATGAGTTTGTAAGAAAAAAGAGTCTTGCTCATTTTTATATGACAGGAAAAGTTTAACATCATCAGCGTATAGTAAAATATTACTATGAATTACAACAGATGGTAAATCATTAATAAAAAGTAGAAACAACAGAGGCCCAAGGTGGCTTCCTTGAGGTACACCGGAAGTAACAGGGAACTCCTCTGACTTAACAAGGTTAAAGATAACACTTTGTGTTCTATTTAATAAATAAGATTCAATCCAAAGCACTAATGGTGTTGGAAAACCGAAAAGGGTTAGTTTTAAAATTAAGAGCTTATGATTTACAACATCAAAAGCTTTACTGAAGTCAGTATAGATAACATCTGTAGACCTTTTCCAAAATTCTCAATAGTCTTTGAAGTGAATTCTAGAAGGTTAGTAACAGTAGATTTTCTAGATAAGAATCCATGTTGGAATGGGGACATTAAAGATTTCACGCTATGTGATTATTGTGAGGTTATAATACCCTCAAAAAGTTTAAGTAGGGCGCTAAGCTTTGCAATTCCGCGATAGTTATCTATTAAAGATATATTGCCGGATTTATGCAGCAGAATAATAAAAGACGATTTCCAAGCCAGTGGAAAATAGCAAGATTGCAAAGACGCTGTAAAAAGCAAAGTAATGGGAATTACAAGTTCTTCACTGCAATATTTCAAAACACATGAAGGTATGTTATAAGGACCGCTTTTTTAAGATGTTTTGAGGTTTTTTAAGTAGGTTAAAACTGTATCAATATTAATTATTGGGGAGCAAATGTCACCAGGTTGCACATTATAAGGATAACCAAAAATATCGTAAGAAGCTGATGAATAAGTGGTCTTGAAAAAATCTGCAAAAAGACTACAGATAGTAGAATCAACATCTGATTCAAATGTTTTATATTTCATAAAAGATGGATATGAATTTATCTTACGTTTAGTATTAACAAAGTTCCAAAAAGATTTTGCATCAGATTTTATGTTTAGTTTAACTTTTGTTAAATAAATATTATAGGATTGCCTGCATAATTGCCGGTAGTTATATTTAGTTAAGGTATAAGAAGCAAAATCACAAATGTTATGAGTTTTTTGATACTTTTTATAATAATCCGATTTTAAGTTCCTCAGCTTTCTCAGTTCTTTGGGAACAAACGGGACCAGATATTAAAGAGGATTTGCTCTGTGGCACTAAAGTTAAAAAGCAATTATTAAGAGTACAGTTAAAGGCAAATACAGCAGAGTCAAGCGTTTGTGGCAATATTCTTTTGTTATTAATATTAAGTACAGATGACCAGTTGATAATTGACAAATTATTTCTCAAACTTACATAATTCGTTCTTTTAAAGTTAAACTCTAAGGCAGGATTTTGAATACGGTTTGATATAGATTGTTCAGGAAAATTTAGTGTGATTTCGATAGTTGGATGGTGTGCGTCTTCAGGATACACAAGTGGATCAGACCTATTAACTGAAACAATATTACTATCATCAAAATAAATAAGGTCTAACAAGCGGTTGTTTCTATTATAGTGGCAGTTAATTTGAAAAAGTCCCTGACTCGAAAGCTCATTTAAAAATGAGTTATCGGATGAACACTCTGAAGATGTCAAGAGAACTGCAGAATTTTCAGTACAGCAGTTCCAGGAAATATTAGGAAGGTTGAAGTCACTCGTAATTAAAATGTGATCATAAGGCTGAAGTTGTGAGCAAATTTTATAAATCGACGCCAAATGTTTCCCATACACTTCAACACTAGATAGTGGAGGTATATATGAACATGTGACATAAATTCTCAAAGTATCAAACTTTACAAGAACACAGCAAAATTTAATATCTAAAGACTCAGATATTAATATTTCTTGTGAAAAGTGAGAAGATTTAACGGCAATCAACAAGCCACCACCATTGCAAAAATTACCAGCAATAGAGTTTCTATCTTTGCGGTATATATTAAAATTGTTAGACAGAATTTCAGTATTTTAAGTACTAGGTTTAAGCCAAGTCTCACTGAAAGCAATAATGTCAAAATGAAGATTATGTCTTAAATTGTGTAAGTCTGTAAGTTAAGTATTTAAACCAAGAACGTTCTGATATAAGGCTAGGAACTGAAGGCAACAATCTAGTTTTTTGGGTTCACGCTGTGAACAGGTATGATAGCCAGTGAAGTTTGCGGCGGTGATTTTTGAATAAATTCATGCACCAAAGTATTTTCCGACCAAAAACCTTGATCCAGAACATTATTGAAGAGATCACTAGGCAACGTAATTTTAAAAGATGAAATAGTGTGCTGATAAGAAAATCTCAGTTTGTGAACCGAAATCTTCTTATTAAGAAGGTTTAACTTAGAGTTTAAATAATATAAGATATCACCTTCAGATGTATCAACTGCAAAGCGAAAAGCAAATATAGATTTTGCTGGCGGAATAACTACAAGTTCCTTATGAACAGGTAGTTTATTGCTGCTTTTCGATATTTGCTTCGGTATAGCTCCAGTAGAAACCGAACTAGGAGAGGAAGGAATATTAGTACTCGTAGCAATGCTAGGAGAAACAATAGAAGCACAAGTCTGAGCATATGTTTTTTTGCTACAGGAAGAGAATTATCATTTGCGGGAACTGCTGAAGAAGGTACAGTTAAAGTTAAATCAACTGAAACTGCAGCGTTAATAGGCGTCAACTGATCCGTAACAGACTTTTTCAGTGGTCCTTCAGGTGGTAAAACTGGGGCAGGTGAAATAAGATCAATATTTGATGACAAAGGCAAGGCTGTTGCAGTAGATTTTGCTGAGCTTCGAAGATTTTTGTTACTTCGCTTTCGTTTTGGAGACGCAAAAGCTTCATCCAAGACCTTTAACTTTTTGAACAAACTTTCAAATTCAGCCAATCTGGCCTGAGCCGTAGGGTGCATCAAAGTAGATTAGAACTCAGTTACAAAATTCCAGCGCTCTCTGCCAAAAATAAATTCCGGTTAACTTTCTCGGCATATTGGCAGTATACGTAGAACCTAAGTAGCTTGAGTGGATCACAGTGTAAAGTCATACCAAGGCTACTGATGAGTTGGTGTAGCGGCCAACGAAACAGTCTGTATAGTCAAGCTGTGTGATTTGCGCTATACAGAGCCGTTGTTGTTGTTATTGGTTGCTGCCTTATTTGTTCTTCATGTTGTCTTGTTGTCAACATGCTTGGCCTAAAGCTTAAAAATTTGTTTTCAATACGAAAAACTTTTTCGTTCGTATACATCTGCTAATGTCTTCCAAATGCCGCACGCATATTGCTTTGACCGGATATATATTAATTTCTCGTCATCATCGTTTTGCGATTGTCCTTTTTAAAGGCTGTTGATTCAGAACGTACCAGATATCCGAATGTGATAGTAGCATCTCCATGCGAAACTTCCACATCTGATAGTTCGATGTCGTCAGCTTTTCTATCATTGGCTTTTTCATTTTGAATTTATTCGGATATCGTTTCACAATAACCAAATATCGCTTTCAGGACCTTCTGGGCCCATAACCTATTAAAATTTCAAGAATTCCGAGAATAGAAAAAAACGATGTGATTTTATGACTAAATTCACAAATTAATTTTTTGTAAGGCCACAATTATAAGCGTTTTAAAAAAGGGAGGGGAAAGCGTATACGGGTTAATTTGAATATGAGCAAAATATGTGCATATAGATGTTCGCAAAATTCAAGGGAAAGATTGTATGCGTTAAGATCTTGCGAGGTCAGCAGAGAACCGAGAAATGAAGTGTACACGCCCAAGCTTACTGATCTTATTCCGGGGTGGAGGAAGGTCTTAATTATAACAGGCGGGAGTCTTTCTGCCTTGTAAAAGGGACAGAAAATATGAAGGAGTGGAAGATATTTTCTTAACTTATTTCGTATTCTATTCTAAAAATTCCATAATAGTCATCGAAGTGTTAAGACGTGGTTTACTCTGCACTCTCACTCGATCTGATTTTTCGTTATTTATCTAAATAATACTAAAGACTTTTTAAAATGCCGTGCGTATGCAAGCAGAAAGTTGAACGCGACCAAGAAAAGATTCTGTGCGTTAATTGTAATGAATTTTTTCATTGTGTGTGCGTCAACATTAATCAAGTTGATATTGATTTTATGTTGCAAATCAATAAAAAATTCATTTGTGATGCGTGCCATTCGACTCGACGCGCCTCTCTTAGACACTCGCCAACTGGTGCCGTCACTAAGCCTGCTGCAAATCTAACAAGTGCAGAAGGGAAACCAGAGAGAATGGTAGAGGTCATTGACCTTTCATCATCTTTATTGTCCAGCGCTGCTAACATTATTCATGAAGAGCATCAGCAAGATGAATTTTTGGTAAATTCTCTACCTAATTCGGAGCTGCCGAAGTGCAACATCAACAAAACCATCAACATGAACTGCAATGTCGAAGAGAATAGTTTGGTCGATCAGCCACTGCCGAATACCGCCTGCATGAGTGACTCGAGATGTTTGTTTTGCTCTAAGTGTGACGCATGCTCCTTACTTCTAGAAAACTTCAGAAGCATAATCTCTAATTTGGTGATTGAGGTCCATGAGCTGAAATCAACTTTTCACTCTAAATTAGGTTGCATCGGTGGATCCTCCACTTCTGTCAGTGATTTAACTAAAATTGATAGCGAGAGCATTCTAACTCCAGCAACTAAATCCCCCGCTGCGAGTTTTAATTCGTGCCCTACACCAACGACGACTGCTGATGAACTAAACTCTACTGCTGTAAATGAGTTTGATGAACGCCGCTCTTTTGCTGATGTGGTTACCTCTCCTACACACACTGATGTACACAAACCTGTTTCTGCTGCACAAGCTGTGGTGGGTGGCAACTCAAATGGGAATGTGGAGATTTCTAAGGTTGCAGTGAGTAATAAAAAGGAAAATATAAATCCTAAAACTAGCAACAACAAGACCCTCATCGGCACTGCTCCTATGTGTGACACTCTCAAAGTAGTGCAAAATTTAAAACACATTCACCTATCCAAATTCAATGTGCAGACGGAACCAGTGGCGGTTTGCAACTACATCGCGAACGCTCTTAATGTGGCGCCTGAAGTTTTTAAATGCACGAGACTTACAAAAAAAGATGTTAACTTAGAAAATCTTAAATTTGTTAACTTTAAGTTAGGTGCACCTGCACATCTTTTTGAAAAAGTGTTTGATAATTCAATTTGGCCGTTATCCTTAAAAATCTCCCGATTTGTTACGGAGTCAAAAAACCTCAACAAAGGTATTGTGAACATTCCTCCACCCATTCAACCGAGGACTCAGTAAATGTTGGTACCACCACTGCTGTCAACTTTGCTTCTTTAACATCATCAAACTCTTTAATTCAACAACAACAACAACAACAACAACAACGTAGATTTGCTCTATATTTCCACAACGCAGGTGGTTTGCACACAAAGACAAATATCTTGTTCTCTTCCGCTGCCTCACATGATTTCGACCTTATCGCGATCACTGAGACATGGTTAACTTCTCATTTTTTTTCGACCGAACTGTTTGATTCCAACTTCGAAGTTTATCGCCGAGACCAGGTCTTACGTCCAGATGTCACCAGGGGCGGTGGTGTTTTAATTGCTGTAAACTCTGCACTCAGAAGCAAACAAATGCAACTGCCAAGGAATTTTGACAACATCGAGCAAATTTGTGTTGCAGTATCATTCAGCGCGGATCGAACCAATTCGATCACTGAAATAGTTTGTATTTAAAGTCATATTCCACCAACTAGTGACATTAATTTATACAATGACCCTTTATTAAATTCAATTTTATCGTTAATTCACTCCTTCCGCATCAAACTCCATGCATATTAGGGGATTTTAACTTGGGTAATATCGAATGGAATTTGTGCGATAAAAATCAAACATTGATTCCTCTTAACTTAAAAAATGGCATTGAATTGAATTTCTGCGACTCAATGTATTCACATGGTCTATTTCAAATCAACTCTTTTAAAAACGACATAAATCGAATTTTAGATTTAATTTTTATGACTAATGATATTAAATATGAGTTATTTAAATGTGAAATACCCTTAACATCCGAATCAGTGCATCACAAAGCATTAATGCTCTTTTTCAGCTTTTATGAATTCATGAATAATTAAGTGAATGATTTAAGTATCTCTTATGATTTTTATAAAGCCAATTATGAGTCTTTGAATGATTATTTTTATTCTATTTATTGGAGCTATGAAATTGGCTCAAGAGACATAAAAAATATGTATCTTACATTTAAGAAAATTTTAGAAGAGGGATTTAATTCATATGTTCCTTTAAAAAAACCTAAACGTACAAAGAAACTGCCATGGTACAATCACAGACTGTCTCAGCTTAAAAATTTAAGAAATAAGGCACATAAAAAATTCAAAAAATTCAACTCTGATGAAGATACAATTATAATTGTACAGCTCAGACGTGAATTTGAGTTTTTATCAAACTTTCTATACAAAAATTATGTAAGTTTAATGGAACAAAATATAAAATACAACCCTAAGTCTGTTTGGACTTTTTATAATTCCAAGAGCAAATGCTCTGGATTTCCTAAATCCATGGAATTTAGAGGCATAAAAGCGAACAATAATAAAGATATCTGCGAGTTATTTGCACAATATTTCGGATCAGTCTTTGATAACAGTAGCCAAACCACTGGTCCTAACGACTTTTCGTGTGTTTCTGAAATTTTTAATATTGGAAGTTTACAGATTTCTAGAAATGAAGTCCTTAAAGCACTTCAGAGTATCGACTGTACTAAGGGTGGTGGGTACACTTATTGCCACCAATCTTCTTAAAGTCTTGCGCGTACATAATCTTTTATTCTTATACCAAACTTAAAAATTTTAGTTCACACGATAACCATACTCATATTATTTATGAACTTTGTTTTATTTATTTTTCTAGGTGCTACCAAACTTAAGTTATACCATCCGATATCGACACTCCTTCCGGTATCGACACGTCGCTTCAATTTAAAGTTTCAAGCAAAACAAATATTAAATATTAAATAACAAATGTTAAAAATTTTTTTGTGAATAATTTTTTTGTGTATTTATTCACCTTAAAAAATTTTTCCATTATCTCTAACTGTTTTCCTGTAAAAAATTTTTAATTTTCACTCGAATACCGCGCGCACCAAGTAGCAATATGCCTCAATACTTTTGAAGGATATGGTGACTGGATGAGGTACGTGGTACTGATTCAATGTTGAAAACAGGTGGTGACTCACTGAGATTACGCAGTTTTCAATGCCCATATTGATAGTTACGTCACTTAACTGGAAAAGACCAGAGTAAGAGATGCTGCTAATAAATAGAATTTAATTTTCGCATAATGGATTTAAGAGAGAAAGTAGCATTTATCGTCTGTCAGAACCCATTTCAAATTAAGGAGCTTAAAGTCTCTTAAAAATATAACCATAACTATAACTAAAGGAAAAATTGATGACATTTGTTACACGATGAAAACCAGACGTGGGTTGAAAGCGGCAAATATAACACCAGACAATGTAATATTAACGTTTTGAAATTAAATTCAAAGTTCGCTAAATGGGGCTAAAAGTACACCGTGACCAGAGGGTCACGACCACTTGACCAACATTTTCTAGTCCGTCGTCTCAAAGACAAATAAATTAATACGATATCAGAACTAAACAAATTACAAATTGAACAACTTGTTACTACTGCAACAGAATCAGAGAAAAATATAATTGTGAAAATGAATGATAATTATGCATTAAACATTTTCAAAAACGGCTTAAAAGACAATCTTAAAACAACTATTTTGTAACTCATAAAACAGCTATATTTGCAGCACAACCTAAGACATTAACTGAAGCAACAAATCTTGCTTTAGAAATTGAAAAAGACCAAACAAACACAATAATGCATTTTAATACAAATTACAACAGAAACAGAAATCAAACAAACTTAACCTACCACAACAATTTCAGCCGACCCAATTTCAATACCAGCAACAACCGACCCAATTTTAACAACAACAACAGAAACAATTTTAACAACAACACAAACAATTCTTACAACAACAACAGAAACAACTTTAACAACAGAAACAGAGTCATAGCTGAATTACAATATTGCGTTAGGTCGGTCGTGCGCTGACCGTACGTTGGTCTCCGTTGTTAAAACTTTACGATATAAGCTGTCAAAACGGACGACCTCAAACTTTGCAAAACTCAATGTTGCGTTGACAGATCGTGTGTCTTTCATTTTGGTGATGCCAATAAAAGCAGCTTTACTAAAAATCCCACAAAACGTCTCTTTTTTCAGAAATCATGCAATTATAATTTTAATCAATGAAAAATTAAAAGATATTGTCATAAAATCTGTTAAATCCCTTGCTTTTGGTTGTAGTACAGGCACATAAACCTACTACTTGGGATTGCTTGCTTCGGCTGGCACTTGAACCAACTTAACTTAGCTTGATTATAGTTGATCACACTGATCACAACTGACTCTTTATTTTGAATAATTTTCCTTATATATGTTTTAGAATATCATAACCGCGGCAATGCCCGCTGTTTCAGCATATTTTTGCAGCGTAAGACTTTTAATATTTTGTTGTGCAAGTGCAATGACGTCGTCCAAACATAAATATCATATTACCGTTTGAAGCGACGTCAATGGAAATTTTTTTAGTAATTCTGTGTATTTGTTGTCGACTGAAAATAATTTTGTTAATGTGGTTTCAGTAAATGCTGAGATAGTGTTGACTGATAAGTTTCTTAATGGGTCAATGAGTCGTTTACGTTTTAGATCTATTAGTAGTCCGTATTTTGTTAAAAATTCTGCACCTAAAATTGGTATGGAAATGTCAGCAATGATGAAAGCAAAAGGTAATTCACGTCGTAATTTTAAGTCAAGCGTAAGCAGTTTTTTTCCGAAAGTCGAAATGGAAGTGCCATTGGCCGCTGTTAAAGTGAGATCAGATTTCTGTTTTGAAATTTTGAATTTGGAGAAAGGGAGTACTGAAAGTTCTGCTCCGCTGTCTACTAAAAAGTTCAATTTATTTGTCGGGTCGTAAATAAAGAGACGATGTGTCAGTGTGACGGGTCCATTGTCAGTCGTCGCGACAATGGAGTCATTTCGTTTGTTGTGTTATATTGTGTTGTGTTGTCGTTTTGCGCATATGCACACGGTTGTTCGCATCTACGTGCTTCTCTACCGAATTTGTAGTGGTATCGGCATAACCAGTTTGGTCTACGTGTGCGTGATGTATGTTTTGAGTTTGACCTATGTCTCGCTGGTGACCGTGATCTGAAATTGTTGTGTGGTTTAAGGGCCTCAACTTCTAGTGACAATTTGTTAAAAGCGGTTAATATGTTCGTCGTAGATACCGCTAGCTTTTGTACCATACTCGCTAGTTCGTTAGTATTGGAACCATGGCTTGTTTGTAAAACTGAAACTTCATTCTCACTTATGACTTCCCATAGCTTGTCGGCCATTTTCAAAAGCTCCTCTAGCTCTGTATGGCCTGACCCGGTAAAAGCTATGTTCAGTGCTTTAGGAAGTTTCCTGAGCCAAAGTTTTTGGAGAAAGTCTGGGTCTACCACGGAACCAGCCAATAGCAATAGTGATCTATAGTATTGGGAAGGTTTCCTATCTCCCATCTCTGTGTCAGCTAGTATTTTGTCAATACGTTTATTTTAGCTAAGAGAGTGGCGTTCAATCAATATTTTCTTCAAGTTTTCGTATAGATTGCTTGAAGAAGGTTTCTGAATAAAATCGAGTACCGTCATGATTACTTCTTGCGGGAGAGCTGTAATCAGGTATTCATATTTTGTTTTATCCATCGTAATGGATCTAGACTGAAATTGGATTTCGGCATGTATAAACCACGCCTCTGGACAACTAGTCCAAAACTGGGGTATTTTTACCGATGTCGCGTGAATTTCCGTACGTTCGGACCTTTCGAATGGGTTGATCAGATCGGACTCTAAATCTATTAGCCCATCTCCGTGTTGAGAGGTTTGAGGTGAGAGTGAGAGGGGGTGAGTGGGGTGAGGTGGGAGTGAGAGGGGGTGAGTGGGGTTAGGTGGGAGTGAGAGAGGGTGAGTGGGATGAGGGGGTGTGTGCCTAATACTCATTGTTGTATAAATGTTAAGGTAATAGTAAAGTAATTATAAAATTTAAGTGTTCCTATAAGTGTACCTAGGTGTGGTGTAGTGCCTACGGAGTGAAACGATCGGATTCTTCCGACCCGATCGTTTGCCAACCGTGTAAGAAGCTAAGTGTGTAGTGTAGTGTATATTTACGTTTTCTCCTGTTGTTGTTGTTGATCTGTTGCTGCTGTCCTGTTAATACTGCCGTGCGTTTGGTGTTCCAACTACGAATACGCCTGTAGTTCTCGACGACGAAAGGTGTACATGCGTGGATTCGAGACGTTCGATGGAAACACGGACAAATGCGGTTGTTGAGCTCTGCTTCTTAGCGGTGAAAATTTTATTGGTGTTGATGGTTCTTGCTGTTATTGTTGTTAATTCTGCTGCTGCTGTTGTTGTTTCTCTTTTGTTGTTGTTAATTCTGCTGTTGTTGTCGTAGTTAATGGTGCTGCTGCTGCACTATGAGTGTGAAGAAGACGATGATGACGATGTTTATGACGAAGAGGTGCGTGAGGTAATATAGCTGTGCGATGTCTGAGCCTTGATTGTGACTGCTTGCAGAATTTGTCCGTTTGTTTTATTGTTTTTTTGTTTGCCTGCTGCATTAACTATTCATTGTCCGGTGGTAGGTAGAATCGCCAGTTTGGTGCTTATTGAGTGCGCCAGTATTTTTATTTCATACATATATTTTCTATTTACAAATTTGTTTTAACAATCTTTAAGTTTTTATATATTTTCTATAATAATTTTTTTTATAAATAAAAATTGACATCAACAAAAAAAAAACATTTTTAAACGTTAAGTATTTTATTTTGTGACTTACATATGTATGTGTATCGTGTGTATGTGATATGCAGACACCACATATATATGTAAATTGTTATTTTTATAAAATGTGATTGCTTGATGTCATTATTTTTCTTGTTTTTGTCAAAATTACTACAGTTTATTATTATTATTACTGTTAATTTTTGCCAAAATTTTTGCAAATTTTGAGAGCAAAATGTAGGAAATTTCGTCAACGAAAGCAAGTTGGAAATATTAATGTAAATTTGTGTATAGAAGTTTTTTGGTACGGTGCGTGTTTTGGGGCAATTTCAATCAATTTTTATCCACCTTGAACACCAGAGGGCGCTTCAGTACAAATTTTAAGAAAATCGGTATATAGTGGTTTTCATGTACGCTGAGTGTTTCGCTGCTATCTTTTTTGACCCATATTGAACACCAGAGGGTAGAGCAATTCAGTAGTACAATTCTTTATACGATTAGAATGAAAATTGGTATATTTTTTTTTGAGGTACGGTGAGTATTTTGGCGCTATCTTCTTTGATCCAACTTGGACACCAGTTGGTGCTGTAGTACAAACTTTTTTACAAAATCGTCTAAAACTACAACATGCCTACCATAGGCGTAGAGGGATATCACCAAGTGGAACTCCATTGTGAGTTTTAATGTTATGCGAATTTAATTTCTATATCTATTCGATATCAAGACTTTGGCATGTATGGGCGGAGCCACACCCCCTTGACCAAATGCATCACCAAATAGTAATTCTATTCTAAAATTCAACGTTTTGTGACTTACTTTCATAAGCTATTCGATATCAAAAATTGTAATTGTATGGGCGGATCCACACCCCCTTGCACAATGCCCGTCTCGGTTTTCTAGTAGATGGACATTACCAAGTGGCAACTCCATACCGAGTTTCATTATTATGCGGCATTTAACTCCAAAGCTATTTGATACCATAAGTTTGACTTATATGGGCGGTGCCATGCCCCCTTGTCCAACGATCACTCAATTTTTCCAGTCAAAGGACAAGACTAAATAGTACATTCTTACCGAGTTTCATGGATGTGTGACTAATAGTTCAAAAGTTATACCCACAATTTGGGCAGCCTAAAAAGTGCCACGCCCTTTGCCCAACGCCCATAAAATTTTACCAGTGGAACGGCACATGTAAATCGAGGCCGAACACCTAATTCCAATGTTGTGCGACCTATAATTCCAAAGTTGTTCGATATTGCAGATTCGAGCTGCCACGCCCCCTTGTACAATGCTCGCTGAATCACTTGTAATTAGTGAGTACTTGGGTACAACTTTACAAAAACAAAATGAACTGCACAAATGTTCACAGTTGAAAAATTTTTTCAAACACATGCATTACACATGTCTAATATTTATCATTTCATTCTTATTATGCTTTTATACTTAACACTTGACATTTTGTGGGCAATTGCAAATCTTGCTAGCAGCAATAAATTTGCATGTACTTTTATTTTTTTCAAAGTAAAAATACAACATTTCTTTGTGTGTTATATTATTCAAACAATGATATTAAGGGTATTCGTCCTCAACCAACCTCATTAAAATATCTAATTGCCCAATATATAAGTATGCCATTTTGCATGAATACCCTTATAATATTATTTATAATATACTGAAAAATGCATAAATTTTAATAGGATATACAATCGAATAGTATTAATATCATGCTAAATTCATCAAAATCAATATTACACTACTTAAGCAGCAAACTCGCATCAAAATATAAATTCCCACGATAATCCTATGAAAATCTGAGTTTTCCATCGGAATCCAAGAATACCCACATTTTAGCATTTCTCAACGAAAATGCAACCCAGCGTTAATATGGAATGTCAAAAGCACGAGCTAGTAGAGCATGTCTCTACTCATAGCGTTGATCGTACGTCACCCCCTCAAATTCATTTTTACGGGATGAGGTCGACGCAATGCATGAAGTCATATTTTGTGTTGCTTCGTTAGAACCCATTGTTTCTAGTCTAGCTGTCAAAGGCCGACCGGCCTAACGCAGTATTGTATTTCAGCCATCAACGACCGAAGTAGTTTTAATACTTCACAAAATCGCAATCGCCAAAACTACAACAACAACAACAGCAACCAACATTATTACTCTAATTACATTAAGATTAAAACGTAATCTTATACGTTTAGAAAATAATTTAGATAAGCTTGGAAGAGCGAAATATTTTTCTACTCTTGATATGACCAGTTCATTTCATCAAATTAGCTTAGATAGAAATTCAAGAATCTTTTCAACTACAAATGGACATTATCAATTTAAAAGATTACCTTTTGAACTAAAAGAATGTTAACAATAGCACTTTCAGGTCTAGTATCAGAAGCATTTTTATAAGTAGATGAAATTATCACTTACGGTTGCAGCATAAACCACCATAATACAAATTTGTTAAAAGTATTAGATAGACTACATAAATACAATTTAAAACTCAACCCAGAGAAATGATGTTTCTACGACCAGAAGTAATATACTTAGGCCATTTAATTACAAAAGACGGAGTAAAAACAGATCCATCCAAATTTAAAACAATAAAAGAATATCTAATATCCAAAAATGCGGACGAAGTACGAAGATTCATTGCATTTTGCAATTACTATAGACGTTTTATATCAAATTTTGCAGACATTGCAAAAGACTTAAATGCATTACTTAAAAAGAATACACAATTTTCTTGGACGACAAACTGTCAAATTGCTTTTGAACAATTAAAAAAATAAACTAATTAACCCACCAATACTACAGTACCCTAATTACGCATTAGGACCAGTTCTTTCTCAAGGAGATATAGGCAATGACTTACCAATTTCATATGCTAGCAAAGCATTACAAAAACATGACTTAAACAAACCAGTAATTGAGAAAGAATTACTCGCAATCCACTGGAGCATTAATTTTTTTTAGACCATATCTGTATGGAAGAAAATTTCCAGTTATCACAGACCATATACCAGTAGTATCGTTATTTGGACATAAAAATCCATTATCGAAAATGACAAGGATACGACTAGATTTATGTGACTACGACTTTGACATAATATACAAAAAGGGTAAACTAAATACGAACGCAGACCCTTTATCAAGAATACAAATTGACTCCGACATACTTAAAGAAATGATACCACAAGAGGTAGATGAAACAGCGAAAAGAACGCTTATTATTACAAGGGGCATGTCCAAACAAAACAAACTAGACAACAACACGGAGAACTGCAGCTCTCAGAAAAAGCTTGATCACCTTCAAATATGGGAATGCACATCCATTACTGACGTCAAAAATATGAGGAAATTATAATTTAATGTCGACAAAAATATGAAAAATTTTAAAATTAATATTGAAAATAATTTTGTGCACGTAGGATGAAACGATAATACAGCGAAACTAGATTCGATACTAAAGAAGTTAGCATCAAGAATGAATAAGGAAAATATAAAAGAACTAGGCCTAGATAATAATGATGAAATATTTAAAGTATATACTAAAGAGGAATTTAAGAAAGCATATGCAAGAATAAAGATAAATGATAGGAATCCTCAACTAAAAATTATAATTTATGCCGCCCCAAGACAAGTAAAAGACAAGTTACAACAATATAAACTAATTGACGAATTTCATAATTCAACACATGGAGGACATTTAGGAATACGCAAAACATTGATAAAGTTAAAACAAAGATACGTTTGGAAAAACATGAACCAAATGGTAAAGAATTTCGTAACAAATTGTGATACCTGCGCAAGAAATAAGAAAACAAAACATACAACAGAACCGATGATAGTGACAGACCCACCCAATTACAGTTTTGAATTAATATCAATAGACACACTAGGACCTTTAAGAATATCAAATGACTACAGATACATTTTGACAATACAATGTGAACTAACAAAATATATAGTTGCATACCCAATGATTACAAAAGACGTGACAGTGACAGCTAAGACATTAGTTGAACAATTCATTTTAAAATACAGACATTTCAAAGTACTAAAATCAGACAACGGAGCAGAATTTACTAACGAACTAATGAAAAACATATGCAATCTACTTAAAATCAAATAGACTTTTTCAACACCATACCATCATCAAACAATAGGTGCTCTGGAACGAAATTACAGAGTACTCAATGAATACTTGCTATCATTCACCAACGGTAATGAATGGGATCAATGGATTCCATACTACACTTTTGCTTATAACACAACACCTGACATTGACACAGGTTATTCACCTTACGAACTAATATTTGGAAAACTACCAAGTTTACCCACTGACGCAATTAATAATGACAATAAAATTTATAATTTTAATGACTACGCCAATGAAATGCGAATAATATTACAAACAGCTTTAAAGAAAGCTAAGGAAATAACAACAAGAGTTAAAATGAAAAGAGTTAAACGGACACCGTGTAATATGGGCCTAAGCAATCATATGAGCAGTCAAGCACTACTGAAACGGCCGATAAATCTTTATTTGCAACAACATTTGTTCCTTTAAGGTTAGTGACTCCTTCAGGAAGAATTCTTTGGAATAACAGTACTCCACAATCAGTAAGATTTTGTCGACCCATTAAATTAGAATTTATGAAAGAAACCAAAGAAGCAATTTTAAAAGAAGAAAAAATTCTAAAATTGGAAATTGAGGAACTTAAAAAAATTTAAATAGAATCTAATTCATATTTAACCCTCGTCGACGGAAAAGCTTTAAATTAGGGATGCCCATCGAAAAAATACATCGATGTTTTTTCTGTTTCGATGCATCGAAGTTGTACATCGATGCATTTTAAAACATCACATTAAGAAAAAACATCGATGTTTTTGGCTTCGATGTATTGTAAAAAACCATCGATGTATCGAATAAAAGCATCGATGTTTTGATTTTTTCTCTATGAACTTTACAATTAAATCTATTAAATTAACAAAATTAATGAAATAGTAATAGGTCTGTTCCCGTACTTTTTGGGCTAAAAATGGTAAAACTGTAAAAAACGTGAGAGTAAGGAAAAATTTCTCAAAAATATTGAAAAACACAAAAAAGTACGGAAACGCTTTTTGGACTAAAATTGTGTAAACTGTCAAATAAAATTTGTTTATATGTGGAGCATTGGCAGCGCAGACGACATGCTAAAGATTTTGAAAAATATAAAAATTAATTCGCAAATAAACATTTATATTTAGTTTTTACACAATTTACCATGTTTTTAGTTTCCTATACTTTTAAAAAATTGCAAAACTTTTATTGTTTTGCAATTTCTTTGCTAACATGTTAACATATGATTTTAAGCAGTTTGACACTTTTACCATTTTTGCCAGAAGAAATTTCTCGGACTAAAACTTGCAGCTTTTGACAGGGAGGGGAAATTTTTTACTCTCTCGATTGCACTCTCTTTTACCATTTTTTCGAGTACGGGAACGCTTCTCGGACTAAAACCTGTAAAAATGGTAAATTGGACTAAAACTTTAGAGTACGGGAACAGACGTATTTCATGAAAAGATATATGTATGTATGTATCAAAAATGTATGTATGTATATGTAAGTAAAAGTAATAAATATATGAAGCTATAAGTCCCAATAGTGACGATTAAGGCTTTGCAAAAATAATAATTTATGCAAACGCTTTCCCTTCAGTCTATTACTTTGCTGGTTAAGTGTTTGAGCAGTTTTCGAAAAAAGTCGTTCAGATGGGACGGAGGTTGCCTTAATAGTCAAATACTTGAAAGCCAACTTATACAAAATTGGATACTGGGGTCTTAAATCCATCCAAATCTGCAATGGATTTTCGTTTAACCGCCCCACAGGACTTCTTAAGTAAATTGACAATTCATCCTGGAGGCAATCCAATGTTCCATTATTTTTAAAACTTTTATTAACCATTTTATGGTGATCACTCCACAAGTTGAAATTTTCCTGGCTTATTTCAGAATGATCTGACTCAGATTCTGTAGAAAATGATTCCTCTTGGCTAATTGCAACCGTTATGAGATCCTTTATTTTTTCAGTTGCGCTTGCACAAGCTAAGGGATGCATGAAGTGCATTTTTTTAAAACGTGGATCTGAGACCGTTGAAATAGCCAGTGGAGCAACAAATTCAATTTCTCACATTTTCTTTTCAATTTCTTTTTAAAGAATCTTTTGTATTGCACAAGCCAATGGCTCGTCAAAAGACATATCTTTGATTTTTGATGTCATACATCGAATCAGAGGAATAACTTTACTGCTTGTGCAATATTTCTCAGATTTCTTTAGTAGCAGCTTCTAAAGGGCGCAATATGAGCAGAATCGAAGTAACAATATCAAGTTCCAATCCACAGAGCATTGAAGGAGCAGTTTTGTGGCGGTTAACAATATCATTGACTATCTTTCGAAGCTCTAAAAATCTTTGCAGCATGTAATAGGTGCTGTTCCACCGAGTTGAAACATCTTGAATTAATTTCGTACCAGGATTTGTTGCTTTTCTTAATTCATCACTGGCTACACAACTTCTCTTAAACCAGGCGACAATGGATTTAATTTTTGTCAATATATTTTGCAAGTCAGATGATTGCAAAATTGACTGAGCAACAAGATTAAGCTTGTGAGCAAAGCAGGATATATAAATTTCTTCACCAAAAGCTAAGTCAACAGCTTTTACCATATTTGCTGCATTATCAGTCACGACAGCTGATATCAAATTGCGATCTATGTCCCACTCCTCACAAGTTTTCAACATCATTTCGCAAATATAATCTGAAGTATGTCTTTCCTCCATCTCATATACACCCAGGGTAACTGTGTTTGTCTCAATGCCAAGTCCAAAATGAGCTGTTACCCCCAAAAAGCTACGCATTTGCATAGAATCCGACCAAATGTCTGTTGTAAGTGTAATATGCTCTATTGCGGCCAATTTTTTCTTAAAATTTCTTGACAGAGCTTCATACTTATCGTCAATCCATTTGGTCAACGTATTTCTCCCCGCGATTTTGTAATGCGGCACAGCCACTTTAATCAAATTTTGGAATCCTTCACTCTCCACTATACTAAAGGTATGATTATCTTTACATATCATATATAAAACGCAATTATTTATTTTCCTAGCTTTTGCACCAGATGAGGAGGAGTACACATCAGAAAAAGAAGATTCGATTGTTTTTTGCTGCTTGAATGGCAAGCCGGAGCTGGTATCACTGATTGCCCCATCGGAGCCTCCGGCAGGTTCAGTTGAATGGCTATCAATATCTTTGTGTAATAATTTTAGATTTACAGATGTCGAATTTGATGTGGAATCCTTCATAAGTACTGCTTTATGTATATTTCTAACATGACCAGCCATGTTTGATGTATTGCCGGCTGTCTTTATTACTTTTTGGCAAATTTTGCATTTGCTTGCGTTTGAGTCAATTTTCTGGAAATATTGCCATATATTGCTTCTTTTCCACGAGATTATTCTGAAATTGTTAATAAATTGAAAATTTTTTAAAAAATAGTATAATTAATATTATTATTGATGCAGATTATATTTTTTTCTGCGAAAAACGCGAACGAGATCGTCCAAAATTAACAAGAAATGAAAGAAATTCTAACAATATATAGCCCGAACACAATACGCGCGACGACCGGCAAGCGCCAATTGTCACTTTTTTTTTACATGTATTTCTTATGGGACGTATTTTGGAGACTTGTAGCTCAACATTGTCGCGCGACATTGCCGTCGGCTTAGATTTAATTTTAATTTGACAGGCAGCATAAGCAAGTTTCCGCCATTGTTTACATTGGTTATTACTGGTCACATGCAGCAAACTAAACTGTTGTGAAATTTATGGTAGCGATGGTAGTGAGGGATGTTTTGTTTGAACTCTATTCAGAGCTGTTAAGTCTGCATTCATATTCAGAATAAGCACAACTGAATAACGCCATAAAAATCCATAAATTAATGCAAAATTTATTTATAAATAAACTTTTAATTCACATTTAATTTTAAAACTTGATTAGTTATTCATTTCAATAAATCATTTTTGTTGTCAATTTTTCAATTTTTATTCATATGAAAACTATACACAAAGAATGCAATTCAAAAAGAATTTTAGAATTTGCATTTGTTTTTTAATATAATTATATTTAAATCGTTATTCATTTTTTTAATTCATTGTTCATTTGTTATTCATTATTCATTTGTTATTCATTACTAATATCTTAGTTATTATTGATTTTTTATTCATTAATTGACATAAATGTAACGAATAATTAATAAATTTTTTAAATTTGAATGTGAAATAACATTTTCATTTATAAATGAATTTTGCATTCATAGATTCTTATTTCGTTATTCACTCATTCAACTTTTTGAAAATAAAATTAAATTGGATGGATTTCTTTTTCAGCTCTGATTGTGTTGTTATTCTAAACGGTAACTGTAGAGTCGGCTGAAAACAGCCATTGTTTTTTGTGTACTATACATGCTGCTGAAGTTTGTTGGTGTCGCGTTTATTATAATCAAGTCGCTCAACATTTCTCTACAACGACAGATTGGAGACGTGTTGCTCGCCGTTCGTCGCGCGTATTGTGTTCGGGCTAATAGTCTAAAAAAGTTTGAAAGGCAAGGAATCGCAGAGTTGCAAAATTTTCTTTATATTTTCACACAAAACACACCTCGAATCCTACTTTTTTTTAATATTTATGATGAAATTTATTGTTTAATATTAAAAATGATAACATTTAAAAGAAGAAAATATATGTTAATAAAAATAAAGCACGCTTAGAAAAAGACATCGATGCATCGAAAAAAAACATGGATGCATCGGAAAAAAATTCATATTTATTTAAAAAAACATCGATACATCGATTAAACATTGTTAATTATAAAACATCGAACTTTTTCTATGCATCGAACCAATACATCGATGTTTTTCGATGTACCGCACCATTAAACCTCATAAACATTGCCGTCTAAAAAATTAACATAACCTACTTAAATCAATAGAGTATTAAAAACTGTTAATTTTGTTTACCACAATATTTTGTTACTCAACTACAGTACCCACCCGATAATAAAATGAAAAAGTAATGTTTAATATAACAAATGAGATATACGTAGTAGAAATAATATTTTTTGTACTTTTGATACCATTGGTGTTAATAAAAACAAAACAAAATTGTCAACATAAATTTTATATTTTATGTAAATTTTTCATTTTAAGTGTTTGAGGAGATGCTGGTTTGCACCACCTTTGTTAAAAATAATGAAAGTTTGTGATTTTCGATTGAATGTTTATTCGTTCGCAATCGCGGTAGAAGTAAGGTTATAGGGCTATGACCATGCATACTTATGTTATAATAATGAGTGACAATGCGTGAGAGCAATCAAAGAATTTATGAGTATAAAATGATAAAGCAAAATCAAAAAGCAAAAGAAAACAGTTTCAAGAGATTTTGAGTGAAGTAAATTTAAAGAGATTCCAAATAAAATTTAGGGCGCATTTATAGATTGCTGCTGCGAACATTCTCCCCCCGTTTCAACTGTATCAGGATCTACAGGTAGCACGGTAATCTTTCCTACAGCTCCGTTGATTTGACCATTTGAAGTTCGAATTACAGCAACACGAACAACACCATCACTGCCACATACAATACTTTCCACTCGTCCAAACTGCCATTTAAAGGGTGGTAGATTTTCGTCCTTAATGATCACCAAAGCGCCCACTTGAATATTTGCAGATGATGTGCGCCACTTTCCTCGTTCTTGTAGTAAAGAAAGGTAGGATGTACTCCACTTCTTCTAGAATGTGTGCTGCATATGACAAATTCGCTGCCATCGGTTCAAGTGGTTAATTTTTAGATGTGTAACATCAGACTCCACTATCGACGTTAACGGTGCGCCAACCAAAAAATAAGCAGGTGTTATCACCTCCAGATCAGTGGGATTCTCTGAAATTAGAAAAGTGGTTGAGAATTAATTATTGCACCGATTTCACACACAAGTGTACGAAGCTTTTCGAATGTCAGAATGGAGGGACCAACAGTACGAGAAAAAGTATATATTGCCGACTTCACCGCAGCCTCCCACAACCTTCCAAAATGTGGTGACCGTGCAGGGATGAATTTCCAATCGATGCCATCTGCGAGGCATTGATGCGAAACGGAAAGATTGTGAGATTCACTCATAAATAAATGCCTAAGATCAGCTACCTCATTTTTAGCACCCATAAAATTTGTGGCATTATCCGACCAAATAGTTTGTGGCTTGTCTCTTGTGCAAATAAAACGTTTAAGAGCTGCTAAAAACGAAAGAGTGGATAAATCCTGTACCAACTCTAGATGAGAGGCTTTTGTTGAAAAACACACAAAAATGCAGATATAGCATTTAATTGGAGGTCGATTGTGGATTTCCGATTTATAATAAAACGGTCCACAGAAGCCGATGCCAGTGATAAGAAAAACTCGGTTAGGTTTACCTCTGTCAGGCGGTAGGCTGCCCATAATATGCTCGAATAATTTTGGCCTCATACGAAAGCACCTTACACATTCTTAATAACACGTGCTACGGTTTTGCGACCACCAATTGGCCAGTATTGCTGCCGAATTGGCGCGAACAAACTTTGAGGTCCAGCATGCAAATATTTTAATTAAAAAAATTAATGATTGCGTCAGAGACTGGATGATGTTTTGGTAATAAAACTGGATGCTTAGCCTCAAATTCCAAAAACGAATTTTGTAGTCGTCCTCCAACACAAAGTAATGCATACGAGTCGATAAACGGGCTTAACGAGTGTAGCTTGCTAGAAGGAGCTAATTGCTTTTCCAACCTTAGCGCTTTGTACTCAGCTGCGAATTGAATTTGTTGAATATGTCGAATTTATAAATGCGTACTCAATTAAATGTTAACTGGAGAAAATGCGTTTTTACCTTGCGAAATGCGTTTGGTTCAATCCGAGCTGAAATAGTTAATGTAAGCGAACACGCCTTGCAGTTTTCGAATGAGTTATGAAACTTACAACCAAGCGAGAAGTCTTTCAGGTAAATTTGTAATGTAATCCATATTGTTAGGTCACTGCGAATGATTTTCTAATACAAATGACGGTCCATGCTTCCAAAGATTAGAGTCCAATAGCTCTTTAGGGGTGCATCCCCGCGATAGAATATCTGCTGGATTTTGTGAAGTCGGTACATGATGCCAAGTCATACCACTGGTGAGTGTTTGTATTTGGTTAACTCTGTTTGCTACAAAAACGTTAAAATTTGATGGCTCTTCACGCAGCCAAGACAGAACTACCATCGAAAGCTGAATATAACTCCATCTTCGAAACCGTTAAAGTTTTTAAAGGTGCGACTCTTGACTTTGCGCATAGCAAAGATGATCTAACGACTCCATCAGTTTTGGATCGAACGTATATGCAAGCACTGAATGCGGCCAAGCTTGCGTCACAAAACGCATGTATCTCCCAAACAGATTGAGGCAAAAGTACTTATCGATAAAATTTTAAACTGCTAACATCAGCGAACTGTGCGCAAAAATCAGTCCAGGCAGTTTGTAATGATTGAGGTAGGCTCTCATCCCATTGTAAGTTTTCTTTCCATAAAGCTTGAAGAAAAACCTTAGCCTTTGTGACGATAGGAGAAATCAAACCGAAATTGTCGTATAACCGAGCTATTGCCGAAAGAACCGATGGTTTAGTTATGCGTCCACTGCCTAAGAAGGGAGTGAAGGAAATTAAAAATTGTCGGTGTTCGGATTCCATACGGGGCCAAGCGTAACATCAGTACGATCATGAAACTTAATAAATTTCTCACGATCTAAATCTGAAACTCCATGAAGAGTACGAAAATCATTATAACTCTACTTGCAAATTTTAAAATTTCCACGTTGAAGGAGATCCTTCACTGGTTGCCTAATTTCAACTGCTTCTTCTTCTATTGTTTCACCACCAGAAATAAGGTCGTCCTCATAGAAATCTCTGCGAATGATTTTAGCTCCAATCGGGTACAATCCTTCTTCGTCAATTGAAAGCTGGTGCATGACACGAATTGCCAAAAAGGCTGCAGGCTTAGTACCGGTCGTCACAGTGTCTAACTTGTATATCTTGATTTCATCTTCTGCATGATCGTGCCATAAAATGCATTGAAGATATTCGTCTGGATGCGAAACGCGAACGCAGCGATACATTTTGCAAATGTCTCCACATAAAGCAATTTTAAAAAATCGAAAATGTAACAGCGTGTTGAATAACTTGGATGGTAAAGTAATTCAAAATTTCATTTTTTAGGAAGTCGTACTGAATACGTTCCTGAAGCTAAACGAGTACAATTCTGACGAAAATGTTCCTCACACCATTTACTTTCCTCAGATACGCATGGGCTCGAATCAAAACAATTTTCGGTTTCCCAAAACCGTTTTACTAGATCGATTAACGAGATATCGTCAGCTTGGCCAATTAAGTTCTTGCTAAAAACAGATAAGGACGATGATTGTCTACTAGCGTATGGAACTCCTCCAGATACAACCCAACCCAGTCGAGTTTTTTGCAAGGTTGGCAGGCTGTTTAATATACGTATTTGACCAATGCACATCAAGTCAAAAAACAGACTGGCACCTATCAAAAGGTCGATGCGTTGAGGTTTGAAGAACATAGGGTCAGCTAGTTTAATGTTTCGTGGAATATTCCAATTCGATGTGTTTAAATTAAAGTTGGGTTGATAATCCGTGGTTCTTGGTGTGACTACAGCAATAAACGAAGTGGTGTAGTCACCATCTTGCGACTGTGATATGATCTCGATGATTTGTCGGCTAAAAACTTGGATTGTCCATCAGAAATGAATATATGGGACTTATTTGATTGAAGTTGCAATTGATTTGCTAATCGAGTTGTTGCAAAATTAAGTTGAGAAACTTAGTTAGGTTCAAGTGAACAGATTGTTTCCAGCGCTGCTCCCTGTAAGCTAGCGCGGAGGTACTGGAACTTTTCAACCTTACTGAGCTCGATATCCTTATCGATGACGCATTGAAGCTTGGCCACTCCGTGTATGTGCCGCTAAATTTTGGTATCTTTAGCTCAGGAAGACGAGATTTTCGATGAGATGACATATATGTTGTGGTTCGCTTGAGTCAGCTTCTTCCAACGTTGACTGTACGTTGCAAGTTGCCTGACTGTCGAGCAAGCGCTCGATGAATTTCATACGAACATAAATTCCCACAGCGGAATATACTACAGAATATAAGACGAACATCATTTTGAAATTCAGAACTATAAATCGGATCAGCGTATCAACATACCTAGCATCAGTTTGAAAATGAGAATAAAAATAGATCGTACTAAAAATCAATTTTTATAACATAATTTACATATATTTAACATAAATTCTAACATAAATTGTTAATTGTACTTAATAATAATGGCATCTTGCTGTAAAACGAAGACTTTGGCTGAAGCCTCGTTCGTTTGCAATCGATGTCGGATAAAATTGGCTTGCTGTATTTATTCTTTGCGTCATCGTGCACTATTACGTCGCTTACGTTACTGAAATACTCTCGACGTGAATATAAGTCAAAAGAAGCATTACCAGGTAATATAATTTCAATATTCTTCGTAAATTTTCTAAAATCCTTAAAAATTTTAATGTTTAATCATTACATCTTTTTACGTTGGCAATGCTTTCTTCCATCAGCTGTTTCATTTATTTTTGCTCAGAAATAATTGCTGACTTTTGCAGCAATCTGCAATTTGTTTTGATATATTTTGTTAAATTTGAGTGAAATAGTATTTTATAATGTTTTCTACGATAGAATTTTATAATTTTAACAACGAAAGTGTAAGTGGAACTGATAGTGATGAGCAGTGCATTTCCTGCACAAGAACCCCAAATTGCTCGCTTGTAGTTTTCTTTGTGCTGAAAACATATAAAATATTGTTAATATATGTTTTTATTATAATTTTTTATATAATAATGTTAAATATGCTTATGAAAATGTATTTAAATGTTTTTTCCCAGCAACTTCCATTAATAAAATTTTGTGGACGATGGCAATTTCTTTATCGTCGTTTTTTGACGTTCCGCTTCGGGTAATTTTCTTACAGCAAGCCAAATTTGTACTGCTGTTACGACTTTGTTCGTAACTGAATCAGCTGTTCTCGTTTGTGTACAATACACGTTTTACATCAAGCAAAAACAGCTGATTATTGGCTTTTGAACGAAGTCTTCGTGAAATACACGTTTCGTTCGTTTTACAGCAAAATGCTATAAGATTTGATTTTTTAATGAAATTGAAATTTTGCCGTAAAGTGTAAAGATTTCGTTTTGGTTTTGAATAGAAAGTGGTGTTAACACAGATAAAAAAAGAAATTAATTAAACAGAGTAAAACAGAGTTAAGTCAACACTACAAGCCTACAAAGGACCAAATGACAATTACAAAAGACATAACGACACTAAGGGCCAGTTTTTCAGTGCGAGTTTAAACTCTAGTGAAGTTAAACCGAGGTTAACTCACCAAAATTGGACGTTTAAACTCGGTTTAAGCAAAAAAAAAAACACATAATGTGATAATTTAAGTCAATTCAACTTAAACGAATGCTACAATATCTAGTTAAACCGAGTTTTAACGTCCCTTTTTGGTGAGTTAATCTCGGTTTAATTTGACTAGAGTTTAAACCCGCACTGAAAAACTGGCCCTAAGAGTAGGTAGTAAAAGGGAACTTTGTAGAAAAATAAAGGATTTAATTGATAATATTACAGAATTCAGTGCACTAAGAGAAAACGGAGAACCAATGAAGAAAATTGTTTCTGCTTTGTTATTACAAAGAATAAAACAGTTAGCATCCGGCACTTTGGCATATACCATTAGAAGGGTTACATCATTGTCGGAAATAATATATAAAATTAACGAATTTGAAGGCTTGAATGAAGGTAATTTAAATCCAAAACTTAATTTTAAAAAATAATTGTTGGACTCCGAAACATAAAAATTATGGTCAGCAAACTGGTACAGTAACGCCGTTGTTATGCAGACGATCATATGATCCCCATAACGTCCTTTTTTACGTTTTTTTTTCGTTTGATGAGCTCTTTGATGAAAGTATGTTATACAGACGGTCATTTGATCCCTGAACACTAGTACACTTTTTGCTACTTTTAATACTTTATGCAAAAAATTATAACGAGTATGAGTGCAGTGAGTGTTGCTATTAAGCAGGTTTCATTACAGCTTTGATACATTTCGTACTAAAAGTGTACTATTTTCATGCCAAAACACAAATATTGTGAATAATTGCACAGCGCAACACTGTTTTGATCTCCAACAGTGATTCCATATTATTTTCGAATCATTTGGTGACCACTCTGTGCAAAATAAATTCCTTTTACATTGAAACAACAATGTGTGACCGTGATGAGCCCGTGAGCGTCTGCATAACAACGGCCTAAGTGAAACCAATTATAAAATCAAATAAAAACCAAGAAATAATAGTTCAGATCAACTTAATTTACCTAGGCTATAAATAAGGCTATAACAATTATAATCCACAAAATTCTTCTGCATAAAGTCGTTGTCAAAATGTTTCAGGGCAGTATCGTCCTTAAAATTTTTCAAATCAAAATAATTACAGACCTCAAATTCAAGCAGGATCCTCAGGACACAATCAAAATCGTCAGTGGAATGCCAATTCAGCTAACACTAGGCAAAGCTATCAAAACAGAACGCAACAGTCAAAACGCTCTTTTCGACCAGAGCCTATGGAAGTAGATACTATGAGTAGGTCCGAGAAGGTTGTTTTTTTTTATAAATTAGCCTCGGAAAATCACAATAAAATTATAATATCTCTAACAGTGTTTAACAAAAAATGGCGCAGTTTAGTAGACCCTGAATCCACTATCAGCATCATGAAAAAGAAAAGTTTTTTAAAATGTAAATTGTCCATAGTAGATTGTAAAATTACTATTATAAGAACAATAGGCGGAAATATCGAGAAGCCAAATGAGAAAGTAAAAACGCCGTGTCCCTCGGAATTTTGTTTCCCTACAAATGCGAAAATGAGATGGTTAAAAATGGATTTTGATTTCATATTCAACAATGTAAAAGTAATTGATATCGGAAGTAAAGAAATCATCCTAAATAATGGGGTTAAGCTTTCTTTCCAATCGAAGACTTTGCAAAAACAGGTTACAGGTTTATATAGCTGGATACAAGGAAGGTAAAAAATATTAAATATATATTTTTTTTTTCAAAGATTTTAGCAAACACCGGAAGTAGCGAAATAGGTCTAGAATTATTAATATTTGTACGATCACCTTTCTTAAAAAGAAGTATTACCTCAGCTGACTTCATGTCAATCGGAAGTAAACCTGTAACCAGGGGTGCCGGAAGCGGGGAGCAGAAGGGGCAGTCGCCCCCTCTGTAAAAAACTCACAATAATTTTTTATATACAAATGTTTTTATACAACAGATTAAATTTTTTAATTCTAAGTTTAATTTAATTTTAACTACGATACAGCTTTTAATTTTTCCTCACATCGAATTTTTGTAATCAGCGGTGAAGCATTAAGCTCTAAAATCACAATTTTAAGAAAATCTCATTCGATATAAGAATTGTTAAACAAAGTTGTTAAATTTATTGCTTTGATAATGATGTACCAGCATCTGCAGCTAGCTCTGAACGTTCTTTTAGTGCCCTTCGCCGCCTTAAAACATATCTTTGATCAAATATGACGTAGGAACGTCTTACGCATGCGGCACTTCTTCATATCCACAAGGAAAAAACGGAAGAATTAAGCTTATTAGACATTATGCGAGAATTTATTTCTTAAAAAAATAAAAAGGTTGTTTAAAAAGTTATAAATTTAACTACAAACTAATAACTTTTTCGTTTCATATCATATATGTAATACTTCTATATTGGCAGCAACCTACATTTTCTATGAATTTAAACTACGAAATCAAAGAGAGACAGCTTACATGAGCTTTTTTTGTTTGTATTAGTATATTTGAAAATTACTACACACAAAGAAATGTCAAATCGTCCCAGAGGCGGTTCCCAGGAAAAAATTTCAATGCGCATTACTTGTATGCACATAAAGAGCGCTTCATTCTCCTTGTAAATTGTTCTGTGTGTATAGCGCTATGTTTGTAGAACTTTCTGTAACGACAACGTAGCACTTGAAAAAAGTATTAGAGTTTAATGTCAAAAAAATTAGTTTCAAAAACGGAAAAAATCATCAAAACGTCCCACTTAAATTAATTGAATACTTTAAGTCAGACTTTACATTCGAAAATTTAATATTTTAAGTTGAATTGAAAAGTATGTTACATACATGTTACATACTGTGAGCGTCAAAAGAAAGTGTACACGATTGGGTTTTATGTTTTCAATTTTATTTCAGTCTTTTGCAATACGGTTTTTTTGTGTCTTTAAAATAGGCTTTATCGTTTTTTCATTTATACAAAAACAATAACAAAAATCTTACAATAACAAAAAATATTAAACAAAAACCAAAAATACTTCACATTCGTCGCGTCAAAAGAAAGTGTACAGTAAATAAATTATTACAAAAACTATGCATTACAGTATTTTGTTTGCTTTCCTTTTGCTTTAATTACAGCTTGCAACCTTCTCGGCATAAATTCCACTAGATTTGCAGTTATTTCTGGCGAAATTTTTTGCCATTCCTCTATTAAAGCTCTTTTAAGGCCGTCCTTGGTACTAATTATCCTTTTTCTGATTTTTTGGTCTAGATGTTCCCACAAATGCTCGATGGGGTTAAGGTCCGGTGATTGGGGGAGATGATCCAATTGTATGGGCGTATGGTAATAATGGTAACCATTTCTTCACTATTTTTACCGTGTGCTTGGGATCATTGTCTTGTTGAAAGATTCAAGTTTGATCCAAGCACAACTTCTCAACGCTGGGTGCCAAATTTTCTTTTAAAATGTTAAGGTAATCTGTTTTATTCATAGTGACCTTTATGAATAACAAATTACCTAGTCCGTTTGCAGCCACACCATCACCGAACCCCCACCGTGCTTTACTTTGGATATAACATTTTGTTTCGGAAAATTCTTTATGTTTGCTCCTCCAAATTTTTACTGGTTTTTTTCTACCAAAAACTTCAAATTTGCTCTCGTCGCTAAAAATCATATATTTCCAAAATGATATATCCTTATTTTGATATTTTCGATTAAACTCAAGGCGTAGCTTCTGATTTTTTTTCGATATGAACGGCTTTTTTCTCGGAGCCCGTCCATGTAGGCCATTAGCATGTAGTGCTCGAAGAATTGTGCTGACGCTAACGTTGGCACCAGATGCTTCTGAGATTTCCTCTGCTATTTTCACGGCACTTTCAGTTGGATTTTTTTTAACATTTCGGACAATGGATCGTATTTGGAGCTCGTTAAGTCTCTTAGGCCTACCAGATTTAGCATGATTTTCTTAAATTCTATACTTTTTGTATTTATAAATTATTTTTTTTACTGTATTGTGGCTTTTTTCCACAATGGAACCAATTTCACGCAATGTTTTCCCCTCTTTATAAAATTTTAGCACAAGCTTACGAGTATCAGGAGAGGTTTGTTTTACCATTTTTGGAAAAAAAATTATACATAAAATAGCACTAGTACCGAGCACGGTTGAATCAAGAATAAAATCAATTATCAAAGCGAAGCTTAAAAAAAATAAAAAAAACTATATATACGGTCACCACAAAGACGCAATAATAAAGCATATTTAAAAAGATAACAGTAAGTTTTTTAGTCCCAGCAAACCTCGACACACTTGACGGAAAACTATACACTTTCTTTTGACGCGACGAATATGAAGTATTTTTGGTTTTTATTTAATATTTTTTGTTATTGTAGGATTTTGCTGTTGTTGTTTTTATTAATTGAGAACCAATAAAACCTATTTTAAAAAAGTATAAATAGTTGAATCAAACGGTGTTGCAAAAGACTGAAATTAAATTGAAAAATAAAACCTAATCATGTACACTTTCTTTTGACGCTCACAGTATAAGCTTTGTAAACTATGTTACTAAAACTTCTGTTTTTCTTACTTTAAATAAATAAAACGCATAAAAATCCATACATTTTTATATTAACAACAATGAGAAGAAAGCGCACGGTTCTCGACACATTTTTAAATCAAATAAAAGGAGAACAAAGCGCTCGGCTCGCGCTACGATTTCATATTTGCTACAGCGAAAGCCGAGCGCATGCATCTAATGACATGCCTATGTTAAAAAATGCGCTATACGCAAGGAGAATGGAGCGCTCTACTGTTTTTTTGAAGCGCTTCAGATGCGCTCATGGAGCGCTCGGCTCCCTGCTGGGTTGTTATGAAAAATGTTTGCACCAAATTTAAAACAAAACAAATCATATTTGTTCTGCATAACTCACAGGTACGCACCATTAGAAAACAATTATAATAACAACGCGTGAAACATGATTAAATTTCAACAAGAAATATTGAAGCTAGCAAGATTTTATCCATTAAAATTCGAACAACAAAACTTTCAACTGATATTTTTGACAATGGAAGCACCGCTCCTGAGTTTTTTTATTTATTTTCAAATTTAATTTCGGGTACATTCGTTTATATATTTTCTCGCTCATATTACAATATATCTGTACTCTAATGTTGGCGAATGTACCTTGAGTGTACTGCCAATATAGAAGTATTACATGCATGTTTTATATTGAATTTAAATGTTTTGTTTGTTTTTACATGCTTTTATCGAACTTATTTTTACATCAATCTTTTCCTAGTATTTTATTGATGTGTGTTTTTTCGTCTTCAATGTAATAAAACATGTTCTGCCCCCCCAGTTGTACTGCCCACCCAGTTGAAACGAGCTTCCGGCGCCTTTGCCTGTAACAACACTTAAGTTAAACAAATGAACACATCACATATATTAAAAGCAATTTTCTTAATGAAATTATTGGAAAAATAAACATAAGACGCAGAGTTAGAATTCTTTAAAGACATAATAATTGTGTACACCTCAAACGAAGAAATTGACTAATAATAAAAACTCTTTGACAAACAAGGTTCACTAGACAAACAAGTTCACAGGGTCGTATCAGTTGTATCTCCAGCAACTACTTCAGAACCTATTGAAACAACAAATTTGTTAAAACAATCCGCTATAATATTTGGATCAGAAACAGTTTGATTGTCTGAAACCAAAGATTGAATTATTTAATTATTTTTATTTTTATTAAGAATACTAATAACCAATTTCCATTTTTCTTATATCACCTTTTGCCTTCTGGAATTCATTACAAAAAAAGTTATTTTTGCATGATATCACTTCCTTAGCCAACTCTTTAAAAAAAAAAAAATAAATAACTGGCCATTTCAGCCCTTGAAAGGACCTAGCTTCTTATGATCAATTGTGTTGTGTGTGTAATTAAGTTTGTACACAATTGACCGAGACTCGAACCTACATGCTTAACGCCGACTCCGAACGGCGATGAACGGAATGTTCTCGTTCTCAAGAAGCTTTACATAAATAAATAAATAAATAACTGGCCATTTCAGCCCTTGAAAGGACTTTGACATAGCTTCTTATGATCAATTGTGTTGTGCGTGTTATAAAGTTTGTACACAATTGACCGAGAAAGGGACCTACAGGTTTAACGCCGACTCCAAACGGCGATGAACGTAATGTTCTTATTCTCAAGAAGCTTTACATGGCATTTTGATTACTCTTTGAGGTTTGCCATTGTCTGCAGAGAGGTGGAGGGCGTACAGAAAATTTATTTTAATTCAAATAATTTTCTGTCGCTACTGGGGTTCGAACCTGGGTCTCCAAAGTTCGTTGACATAGCGGCCACGCACTTTAACCAACTACGCCACGGACGCAACCAACTAGCCAACTCTTTACAAAGAGTTTTATAAAAAACATTGATTAATGGATCATATTTCTCATTTTTTTTTGCGTTTACATAACTTATTTTTCTCTTTTATTTTTCGAAGCAAATCAAATGTTATCCAGGATTTCAATTTATTCGATTCACGAGTCTTTTTTCTTACAGTTTTCGTACAACTTACAATTTGTTTAACTAGTTTGTTTATAAAACCAGTATAAGCCTTAGAGGCGTCAATTTCATTATAAACATCAACCCAAATTTCGAAACGTATAGAATTATTTAATAATCTAAAATCAGTACATGTATAAAAAGAAGGAGAAATAGAAAAACAAGTTTTTGATACTTTACAATGAGCAATACATAAGACAGTTGAACAATGATCTGAAATCTGAAAGTCGATCACAGAACTAAAAAGAGACAAATAATTACAATTTTCAAGACGGACCAAAATGTGTTCTATACAGGTTTCAGACAAAGATGATATACGTGTCGCAAGATTTAAGCAAGATTCTAAACCAAAAGAAGAAAGTTGAGATAAGTATCTATCGATATTAATGTTGCATTCCAAAATATTTAAGTTTATATCGCCGATTATACATAAATTCGTATGGTTTTCATTAGCTATAAGTGAGACAATGTCATTAAGAAAAATATCAAGCGAAATGGAACTATCAATAAACCTGTATATACATAAGAAAGTAAATTTAATGTTATTTATTTCATTTTCAGAACATCAACTTTGGAAATTAAAACAAAAATGGCTCGAAATTAATACCACAATGTACCACCAGATGCATAATTACACTGTGGAACAAATTCAGGTTAGCAAAAGTTAGGTCGATTCTGAGAGTGAGGGGTCAAAATAGAGGCTAAATTAGAAGACCCGTATCGCGGCGTTTGTTTATGTTAGTTCGAATAGACCCTCGAACTTTGCACTCAAATGCCGATTTTCAGTATATTGTTTGTATGGTTTTTTAGCTATAACTCTTCGACTAATTGATATTTTTTCAATCTGTAAAAGCCAAATTATTGCTAGACACCTGTGCAACAATTAAAATTTTTTAAAAAATTTATTTAGATCCACACCATCTTAATTGTACCATCAGTTAAATTAACTGAACCCTAAAAATGGAAGTGTGGAAAAAGGGAGGAGCTAAACAGCAAAAATAACAACAACTTCAATATGCTCTGATAGCAGTAAGCCGCTGTGATCGAATTTCGAAGATGCACATGAATTAAGGCTATGCCTAAAAGTATGATACGATCTAGGTTAACCTTGGTACAGTTTGCATCAAAAGTAGATAAGAACATAGTTACAAAAATTCAAGCGTTCTCTGCCAAAAATAAATTCCGGGTAACTTGTGGCGTCCGTAGCGTAGTTGGTTAAAGTGCGTGGCCGCTATGTCAAAGAACCTTGGAGACCCAGGCTCAAACCCCAGCAGCGACAGAAAATTATTTGAATTAAAATAATTTTTCTGTACGACCGCCACCTCTCTGCAGATAATGGCAAACCTCAAAGAGTAATCAAAATGCCA
The DNA here is from genome assembly GCA_943735915.1 of Pherbina coryleti. Taxonomy (NCBI): domain Eukaryota; kingdom Metazoa; phylum Arthropoda; class Insecta; order Diptera; family Sciomyzidae; genus Pherbina; species Pherbina coryleti. Next base: position 105,110,130 of record OX030948.1, on the reverse strand, counting down.
TGTAAAGCTTCTTGAGAACGAGAACATTCCGTTCATCGCCGTTCGGAGTCGGCGTTAAGCATGTAGGTCCGGTTCTCGGTCAATTGTGTACAAACTTAATAACACGCACAACACAATTGATCATAAGAAGCTATGTCAAAGTCCTTTTAAGGGCTGAAATGGCCAGTTATTTATTTTTTTTTTTATTTAACTTTCTCGGCATAATTGGCAGTATAAGTAGAACCTAAGTAGCTTGAGTGGATCACAGTGTAAAGTCATACAAAGGCTACTGATGAGTTGGTGTAGCGGCCAATGAAACAGTCTGTATAGTCAAACTGTGTGATTTTCCTTCTTTGTTCTTCATGTTGTCTTGTTGTCAACATGATTGGCCTAGAGCTCAAAAAATTTGCTTTCAATAAAAATTTATTTAGAAAATTTTTGTGGTGCTATGAAGCAAAATGTTGGAAAAATTATTTTTTTTCATGCTTTTTGAAAATATTTTCCACAAAACTAAGTATTTTTTGCTTACTTTTTTGCTGCGAGATGCAATACTCGCTGAAATTTGTTGATGGAATAAACACACCTTTGATCAAGAGGAAGACGAGGAAAAAGACGAAGAAGGGGAAGACAAAGATGAAATTCCAGAATATCTGTTGGACGAAATTATCGACCTTTCTGATGATGATGACGATGACCAAGATATTAGAGAGAGCAGTGATGTTGATCCACACCCGCCTGCTAAACGGCAACTGACCAAATCATTGACCCAAATTGACCGTTCGCACCCATATGGCAACGCAACATAAAGTTACAATTAAAGCACCGTAGCAATCGGGCTATTTAAAAAAATAACGGGAAAACGGAATTTTTTTTGCAACATACACACACATATTTTTTATTTTGCAAAGCAACAAGTCAGTTGTGTGTTGCGAGAAGTTCTCTTTGGGAAGTAAACACCTTTCCATTCATTTAAAAACCTTAACTATTCTCGGTTTATTTGGGTTAATTTAATTTATTTAATTATTTTACTTAAAACTGTTCATAACTAACATTTCAAAATTATATTTTTTCCATATTTTTATAATTTATTTTTCAATGTTTCTTCAAAACCAACACTGAACAAAATTGGTACATAAAAAATGAGAAGTAAATTAATATTAAGATGGAAAACGCAAGTTTTGTATTATGATTGTTTTCTTTTCAAATGAAATTTATTGAAGAAACTGAGAAGCATATTATAGATCAAACAGAAAGCAAAAAAGACTTAGTTTTGTGGAAAATATTTTCAAAAAGCATGAAAAAAAAAATAATTTTTCCAACATTTTGCTTCATAAGCACCACAAAAATTCCCTAAATAAATTTCTTAAAAAATTTTAATTGTTGCACAGGTTTCTAGCAATAATTTGGCTTTTACAGATTGAAAAAATTTCAATTAGTCGAAGAGTTATAGCCAAAAAACTATATGAACAATATGCTGAAAATCGGCATTTGAATGCAAAGTTCGAAGGTCGATTAAAAAAAAATTCGAACTAACATAAACAAACGCCACGATACGGGTCTTCTAATTTAGCCTCTATTTTGACCCCTCACTCTCAAATCGACCTAACTTTTGCAAACCTGAATTTGTTCCACAGTGTTATTATGATAGTTAGCTATAAAATTGTAACCATTTATATTAAAAAGTGATTTTTCATAAATCCATAAATCCATATTTCAGATAAGAAAATGAAGGCAGGCTTATTCAAGAAGGATTCTTAATGAAGCAGTAAATTATAGAAATTTCTTCGCATACTTCTTATGTTTTGGTGGAAAATTAAACAGTTGTTGGAATATTTCTGGTTATAGCACAGGTCTTGAGAATTAACAATGGAACAGTTTGCAAAAGGGATACTGAAAAAATTCTACATTATTGTTACATACATTGATTGACATTTATGATATTGACTCAAGATTTTACAGATTGTTTAGAATAATGTAGTTGTCACCATCCCTTTTCCGCATAAAAACTTTGCCGTTCCTGACCCAAATATATTTAAAACCTTTTTCTTTTTTGTGTTTTTGAGCTCCTTTTAATAACAATCTTGTTCCATTGTCCAAACTATCGTTAATGAAAATTTTTAAGTTCTTGCTACATCCAAATATTTTAAAAGTTAAATTATTTCGATTCTTATAGCCCTAGTCAAAACTATTTACACATCGCTTATATTTTTAAATGTTTTAAAGAAAAAGCTCACTTTATTGTTGTTGGAAATAATTTGCAAAGATATTTTTTGTTGTTGCAGTCTCAGCAGTATGTAAAGTAAAAACAAAAGTTTTAGCAAACTTAACGATAAATAAATATCACAAAATAAACTAGTAAATGATAACTACTCTCTGGGGTCATAAGTATTTACACACTCTTTCTTGGAGTCATTAAACACAATTATTTACAAACATAAGGGCTGCACTGCCTTACTTTTTAGGATTTAAGGAAGATACATGAATGTTTTTCCAAAAGACTCCTCGAATTTATAGGAAGACTCATTAGTCCACAAAGCATTGTGCCAAAACTGTATAGACCAGAAAATAGTTATATTTTGCTAATTTTTTTTTATGGTACTTTTCGTTAGGTTTTTTAAAACATGTTTTCTTTACTTTGCATACTACAAATAATAAAATATTACAAAAAAAGTCGAGCCCTTTCTTTAATCTATTTCTTCTGAATGTGTAAATAATTTTGACTAGGGCTATATATTTATTTCTAAACAATTCTTTTTTCCTAAATAAAGACAAAAATTTAACCACCAATATATTAGTTGAAGAATTATTTAGAGATTTTATTTTTGTGACAAAGCAATCATCAATATCTCCCACTGTAACATGTTCACCAACACCGCGATTAAAAACATTAAGAGCGCAATCAATAGGATTATTATTATCAAGGTTTGGAACACCAACAATTTTCCACACAAATCTCACTTTGTTTTGGCGTAGTGAATACATTTTGCTTTGGAGCACATCAACTCTTTGCTTCAAAATGGATTTTTCTTCTTGTAAAGAGCGAATTAAAGAAAGCATATGTGCGCTGTCTGACCTAAGAGCAACAATTTCGTTAAATACTTTTTCTAACGTTATCTCCTGTTGGTTTTCTCATGGTGTAATAATAATAAGGTGTTACTGAATATGAATGATAAATTTTTTCGCCCCGCTCCTGTCAAAAACAGCTGATGGTGGATTTGAATGAAAATAAATCAGCTAACGTGCAGTCGGTCGAAGCTCAATGCCATGTTAACTTCTTTTGATGGCTATTATCAGTTGAGGTATTGAACATTCTTTCATGGCATTCGATATTTTCTTGAAGCAGTCGACGTGAATGCAAGACAATTTGCATGCTTGCCAAAGCTTCCATAAAATGACAAAACCATTCAATGGTGAACTTGGCAAATGGGCGAAGACAACAGCAATAACTTTTTGTCAACACAACACGGCACAATTAATTGAATTAAATATTTATTTAAACTTTATTCGCACAATAAATAACCTATAAAAACTATAACACATCATCATCTAGCAACTAAAAAAATAACACAATTTGACAACTATCAACGGCTCCTCTCTTTCACTCTCAATTTTTTGACAGAAAGAAAGCTATTCTTGGTGTTGTCAAAAATAATATTACACCATGGGTTTTCTTGCTGTGGCATGTGTTGAAATATTTTTTGTTGTTGTTGCCCAAAGTGCTCAGGTTGGAGCTGCTGTAGTTGTAGTTGTTGTTGTTGTTGTTGTAGCTGTTGCGGATTGAAGGAAGTTAGAGAAGAATTTACCAAAGTTTTTTCATGCATTAGTTTTTGTTGTTTTTGCTGAGAATGGGGCTCAGGTTGTAACTGCTGAGTTTGATATTGTTTTTGCTGCTGTTGTTGCAATTGTAGTTAAGTATGCATTTGATGTTTTTGATACTGGTGCTGCTGCTGTTGTTGATGATGTTGTTGATGTAGCTGTTTTTGTTGCTGTTGTTGTTGTTGGTTTTGTTGTTGTTGTTGGAGATTAGATGAGGAGTGCTGATATTTTTGCCACTACTGAGGCTGTTGTTTATGTTGTTGTTATAATTGATAAAATATAATTTTGAATAAAATTGAGTAAAATTCGTACACTCATCAGCTGTAATGTTTGCTTCCTATTTCTGCTGACAAAAGCTAAGACTTGATAGGCTCTAGGTATAATAAAGTTTATGTGACTGACAAAAGTGAACTTCGAGTCAAATACTACACCAAGGTCCTTTACAACATTATTAGCATCATTTTATAAATCCCTGCACATCACTTCACGCTGCGTTGTTGAAATTCGCAATTTATAAAACGCAACGTTTCACGCCGTGATCTTCAGCGTTGAGTAACGCAATAGCGTAGTGAAAACAGTGTAACGAACCTCCGCTGGTTGTTTTGTTTGCTGGGGTAAGCTCAACGGGTTTCCAGGGTTCTTACAAGAAATTACACTTTGGTTTTTTTTAACAATTGATCTTTATTAAATTTTTAGCCTTTATCTTTAATACACTGTAAGATATCTGAATTTATATATTTGTATTGTTGATTTAGTGGGCCTTATTCCTCCGGGTCTTTCACGTCTGCGTCTCGGCTTAACAGGTGGGCCTACAAGCCGCAGCACTGTTACTCGATGAAAAAAATGCGAACACGCGGGCTTACAAGCCACGACAATGTTCTGGTTTGAGCAGGCGGGCATACAAGCCACGGACGCTGCTAACAAAAATGTGAAGACAGGTGGGTCTACAAGCCACCGACTCTGTCTACTTCTACTGCAGGGGGCCTACAAGCCACCGACGCTGCTCTTGCCGTTGGATAAACAAGTGGGCCTACAAGCCACCGAAATGTTTATCTATTATCTTTGCAGGTGGGCCTACAAGCCAACGACTCTGCTTTTTCCGTTGGATAGACAAGTGGGCCTACAAGCCACCGAAATGTCTACCGATTCCTTTGCAGGTCGGCCTACAAGCCAACGACTTTGCTTTTAACAAAAAAAATCTCACTTCTCACAATTTTTCACCTACTCCGCCTTTGCAACTTTCCACTGTTTATTTTCTTCGGTCGGCGTATTTTACTCAAATACCTTTCGGTCCAATTGCACTGCTTCACTGTTTTATTATTTGTTTAGATAACTTGGATCACTTTTCACTCTGCGCACTTTTAATGTATAATACATTCTGTCTCTGTTTTCGATTGCGGCCTATTTATATCATCCTCTTCTTGTTGTTTGTGACAAACAAGGTACCGAAATCGAAAGTTCTGGGCTGATTTTCCCGTAACTGAAGTCCCGTACGGTGCAGCCTTGTTGTTGTCTTTCATCAGAATTTTTACACATTTTGCCCAGCAATTTGCCTTCTGTTATTTCCTTATGTGATCCGCTACTTGACTCTGAGCAAGATCACGCCAGCTTTGCGCATGTGTTTGCGCACGTTTTGCATGTTTCCAACTTTTTTTTTACATGCGTCCCTTTCTCTCTCTTTTCCTAACAGAAAAGTGTATGGGTGTTGTTTTTGTGTTCATGTGTTTATTTATTCATTATATTCAGTGTTTATGTGTGTGAAAATAAAAAAGTGAAAATAAAAATAAGCAACACTGGCGGTGTTCACCGAGTGTGTTTCTCGCACCTTTCTCGCAAAACGATATTTTACGCCTCCGATATTTTAGTCGTCACACTCTCCTCCTACTTCGGGCAGGCAACGGATCCTCACCTGTCCTCTTCTCCCGATTTTGATCCGTTACCTTATCCCGTCGATTGTACGAATCGAATTTCGTACCTCTCCTGGGCGTCTCCCTACCAGCATCGCCTGGACGGCGTTGGTGACAGCCACCGGGTACAGGTAGTCCTCACCGTCGCTGCTGTCAATATGTAGCACCTCTGATCGGGTGCTAACACTGGAGCTGCTCGGCTTGTGACGCTTGTTGTTGCTGTTGTCGTCTTCGTGGTACTCGTTGTCGTTGTTGTGATTGTTGTTGTTGCTATTAATGATGTTGTTGTTGATGTTGCTGTTGTTGTTATTGTTGTTGTTGCTATTGTTGATGTTGTTGATGTTGTTGTTGTTATTGTTGTTGTTGCTATTGTTGTTGTTGCTATTGTTGTTGTTGATATTGTTGTTGTGGTTGTTGCTGTTGTTGTCGTTGTTTTTGTTGTTTTCGTCGTTTTCGTTGTTATTCGGTGACTCGATTGGCTGTGGTGGCGATGGTAGAAATTCCACAATCGGTCCTAGGTCTGCCAAGTCCTCGTCGCACTCCTGAATAAAGGTGGCCGCAACCCAGACGGTCTTCATCCTGAAGCCCTGCAACCGCGAGATCTCTTCTTCGATACATAAATCGAAGCGATCTGCAGGCCGAGGCTCTTCTTCTTCCTCGTATTCTTCTTCTTCTCTTCCTTCTACTCCTTCACTTTCATCTTCATCTGCCTCATCTTCTTCTGCGAACGGATCATATGGGACCCATGCTGGCGCTGGTGGTGCTTCTTCCTCTTTCTGAGCGTTTATCAGTACCCCAATGGACTCCGCCTCGCTCTCCGTGTCACTGATATATATGGTTGGTATATCCATTTTTCTTCAAAAACAAATTTTTTTTTTATTTTAAAATTAAACTACTCGTACGCGTGGTCACTGATCGAATGATCTCGTGGCCACCTGTCAGTGTGTGGTGACCACCCTCGGTATCCTTTAATCTTTATTTCTTTGTTTCTACTCTTTCCCTCTTCTCTTCCATCTTCTTTCATAATCAACAATGAAAATACCCATTTCGACGTAATTCCTTATGTTGTACCCTGTGTGTTGGCCCCTTTTCTTCGGGCGGACTTGGTAGCACTGGTCACTGACGTTTCATTCTTTGTTTACTTTGTGCTTTTTCGCCATTTTGTTTTTCAGCTCGTAGCCTGTACACATCAACATGTAAGTATTTCTAAATTTATTTATTATTTGTAAAGTTTTTCTCATTTAAATTTATGAAATGATATTTTTTAGGTTGTTGCGGTTTTTCAACTTGATACATTTTTTTTCAAATCGTCTTCGGGACATGGCTGGTTGTAGTCATTTCTAGCTTGTACGCAGTGGTGTGGCTTCGTGCGTGGTAGCCTACGCGGCAGCGTATGCAGTTGTGCGCGCGGCAGCGTATGCAATTGTGTGCGCGATAGCGTATGCAGTTGTGTGCGCGACAGCGTATTTTTTTTTTTTTTTTTTTTTTTAATATTTTTCGTACAGGAAACTTCGAAAGCCTCTGGTAGTGTGAGACTTTAACCCACTAAACCTGCACGCTATCAAGACGGCTTGCCCTCTTGGGACACCAATGTAGTTCTACGTCAGGAAGGCCGTCGTGAGCACTTAGCTCAATCGTCTGTGATTGTCTCCGTCCTGTCTTGGTTGTCACCTCTGTGAGGGTTTTAAACTGTGGAATCAGGGGAAGGCATCTGTATGGTGTGATTCGTCGGCTGTTGGCTTTCTTGTGCTGAAAAGTTGTCACGATCAGCCCGTTCAAGCATTCTCAGAGTCTGCATCACTTTTTTTGCGAAAGTACACACTGCGATCCAATTACTTTTGGATTGGCACATCGTCGGTATCAGATTGTCAACAGCAATTTGTACTCCCGTAATCTCTTCGAGTTCTGCCCGTTCTGCCCTTAAGCGGGGACAGACGAAAATTACATGTTTTGCGTCTTCGGGTATGTCAGGACATTCTGGGCAGTTAGGATCGCCTAAAATGTGGAACCTGTTTAGGTACTGACGAAAACATCCGTGGTTGGTGACTACTTATGTTATATAGTAGTCCAGTGAGCCATGTCTACGCAACAGCCAATCGTGGATACACGGTATAAGTTGGTACGTCCATCTCCTATTACTAGCTCGCTCCCAACGCGATTGCCATTCCTCAATAGCGCGAGCGTGCTCCCGCCGTCTATCTTCACTCGTGGGTTTGATCCCTTGCTGGGGGTATAGTCGTCTCATTTCCGACGCCCGGATATCAACTGGCATCTTACCAGCAATGACCCCAATGGCTACGTCTGAGACTGTCCTGTAGGCACATGCTACTCTCAACGCACTTAATCTGTTGACCCTTCTCAGTGGTTCAATTGCTGCGTTTTTTGCATCTGCCCATACTGGTGACGCATATAGCAGCACGGAATCTACCACAGTTGACAGTAGGAATCTCCTTTCTCCTTGGGCACCACCAATATTTGGTAATATGCGCGTAAGTGCACCGTTTATGGCTCTCGCCTTATCTGCCGCTGCCAGCAAATGCGCATTAAAGCTCAGGCGCTGGTCTATAAGGACCCCGAGATATTTTATGTGAGGCTTTGATGTTATGTCATAGCCCCCGACATTGATGACTAACTGCTCACGCTGCTTTTTTTGGGGTAACAAGTACTAGTTCCGTTTTCTGGGCTGCCAGTTCTAGGCAAGCATTTAAAAGCCACCGTCTCACGCGCGCGATTGCGTTGTTACAGGTTATGGAGAGCTCGTCTGTGCGCTTGGCGACCGCCACTAACGCAATGTGGTCAGCATATCCAATGAACGTTGTTTCGGTTGGCATTTTGATTCTTAGAACGCCGTCATACATTGCGTTCCACAGTGTCGGCCCTAGAACAGATCCTTGCGGTACGCCTCCTGTAACTTTATGTTGTGCTGGTTCTTGCTCTGTGTTATAGAGCTCTGTGTTATATACAGCACTCTTTCGCGGAAGTAGTCACGGATGATGCGCAGCAGGTATTTTGGTACATCGAAACCAACTAGTGCTTGGATTATCCGCTCCCAGTTTGCAGAATTACAGGCATTTCGCACGTTAAGTGTGACAATGGCGCAGTATCTGCGAGTGGCTCTCGTCCCCGTGAGTGCATTACGTGTAATCTGGATCACGCTGCTGATAGCATCGACAGTTGAGCGTGCTCGTCTGAAACCGTACCGGTTATGGGATAGACCTGCTTCACCTTCCAAGTTTGCCTGCAGTCTGTCACAGACTATTCTTTCTAGGAGTGTGCCCGCCGAATCTAGCATACAGAGTGGTCTGTACGATGAGGGTTGGTCTGGCTGTTTCCCAGGCTTAAGTAATAATACCAGTCGCTGCTTCTTCCATGGTGACGGAAAGGTACCCTCCTTAAGGCACTCGTTATATACGCGTGCAAAAATTTCCGGCTTGGCACGTACCGCGGCTTTAAGTGCTTTATTCGGAATTCCATCCATCCCAGGGGCATGGATCACTTGTCATCACTTATTCTTGAGGTAGCTGCGAGAACTTCCTGTGTTGTAACTGCTGGAAATTCAGCTTCCACGAAAGTATCAGTGTCGATGTGGTTCGATTCTTCTTGTGGGGGAAAGAGTGCTAGCACTATTTTTCTCAGTAAAATGGGACATGTGGGCTGGGGTGCCTTCGGTCCCTTTACTTTTCGCATTACCATGCGGTAAGCCGACCTCCAGGGGTCGTCGTTCGCGCTGACTCTAAGCTCGATGAATAGCCGGTGTTTGCTTAAAGCTACCTCATTCTTAAAAGCAGCTTTGTAAGCGCAGTACGTGGCGTTTCTTTCGGCGGAGATGTCTCTACCGCGAGCTCGCTGCATTCTTCTGCGTGACATGTTGCATGCGGCTCTGAGCTCTGTAATTTGGTCATTCCACCAATATGCCGGCTTTCTGTCTGGTATAGTAACCTTTCGTGGCATGGCAACATAACAGGCAGTTTCGAGCCTACTCATAACTGATTTTGCCATGGTTGCAACTGTGCCAACTGGTATCAGTGTATTATTCCACGCCTGATGAAAGGATTCTATGTCCATCTTTTTAGCTGCCCAGTTTTTATTTTGGAGATTTTTAGGCTTATTTTTTGAGTTTTTTGTCCAGATTTAAATGATGACCGCTGTGTGATCGCTGTGCGTATGAATGTCGGCTACCCACCATGTTGCGCGTGATACAGTGCCTACGTCTGCGAACGCGAGGTCAATTATCGACCGCTTCTCTCCTCTCTCGAACGTGTGAATACTGGGCGTGTTGAGTAACGTGAGACCCATAGCACTCATCGCGTCTTCCAATAGTCGCCCTCTTATGACAGTCTTTTTGCTGCCCCAGGCCAGTGACCACGCGTTGAAGTCTCCAGCGATAATAAGAGGGTTTTTCCCTGCTGTTTTGAGCTCCAGAAAAGTTAGCATTTTCTTGGAGTCACTCACGCACATGCTAGGTGGCGCATAGCAGCTGAACACGTAGATTCCATTGATGAATATCCATGTGAAGCCGATTTTCGCTGGTGTCATTGTCGCCTTCTTGGGGTAAGCTCCCAGACTGCTGTATTCCCTGTGGCGTCGCTTGTCCAGCTGTGGCTGTCCTCTTGTCTGTATGGCTCCGCTATTAGTGCGACGTCCGCTTTAAGCTCATATGCACTCTGCTTAAGTAGGTCGTGTGCCGCTGTGCAGTGATTCAGGTTGAGTTGAATGAATCTCATAGATGCTTTTTCTGAGCATCTTTGTAGTGCGGACACTTGAAACTGCCCGCTGGATGTGCGCCTTTTCCGCATTTTGGCATGATGCTGCCATGTGACCATCTTCTCCACAACGTCTGCACATTTTTGTTCGGCCCGGTTTGCTATAGTTACCCGATTTTTGGCCAAACTCCCAGCACCTGAAGCATATTTGAGGTATGCTTACCTCCGATATTTGGCACCCAGTCCAGCAAACCTGGAAGAACTTTGCCCGCAGTGCCTTCTTTTCGTCTTGAGCCATTAGCGTTATGTATGCGGTTTCTGTGCCACGGCGTGCAGCCTTGCTTATACGCACTGCTGATTCTTCAGGTCTGCTTATGCTGAAGGTTTTGGCCATGGCATCGCACAGAGCAGTTTTTGTTGTCACTTCTCGTACTAGTCCTTGACACTTTATCGTGGCCATCTGTGTCCGGACGTTTACTTCAGCATCCTCGCTGAGCACCTTAACTAGTTTCTCCTGGTATGAGGATGCGTGAATGTCATCGCGTTTCCGCAGCTCTAGGAGAAGTTCACCTTTTTGCGTACGTCGCATTTTGCGAACAGCTGCGCCCAGTTCTTGCAGGCTGTCACTGTCTTCCAGTGTTTTCAGTATGGCTGAATATGACGTTTCGTCTTTCTTTTTTATGATAATCGCGTCTGATTGCGTTGTTATCATTGTGGACCTTTTCTTCCGTTTTGGTATGATTTTTGTCCATCTTTCTCGCTCGGTTTTGGAAGTTGGGGCATCTAAGTACTCTTCCTTTTCTTGCGTCAGCCTTATCGTCTCATCTGATTTTGTTGTCGCTATTTTCCGCTCAGCCCGCACCGCAACGGACTTTGAGCTTTGCTTCAATTCATTGGTTGGAGATGTTTGTCTTGCCAAAGCTTTTGGTACACGGCGTTTCTTGCCGGGCTTTATAGCTAGCGCCATCTGTGGTTCTTTTGGCTCCTCAATTGCTTTGGCCGCTTCCATAGAATAGGTAGGTTTGGTCTCCTCTAAGATACCTTTTGTTTCCATCAGGATTTGAACCTCTGTGAACCATCTTTTTATACTGCATGCAGCGTCTTTAATGGCGTGTTCGGTGTTCGACCTTTTTTCTGTATGCGTCACAAGCCGTTCGATGTCTTTTTCGAGTTCACTCATGGCCCTCTCAAGCGTAATCGCTTTCGGCTTTGTTGTATTCGTTGATCGTGGTGTTGTTGGCGTTTCGGCAGCCTCTGTGGTTATGCTAGCTTGGCTGGCCTTACCCTCTTTGGAGTGTGCAATAACTCGTTCTTGTGGTGGAGTTTTGTACATCGATTTTTTTGCTAATGGCGACGGTGATTGGGTTTCCCGCTGATCTCCTCTGGCTCTTTTTGAACCTCCTGCCGTGAAGGACGCTTCTTTCTCGGTTTGCGTCTCTGCGTTCTGTGCTGGTCGTGGCTGAGCAACGGCTTTTGTTACGTTATCGCGTTGGGACCACTCTTTGCATGCTTGCAGCTGCAACGTTGATATCTCTGCGACAAGATCTCTCATGGGCTGGTGGATGCTACGTCGCGGGGGTTCCATCATTTTAGCAAGCTCCTGGATTTTGACCGTGAGCTTGTCGCTAGCTGTAGTCTCCTGTGGGTCGCTTGGCCTCGATAGAGAAGGTGGCAAGGAGCGTGCGCGCTCATTTGTCATCTTATCAATTTTTTGAGGGGACCGTGCAACCCTTGGGGTTCCTTTAAATGGATCCATCATTTCCAGACTATAACCGGATGCGGAACCGGTACCTCCTTATTTATTGCTTGTAGTATGATCTGCTACGGTAGCCAAGTTTGCCACCACCGTAGCATTGCGGTCATTGGATGACGACGACTGGGAGCCGGCTTGCTCACTCCCTAAAGCCGCCGGTACTGGGGATCCAACTCCCTGCACCGTAAGGTTTTTTCTTATGCAACCTATCATTTTGGTTTTATTTTTCAGGGTCTCCTTCCCATAGCATTTTATACCTTCTACCAGGTTGGTTTTTTGTCTAAGGGTGTCCTTCCCTTTATAAACTGCCGCCCCTCTGGAGTCAGACGCAGACCAAGGAGCCGCCCAATCTGGGACTAGTCATGGGCAAAACTGCTATTTTGTAGTCACTGCTACTCACTGTGATTGCTACTTTGGTATCACAGTGAAAAATACCTGTGATTGCTACTTTGTTATATTGAAGATCACACTGACTTATTAGAATGGATTCTTCTACAGTTTCCATTGTATTTTAAAGACCTTGGGAAAATTTCATTAATGATCATACTTTTAAAGCAAAACAAGTAAATCTTAAAATTATTTTTATAATTAAAACATTTAATCACATTATATAAAAAATTGCCTGATATCAGTTCAAATATTTCTTGAAAAAATATTTTTTATTAATGAAAATATTTATCGATCATATTAATAACATGTAATGCGCACGGAACTCACAATACTAAATCAACACAAAATCAACATATATTCCCTGAAATAAAAATCACTGCTACTGTGATCTTGTAAAATACCAGCAGCAGAAATTATTCGATACTCAAAGCTTTTGGGAATCACTGTCACTGCTACTGTGATTAATACTTTACTTGTAAAACAAAAAAAAAAAATAACAGGAGTAGCAATCACTGTGACTGAAATATTTTGGTAGCAGACTGTGATTGCTACTTTCGAGTAGCTGTGAAAGAATCACTGCTACCAAAATATCGACTCATCTCTATCTGGGACAGACGCTCTTGGATTTGATGGTTCTGTTTGGTCCGCGGGCGGTATTTTATTTCCCACCTACCCTGTATGACTGCCGAGCTTTCCCCTATCCGCCACCTGGGGACGCACACTGTAGGGATGCAGAACCCCCCTAGTGGCACGTCAGCGTATGCAATTGTGTGCGCGACAGCGTATGCAGTTGTGTGCGCGGCAGCCATTGTGTGAGCGGCCGATACCATGCGATAGGCTGTGTTACCACTGCGATTTTGGTTAACGCAGGTCTCGATGCAATGCCAGTTGTTGACGCAGGTGTCGCTGCGATCTCAGTTGTTGATGCAGGTGTCGATGCGATACCAGTTGTTGACGCAGGTGTCGCTGCGATTCCAGTTGTTGACGCAGGTGGTGCTGCGATTCCAGTTGTTGACGCAGGTGGTGCTGCGCTTTCAGCGCGATTTTAGTTACGATTATTGGTCAGACTGAAATAGTTTCAGCTGACTGATATGGGCCGTCCTCGTTTGGGTTTCTCTTCTGTGCTTAACGCGTACTATCACTGGCGATATAAAATCGATGATTTTATATGGGCCATCGAACTTCGGAGCCAGTTTTGCTGCAAAACTATCTATCACCTTCGATAAGTGATGTTGTTTGATAAGGACCATTTCTCCGATTTTTGGGGTCCAGTTTCGTCTTCGTAGATTGTAGTGCCGAGCTTGGTCCTGGGCAGCTCTTTCCAGGTTGCGCCGGCTGTTTCTCTTTCTGGGGCTGTGTGTGGTTCTTCTCCTGTGACAAATGTTTGCTCGTCATACAGAGTTTTTGGCAGCCTTGGTTCACGTCCTTGAATCAGAAATGCTGGGCTATATCCGGTAGTTTCGAAAACACTGGTGTTCATGGCTAGTGAGATTTCTGGAAGCAGTTCGTCCCAGACCCGTTGTTGCTCACCTGTGAACTGTGCTATCATCGTCTTGATAGTCCGATTGGCGCGTTCTGTTGGGTTCTCCTGGGGTGTTTATGGGACAGTGAATTGGTGTTTCACTTCTAGTTCGTTTAAGAACTTTTTAAATGATCGACTCGTGAATTGGGCGCCGTTATCCGTGACGAGGACTTTTGAGACGCCAAATTGCGCTAGGATACGCTCTCGAAATGCGCGTTGGAGTTGATCGCTGGTTGCCTTGCGCAGCGGCGTCACTTCAGTCCATTTCGAGAATTTGTCGAAAAATACCAGGAGCATTGTGTTCCCATGTTTGGACCTAGGGAGTGGTCCAACGAAATCAGCGCATACAATTGCCCAAGTTTCTTCCGCAATTTGGGTAAGCATCTTACCAGCGGGACTTTGTTGGCTTGGCTTGTAGCGCTGGCATGATTCGCAACGACGAACATAACGGCCAATATCACGGAACATGCCTGGCCAATAGTATTTATTGGCTATTCTTGCAATTGTTTTCCGTATCCCTAAGTGGCCGGCGCACGGGTTATCGCGATTCTCTTTCAGAACCCTGTCTCTCGAATAACTGGGCACACAAAGTTTCCAAGGAACGCAATCTTCGTCGTTCGCTTGGCTTGCGATGTGTCTGTACATCTGCCCCTCTTTCATAACGTAGTCTGGGAACTTCTTTGGGTTCTCCAAGACCTCTTGCATCTTTTTACGCAACCAGTTGCACGTATTTTCTTGTGCATCTTCCTTGGTTGATTTACGCAGCATCTCTTGAGGCTGTCGAGACAACGCGTCAGCTACTACGTTGAGTTTTCCTCTGTGGTATTGTATGTCAAATGTGTGCTGTTGAAGCTCCAATGCCCACCTCGCGATGCGACCAGATGAACTTTCTATTGAGTTCAGCCATTTTAGTGACAAATGGTCTGTGACCACTGTAAACCTATACCCCTCGAGATATGGTCGCATTTTCCGGATTGCCCAAACTATCGCTAGGCATTCTTTCTTTGTAGGAGAGTATTTGCATTCTGCCTTATTGAGGTGTCGACTTGCTTAAGCAATAACTCTCTCCTCGTCTCCCTGACCTTGTGTTAGAACTGCTCCAAGGCCGTAGTCACTGGCGTCGGTTTATAGCGTGAACTTTTCATTGAAGTTCGGACACGCTAAGATTGGTGCCTCAGTTAACTTCGCCTTAAGAGTTTCGAATGCTTCTTCCTGACTCTCACTCCATTTCCAATGCTTTCCTTTTCCCAGTAGCGTTGTTAGTGGGTGGACAGTCTTTGAAAACTCTGGAACGAAACGTCGATACCACGAAGCTATTCCTAAAACTCGTCGTAGCTCCTTCATGTTTGTGGGTCGCTGTGAAAGTTTGATCGCAGATATTTTCTCGGGATCTGTATGTATCCCCTGGTTGCTTACGACATGGCCTAAGTATTTTATCTCTTCTTGGAAGAATTAGTGCTTTTCGACATTGATTTTAAGGTAAGCCGCCCGGAGTCTACGGAACATCTCTTTCAGGTAAGTCATGTGCTGTTGGAACGAATTCCCTGTGACAATTATGTCGTCTAAATACGCAAAGGCATGTGGTTCCATCTCAGGACCAATCACTTGATCTAATGCTCTCTGAAACGTCACTGGAGCTGAATGTAATTCAAATAGCATTGCTCTCCATTGGAAAAGACTTCGACCTGGTACCGTGAATGCTGTGAATTGCTTACTCTTTTCGTCCATAGGAATTTGCCAATAACCATTTTTCAAATCTAAACTGCTAATATATTTTGCGTCACGCAGACGGTCCAAAATATGATGAATTCGTG
The DNA here is from genome assembly GCA_943735915.1 of Pherbina coryleti. Classification (NCBI taxonomy): domain Eukaryota; kingdom Metazoa; phylum Arthropoda; class Insecta; order Diptera; family Sciomyzidae; genus Pherbina; species Pherbina coryleti. Next base: position 105,094,246 of record OX030948.1, on the reverse strand, counting down.
GTATTGGGTAGGCGTCTGGTATGGCTTTCGCATTCAATTGCCGATAATCTACGCAGAGCCGCAATTTTCCTTCCTTCTTTTTCACAAGCACTATTGGGGCACTGTTGGGGCTATGTGAAGGCTCGATACACCCTTTTTCTGTTAACTCGTCGATCTGCTCATTAATAATCGCTTGCATTGCCGGGTTTTTCGGGAAGTACCTCTGCTTTATCGGTCTATCATCCTGCATAATTATTTTGTGTGTAGTAATATTGGATAAACCCTCCAGTTTCTCAAACTCCGATGATTCCGCCTTTAAGAAATTATCTATCATCTCCTTCTCCGTCACTGTCTCTTCTCGCACTACTGTGGATAGTGGGGAAACGTTAGCATTCGTTGCCACCTCGCTACTTTTTAACGTTATGGTGTGGCCGCCGCATGTAAGCGTCACCTGGATTCTTATAAGAAAGTCCATTCCTAAAATTACATCGTCCGCTATGTCGGGTAGTACAAGTAACGGGATCCGGCAAGCATCATTTCCCATTCTTACGTCTATGACCAATGATTCGCTCACGGATCGCACAGAGTTGTCGGCCATTCGTACGATGATGTCTTCCTTTATCTTCCCTCCTGTGTTGGCTAATCTTTTAGCTAACTGCTGACTCACAAAACTCCTGGTGGCTCCTGTATCAATAGTGGCCTCTCGAACTTCCTTTCCGAGGGTAACAAATGCAAAAATGTGGGCCGCGTCGTGATGTAGGCTTTCTACGGAATGCGAGGGACCCTGTGTGCTATCCCCGATAGGCTGCGCGTCTATCGGGTGTTCCGTCCGTTTCCCGACTGTCGACGACAACATTCCATCGCTTTTACGCCTCGTTTCCCACACTCCCAACAGAATATTATCCATTGATTCCGGCATTCGTGGCACATGTGGCCATTTTTACCACATCGTTTGCACGCTGTTCATGGATTTATGGGTGCCTCCGGAGCTTGAGTAACCATGCGATGACGTTCCTCTCTGGGTCTTTGAACTGGTGCTCGAATGGGTGCCGCGTCTGCATGTATACATTCGAAGTCTTCGGCCAACGCCATGAGCTCTTCCAGACTACCAAAATCTTTCCTTTTTATATAGAGCTGGTACTCTTGCCGACTGTTCCTGAACGTTCTTTCGAGTTTTTGCTGTTCGGTGTAACTTCTTGAATGTCGCATCAAGCTCTGTAGCGCCAGGACGTAATCTTTAAAAGATTCGCCAGGTTGTTGATGCCTCTGCCTTATGTCGTCGTCCAATCTTTCGAAATATCTCGCGGGTAGAAAGAAATGCAAGAAGTCTACCTTGAAGCTTCTCCATTCGCGCCACATCCGATTATTATTTCGAAACCACGTCAACGATCGGTCTCTTAATAATTCGGGCATCGTTCGGGGAAGATGGTCTTTTCCGAAGCCATACACTTCCGCCAGTTCTTCTACACGCTCAATGAACGCAAGTGGGTCTCGGCCACCGTCGTACTTCACAGACCACTTTCTCACTTGGTCAATCACTGTAGCGTACGGATTTTGGTTGTACTGAGCCACCTGTACTTCGGGCATTACTCCGTTATACGTCGGCGTAGCTATATGGGTATACGCCGATCCTGTAGGTTCTGCGATGGACATCGGTATTTGTTGAGGAACGACAAGCTGACCAGGGGAAGGACATCTTGCATGCTTTGCTTCCAGTTCGATGAGGCGTTGTTGCACCTCCGGTTTTTGGTCTGGCTCTTGCGCAAACGTAGCAAATCTTTCCCTGAGTTCTTCAACGGTACCTTTGCCGCTGAAATTAAACTCTCTCGCGTAGGCCAACAAGTCGTCTCTTCGCAGTGCGTGTATCCAGGCTGTTCGTACCATGATTCTTTCGTGAGTTGGTTTTTCTGTCGTTTTCCGTGTCAATTATTGTGAACAATAGTCCGTGCTCGGGCGCCACTTGTAACGAACTTCCGCTGGTTCTTTTGTTTGCTGGGGTAAGCTCAGCGGGTTTCCAGGGTTCTTACAAAAAATTACACTTTGGTTTTCTTTAACAATTGATCTTTATTAAATTTTTGGCCTTTATCTTGAATACACTGTTAGATATCTGAATTTATATATTTGTATTGTTGATTTAGTGGGCCTTATTCCTCCGGGTCTTTCACGTCTGCGTCTCGGCTTAACAGGTGGGCCTACAAGCCACAGCACTGTTACTCGATGAAAAAAATGCGAACACGCGGGCTTACAAGCCACGACAATGTTCTGGTTTGAGCAGGCGGCCATACAAGCCACGGACGCTGCTAACAAAAATGTGAAGACAGGTGGGCCTACAAGCCACCGACTCTGTCTACTTCTACTGCAGGGGGCCTACAAGCCACCGACGCTGCTCTTGCCGTTGGATAAACAAGTGGGCCTACAAGCCACCGAAATGTTTATCTATTATCTTTGCAGGTGGGCCTACAAGCCAACGACTCTGCTTTTTCCGTTGAATAGACAAGTGGGCCTACAAGCCACCGAAATGTCTACCGATTCCTTTGCAGGTGGGCCTACAAGCCAACGACTTTGCTTTTAACAAAAAAAATCTCACTTCTCACAATTTTTCACCTACTCCGCCTTTGCAACTTTCCACTGTTTATTTTCTTCGGTCGGCGTATTTTACTCAAATACCTTTCGGTCCAATTGCACTGCTTCACTGTTTTATTATTTGTTTAGATAACTTGGATCACTTTTCACTCTGCGCACTTTTAATGTATAATACATTCTGTCTCTGTTTTCGATTGCGGCCTATTTATATCATCCTCTTCTTGTTGTTTGTGACAAACAAGGTACCGAAATCGAAAGTTCTGGGCTGATTTTCCCGTAACCGAAGTCCCGTACAGTCAGCCTTGTTGTTGTCTTTCATCAGAATTTTTACACATTTTGCCCAGCAATTTGCCTACTGTTATTTCCTTATGTGATCCGCTACTTGACTCTGAGCAAGATCACGCCAGCTTTGCGCATGTGTTTGCGCACGTTTTGCATGTTTCCAACTTTTTTTTTACATGCGTCCCTTTCTCTCTCTCTTTTCCTAATAGAAAAGTGTGTGGGTGTTGTTTTTGTGTTCATGTGTTTATTTATTCATTATATTCAGTGTTTATGTGTGTGTATGTGTATAAATGTAAAAAAGTGAAAATAAAAATAAGCAACACGGCGGTGTTCACCGAGTGTCTTTCTCGCACCTTGGCCGTTGTGCGGCTAAATAATCGCCTACGATATTTTAGCCGTCACACCAGTACAAAGTTCGCATTTTAGAAAACGCTGCACTTCAAATTTTGCTCACTTGAACTGTCACTTTCATCACTTGCTCTTGAGCTGCCGTTAGAACGAATAAGTTGGCATTGAAAGGGTAATAACTGTTTGTTTTACTCATATATTCTTAAATGTTTACATATATCGTTTGAATATAGGTTAAAGATGAACCAACAACGAACCAACAGTTCGAAATGTTGCTAAAAGAAATAAAAAAACTACCGCAGGCAGCAAATGGTACGCCAGTGTTTGGCGTTTATATTGCAATTTCAATTTAATGATAGCTGAAAAGAACAGCTGATATGGTTGCCAACAAGTCAGAATTTGGTGAATCTTAAATATTTCAAAGATTTGCAATAATGATGCTTGTTTTATTTTACATGTGACAACCCTAAACTGTTGTTGACTGACAGTTCACCGTGGTAACGTAGTGATTAATAAAATGCAAATTCTTAATCCTAGTGATGCGCCGCGTTAGCGTTGCGTTTTATCACGGTGATTTATAAAATGATGCCATAACTCTATTAAGTGTTACATTATCAAGAAAATAAGATTCATTGACATTAGAAACGGACTTAGAATATGTATTTACAACAAGAGAACGCAAATAAACTAAACGATATCCGAATCAATCGCTCAGAGGGTGATACAAAACCTTTATTTTTCATTCGTTTCGTTCGTGAGGGCTACCGAAACACGAAACTTTTCAGTGGAAGAGAGAACGAACGTAATTTTATAATTTTCGCTAACGTGTCAGTACAGAAAACGAAACCAAATCAAACGTTTCATTAATGATCATTGGTATGCAAAAGGCATTGAACTCAAACTCCGTGGAAAGAGTCAGCATGCGAATGATGCTTGCCTCTTCTATAGCGAATCTGATGTCAGAATTTTAAAATTCAAGATGGCTGATAGGGTTGCCACCTAATTTTTTTTTATTTTTACGAATTCGGTGCTGGGGCTAACACTAGATTGCTAAAGATTGTAAAATTTTCAGCAATAGAGTTGCCACCTTATAATAATTTTGAAATTCTGACAACGGATTGGGATTCAGCAGCTCATTTTATCTAGTGTTCGCCCCAGCATCGAATTCGTAAAAATAAAAAAAAATAGGTGGCAACCCTATCAGCCATCTTGAATTTTGAAATTCTGACTTCAGATTCAAAATCAGCGACCCCCTTAAACTGTTGGATAATGTTTAAAACTCTTAAAAATGCATATTTTTAAGTGGCAGCCCTATAGGGTTAAAAATTTCACAATTCTGAAATTCTGACAACGGATTCGGATACAGCGACCCATTTTTACCTAGTGTTCGCCCCAGCATCGAATTCGTAAAAATAAAAAAAAATAGGTGGCAACCCTATCAGCCATCTTGAATTTTGAGATTCTGACTTCAGATTCGAAATCAGCGACCCCCTAAAATTGTTGGATAATGTTTAAAACTCTTAAAAATTAATATTTTTAGGTGGCAGCCCTATAGGGTTAAAAATTTCACAATTCTGAAATTCTGACAACGGATTTTTACCTAGTGTTCGCCCCAGCATCGAATTCGTAAAAATAAAAAAATAGGTGGCAACTCTATCAGCCATCTTGAATTTTAAATTTCTGACTTCAGATTCGAAATCAGCGACCCCCTAAAACTGTTGGATAGTGTTTAAAACTCTTAAAAAAGCATATTTTTTTGTTGTTACCCGACGATCGTTTAACGAATCCTTGTTTCGGTTTCGTTTGTGTCTCTTCGTCGCTCAATCGTTTTGTTTTGTTAATGGTTTCGCTAGTGACAGAAACCGAAAAACAAAACAGACGTCCAATCGGTCTTTTGTTGTTTGAATCGTTTTTGGTTCGTTCGCTTGAAAGATCCAAACGTAACAAAATAGAACGATTCGCTTTTGTTTATTTGCGTTCTATGTTTACAACACACTTATAGCGATTTGAATGTAGACGGTTTTCAATACACCATTCGTAAATGGCATTTAGGTCGATTTGCAATTTTTGCACATCAGAAGCATTACGAATCTTAAGATATATTTTCAGGTCATAAGCAAAAAGTAGATATTGGGAATGTGTTTTCGAGCGAGGCAGATCATAAATAAAAATTAAAAATAAAAGAGGGTTAAGAACACTACCTTGTGGCATACCAGAGGAAGCAATGAAGGAATTTGAGGTCATATTATTAAAACATACATAGCTTCGTCTATTGGAAGATAAAAACTAAACCTTTGAGTAAAGGAGAGTGAAAGCCAATATTCGCTAGCTTCCTCAATAGAAAAGAGTGCGACACTCTATCAAAAGCTTTGGTGAAATCGATGTAAATGACATCTACTTGAGAACCTTCTTTGAATGTCGAGATAAATACTTAGAGAACAAAATTAAATTTGTTGTAGTTGAGCGTCCTGGCACAAAACTGTATTGATAAGGCGAAATGAAACTTTTTATTGCAAATCCAAGTTTTTTCTTTAACATGTTCAAAAAGTTTACTGACTGTTGTCAGTTTTGAAATAGGCCTATATTTTTCAATACTATTTTTGTTTCCAGACTTGAAAACTGGTGTTATGAAGGAAACCTCCCAAGAGTCAATAAAATTTTCAGATTTAAGTGATTTATTAAAAATATATTTAAGTATATTTAAGATGACATTGCCATTAAAACAGCCCAAGTCAGGTTCAAAATTAGATTTGAAAAATCCAGCAAGCAGATTTGCTGTTTCTAAGCCATTATTTGATTTTTAGTTTTTCAAATATTAGTTTGAGTTCACATAGCGCTTATATTGCGCTTTCATTGGAGATATTTGTAACATTTAATTTAAAAATATTAAAGCAGTCAACCAAGTCTATATGTTCGAATTCATTTTCCCAGTTTATATCATTTATCAAACAATTTATAAGATTAAAATTACAATTTTTGTAATCAAAATTATACGAGATATTGTTACTATTTGGATTAGGTAGAAATTTATAGAACTCAAAAGTTAAACTTAATGGAATGTGATGCATATGAGTCGAAGATATCGGAAAACCTGATTTACAAGTTTGGAAATTAATATCATTGCTTATAAAAACCAAGTCTAACAGTCTATTTAAAGTATTATGACAACCATTAATTTGATGTAAGCTGAGATCCAAAAAAGTATCCAGTACGTAGAGCTCATAGTCCGAGTTAACATTTGATGGAGTTAAGAAAACATCACAAAATAAGTAATTCCAGGAAACTTTACATAAATTGATATCACCCAGTACACATAAATGATTTTCTTCAATATTATAAGTAAAGAGTGATTTTTTAAGTGCCTGATAACTTTTTTTTTAAAAAAAAAGCATAAAATTTGCAAAATCTCATCGGTTCTTTATTTGAAACGTTAGATTGGTCCATGACATTTACTTTTTGAAGATAATTTCATTTAAATGTTGACCGCGGCTGCGTCTTAGGTGGTCCATTCGGAAAGTCCAATTTTGGGCAACTTTTTCGAGCATTTCGGCCGGAATAGCCCGAATTTCTTCGGAAATGTTGTCTTCCAAAGCTGGAATAGTTGCTGGCTTATTTCTGTAGACTTTAGACTTGACGTAGCCCCACAAAAAATAGTCTAAAGGCGTCAAATCGCATGATCTTGGTGGCCAACTTACCGGTCCATTTCTTGAGATTAATTGTTCTCCGAAGTTTTCCCTCAAAATGGCCATAGAATCGCGAGATGTGTGGCATGTAGCGCCATCTTGTTGAAACCACATGTCAACCAAGTTCAGTTCTTCCATTTTTGGCAACAAAAAGTTTGTTAGCATCGAACGATAGCGATCACCATTCACCGTAACGTTGCGTCCAACAGCATCTTTGAAAAAATACGGTCCAATGATTCCACCAGCGTACAAACCACACCAAACAGTGCATTTTTCGGGATGCATGGCCAGTTCTTGAACGGCTTCTGGTTGCTCTTCACTCCAAATGCGGCAATTTTGCTTATTTACGTAGCCATTCAACCAGAAATGAGCCTCATCGCTGAACAAAATTTGTCGATAAAAAAGCGGATTTTCTGCCAACTTTTCTAGGGCCCATTCACTGAAAATTCGACGTTGTGGCAGATCGTTCGGCCAATAATGATGAAATGTCAAAGCATACTGAGCATCTTTCTCTTTGACACCATGTCTGAAATCCCACGTGATCTGTCAAATACTAATGCATGAAAATCATAACCTCAAAAAAATCACCCTTATATATAACGTATATTATCAACATATGTTTTGTAGACAACGGAGCTGCTATTTGTTGGTAGTATATAGAAAACACACAGAAATAGAATTTCAGTAGGTCCTACGATTTTTACACATAGCTGATCCAGAACAGAGTCAGTATTTACTAAAATAATTTCGGACCCAAGTATTGAACATTTCACAGCAACAAATACGCCCCTCCACGACTTCAACCAGTTTAAACAGCATCCCTATCTTTTCGGAACACTTGGTACAGCTGTTTATCGTAGAATTCCTCGTCATAGAAGTCGGTGTTTAGCCAGGTTTACGTGATAACAATGACATGTTGAGAAGTTGTAGTAAACACCGAACAGGATTTAGTTCGCAGTCCAGATACATATTGTTAGACTATTTGATGAATCTAGATTTTTCCCTGTAGCTAAGCCACTATTTGGGGATTTTGTGCTTTTTGAAAAAGCTGAAAAGGGCGAACCCTAACATTAGCCGGTCATAGAGTTGACGGTCATAGAGCTGATACACCTAAGTTAAAACTTATTCTCCTGAGAGAACTTAGAGGCGTTTCATTTGTTACTAGGCTAGAGCACACTAAATTTTGCTTTAGTGCTCTCTTGAGTGGTTAACAATATACTCAATTATGTTCGCTTTGGTTACATTGGGCTTAAATAGGACAAATGTAACCATCCTTTATGGTCCACTACTTGCAGTTCAGAGCTAGAATTTTCCCCAACAATAGCTAATTGTTTTGGCGCATTTTCATTTGATAATTGACTCAAGCTAGCAGTAGAAATTTGTGATTGTCTTCTTCTAAATAAAAATACTTCCGATTGATGATGAAATTCGTGGAAGGATTTTATTTCCTAAAGTAAAGAAACAACTTGGAAAAATTTTAGAATATAAAATAAGAATACATACACTTTTGTGTGATTGCGAATTCAAAAGACAATAAATTAATTAATAGTGCAACCTCAAGAATGATAGCTAAAGGATTGCGCAGTCCAAGCGTCGAGAAAAAAATTTACTGCGCAGCCTACGTCATCCGGGTTCTCATAAAGTGTCACATGAATACATGCAAAAGAAAATATCAAAAAGCAAATAGCAAGCGCAAGCATTTAAGAGCTGCCACACACTATAGACTTTTAGTCGGCCGATAGTTTGATGCTTGATTGGCCGCAACTGACAAGCCAACTATTTAGTTGGTTGCAGGTGTGCACACTGTGCCCGGATAGTTTGCCAATTGCGGGGTTGCATTTCAGAAACATTCTCATGGGGAGTTTTAAAATTATTTGGCTGTTTTGAGTTTTATATGTAAAATTTTTCGTTACTGACATATTTTTTGTTGATTGGTGCGGGTATGAATATTAAACATTTTGAAGTGATAACTTCTTTAGGCGCGTTTGGGAATTTCTGATCAGTGATTTTCTCGATTCAATCGTCAGTATACAGTTAGATTCTGCCGCTGCTTTTGTATGTTCAAACATGTGTGCACGCGCATCGTAGTCGTTGCTACATACAATCTAACATTTGCATTTTGTTGTTGTTGTGTTTCAATATTTACATCATGCGTGAGTAGGTTTGTACTTTTTACAGTGTGTACATACGTAATAAAAGTTTTTTTATAAAATGAACAAAATTTAATTTTTTTTCCATGCTATAGCATATGGAAAAAATTCAATTTTTTTAGTGCTTGAATCGTTTCCGGATTGTTGGCATAACATCGGTCCTTCACGGTTCCCCACAAAAAAAAGTCCAAGGGCGTAAAATCGAAGCTACGAGGCAGCCAATTGACATTACCAATACGACTGAAAACACGATTTGGGAATTTGGTGTGCAAAAGATCGATTGTGGCATGGGCTGAGTGGCCCAAGAATCTTATTTTTTTCCGTGAATCTCGACCTGTGCACCTATACTCGTACTAAGAACTTTTCTCGAATAAATCAAGAAAGAAAAAACCAAACATAATAAAATTTAAAGCGTGGTTAGTTGCAGTTATTGAGTTAATATTTTTTAGATATATCTTTTAGAATTGGAAAATGAGAAGTTATCGCGTCTATCGTGTGGTCATAGGCACACACCTTCTTTTTTTTATTAGATTATTATGTAATAAGCAGCATTCAACGTTTTGTTGGCACTAACGCTATCTTTTATAACAATAATTAAAACTTGTTTACTCCTATTTGCAATCTGCAAAAGGCAACACTTATCCCCATTCATACTGCACTTTTCAACGAAAAATAAAATTACAACAAAAACAAACAAAATGTCCACCAGTTGGCAAACTATTTGATCGGCTGGGGTGCGGACTTCCATAGCACGCCGTACCCACTTGGCAGTCTGCAGATAGTTGCCAGACTTTAAAATCAAGTGGAAATCTGACCTCCCATTTGATTTTTTAGTTGGGTTTGATTCAATCGTTAGGTGTGCGCACTTCCATAAGACACCATGCCCACTAAAAACAAATCAAACTATCGGCCGACTAAAAGTCTGTAGTGTGCGGCGGCTCTAAATCTTTAAGAAATAGCAAACAAGAAGAACATAACAAAATAAAAACAAAGAAGCAATAAAAGAGCTGTCTAACACATCAAGCAACGTAGCTGCTTTTTGTGTGAAGCGGTGCAAATGCGAGAACACACCCCTATTATAGGTGCATTTTTTTTTAGTAATAGTACTGACAAATATATATACTTTAATTTATTTTTTAATTTATTTATAAATATATTTATAATGACATTAATTCCATTTCAAGTCGCCAAGTTTCAATAAGAAAATGTCAACGTTTTTTCATCTTTACAAATAAATAACCCCCTATAAATAAATTGTGACTACGTTTACATTCAGCCACTTTGAGAAACCCGAGCTACGTCACGATTTTTCGCAGCCAACTTCCTAACAAAGATGGATGACATGCGCAATGCAATCTGGTAATATATCATTCTTGGTGCAACCTCAGCAAAGTGTCAGGGTTGCATTTTACACAAAGCAATAAGTTACGATATTCAAAAAGTAGTATATAAAGTGGAACGATTAGTCCATAACATAACTTAACAATAATCGATAACAAAATTAAAGAAGAATTAGGAATTGTATTTGAATTTGTTTTAGCAACCAGATTAGGAATTGCATATGAAGTTTTATTTAGATCTGAGTGAGCAGTAGACATCAAAGAAGTTTTGACGGTGGGGAAAGATGATCAGCAGTCAAGAGCGACATAGCAATTGAAGATTTATTGGTCTCCGCAACAACATCCGCAACAACATCACTCAAAGTCGGGAGTTGGGGGCGAGCATTTAAAGCCAAGAGAGACGGATTGAAAGAAGACTGTTGAGCAGCCTCAGCAACAACCTCTCGCATAGTGGGTGGCGGGGGCAGAGCATCAGCAGTCACCAGTGGTGGAGCAACAGAGTGAGCATTTTAATTTGAATGATATAATGGGATAATGAGATGATTAACTGCTTCAGGCAGCCTTGGAGATCCAAAAGCATGAGAGCGCGATTTATGTCGTACCGTAGGTAGAGCGTTAAAAAAATACAACTTGAATCGTTAACAATCAGTTTATTTCTAATTCTTTTTAGTAATATTCTTAAACTAAATACAAAGTTGGCTTAAAATAAATGTTAATGTAAGCAATTTGGCAATAATCTGGACTTGGAACTGAAATTAATAAATTGGCTTAAAATAAATACATGTGTATGTAATTTAGCAATATTGTTATTATTCTGAATTTTGGGTTGAAATTAATATTTGATCATTTTGCATTTCCTGTTAGCTGCACTGGCCAAGTATTGAAGGTGTAGCGGCCTCTTTTGCTGACAAAGCTTATTGTTGGTGTACGTGACTTCTTGTTGGTGTTGTTGTTGGTGCAGTGTACACGTAACTCCTCCCCCCTTAGTCTGAAGCGGAGAGATCGAAGGGATTGTAGCTTCAGTATGGATGTCTAGTTTTATTTTCTTGGAGTACACTCTTCTGAGGATTAGGATAATCGAAGTGATGATTAATAGCCACATAAATGAGTCTATTATACCTTGTAAATTCATTTTAGAGGATAACGTGAGGATTTCTTCTTTTTGTTCCATGTCGTATTCCGATAAATTCTTGAGGGTGATTATTTTAGTTTCTGTTGAAGCGTGAATTTCGGCAAGTGGTGCTGGTGCTATTTATATGTCTTCCCAGAAGGTGTTGGTATCATCATCGTATGTTATGTTGTTGACTTGAATTTTGCAGTTTTTATAGTGTAGTAAAGGTGTTCCTTCGATGGATCTGTTGATGTCACAAGTTGTTCACAAGAATTTGGTTCGGTTCTGGCTGTTCTATAGACTGTGTTTCGCCAATATCATTGATTACGCAATCAGCATTCTGGTTATTCAATAAGTGGCCAATACATCTAGAGTTTGCAACTATTTCTTCGTTTTTGGATTTTAGGCAATAAAATAATTTTTCTATTTTTTTGCATATTTGTGAAAAGTATACAATTTTAAATTGATAATGCAATATGTATGGTTCTGTAACAATAATTTTTGTTTTATTTATTGGTAGAGGAATTATGTGTAAGAATTGGTAGGAGTTAGGATCAAGGTTAGGGATTTGGATATTGAAGATTGTATTGGATCCATTGTAATAGGCTTGGAGGCCAAGAAGTTCATATATATTTTCTATGGAGTTTGTTTTAATAGACTGGTTTTCTAAATGTTCGCTTATTTGTTCAATTTCATTAGGGTGAAGAATTAATTTAGGGATTATGTTCAGTTTTGCCAATATAATTGCTTCTGATATGTCATTAATGTGATTAGTTAGTATATCTATGTTGTAATTTAACTGGTTTAGATATTGTACTTCCCTGATTATACTGTCTGTGGTTTTTACTAAAAGTTTCGATTGGTTTATCTTCCTATTCATAAAAAATTCTATCGTACCCTGCATCTCATTAATATGATCGGTAATGTTTTTTTTTTTTTTTTTAATGGTTTTGAACCTATCTATCATTTTAAGTATAAAATTGTGTCCATTAGTTATGCTTGTATTTATCTTTTCTTGGTTAGATTCGAGTGTTCTTATCTGTTGGTTTATCTCTTGAGCGTCGCATGCGTCCATGTTCCCAGAGATTAATTTAATCATATGGCCAATTCCGTCCATTAGTCCTCTTTTTCTGCGTTTGGTGTTTAAATTGTTCAATTTTGATTGTAATTCTTTCAGTTTCAGTTTCGTAGTGTCGGTATAGAGTTTTGTTCATCTATTTGCCTCAAACAATTTAATTGTTTTATTAATCTGATCTATTTTTTCAGTATATTTATCCAAGTTGATGACGTGTATGAGGTTTCTATAGCTTGTTATATGCCTAGCAGGGCCTAGTATAGGACTATGGGAAGAATACCTTTATTTTGAGACAAATCTCGGATTTCGATCAGTTTTGCTGTTGATGATGCCAACCTAGAATGAAAAAGTTTTATGTTTCTTTTTTATCCTAGATTTATGAATTTTTGATTATTGGTTGTTATGATTGTGTGAAGGTTATCTTTTTTAACTTTTTGTTTGGAGAAACGTGGTGTTATTTTATTTCGCCTACAATTGTTCCTATCGATACTTTCACTTATTTCCCTGGTATAGGTTATTCTCTGGTTTCGTTTAACTTGTCAATGCGGTTCGATACAGCGGTTTCTAGTTTTTCTTTAATGGTGCGGTACAAAATTTCTTGAAACTCGTTTAATTTTTTTAGGTAATCGTGTTCGTTATTAAATTTAACGTTATTGTCGAATTTGTAGGTCCTGCCATAAAATAGTTCGTATGGGGTGAGTTTTGTGACAGAGTGAATAGCATTATTGTAAGTTATTAGTGTCTCTAATATTGTTTCTTCATGGTCTGTTTCTAGTCTGGTTTCCTTTCGTTTGGTCAAAATGATGCGGTAGATTTCCGTAAGCGTTGAATGCAACCTTTCTACAAGTGCGTTGCTGCTTGTCTGTTAGGAAGATGTGTAGTGTAAGCTAATGTTGTATTGCTTACAGAAATCCTTGAAAATGGAATTCAGAAATTCTGTTCCCTGGTTGCATACAATCTTTTTTAAAATGCCAAATTGACTTATGAAATATTTTAACGATATTAAGATGGAAATACTAGTCCTATTTAGAAGTGTAAAGACAGTGGCGAATTTGGAAAATTTATCAATTATTGTTAGCATTTGGTTATTATTTATTGTATAAAGGTCTAAATGAAGTATGTCTAGTGGTCGTAGGGGTGTTTCAGGCTTTTAAAATTTGGTTTTTTGTGGGTTCCTATCATATTTCAATGATTGGCATTTTTCAAATTGTTGATTGTTTGTGTTATTCTATTTTTTAGATAGGGGAAATAATAGTTTCTTTTAAGATGTAAAAGTGTTTCATAAATTCACCTATGGTTGTTATTTAAGTGGTATTCTCTAATGATGCTTTCTTGCTCGTCAGGTGTCTTTACATCTATTAGTTTTTCGGTGCACCGTATGATTCTGAAAATTTTGCTATTTGCAAAATATTTCGAATAGGTGGATTGCACAACGCGATAAATTTCATCCTCAGTGAAAATTGCATTTAATCTGTTTGGGGCTAGGAATTTTTTGAAAATGTCCGTCATTATGTTTTCGTCGAAATTTGGTCGCCTTATAGTTCGTCTCTGTTTATCTTTAAATATTGTCTCTAGAGTCATAGGTGAGCCTGTATCGGATTTTTCTAATATTATCTGTAAGTTAAATTCGTTAAGAGCTTTTTCGGAGATGTAAATGCCATCGTCGAGATTTTCGTCGGATGAGTGCATAGTGGTACCCTGAGTGCCCTGATTTGAAGCAACTTCGTTCATATTGAGGTCGATACAGTCCTTTTCTATTTTAACCCTGCTGAGTGCATCAGCATTTGTATTTTGTTGACCTTTTTTGTAGTGGATTTCGTATTCAAACTCTTCGAGTTTTAGCCTCCACCGTTCCAATTTAGAGTTGGGGCCTTTTAAGCTCATAATCCACGTCAGTGGACGATGATCTGTGACAATTTTGAATTTGCGACTGTTAACGCCACTGGCGGTTTCCCGGTGCTGGCGTGGTAGTGTGCGTCTGCTGCTCTGTTTTTCATATTTTTCTTTTGGGCAGCGCTTCTCGCTGCTCTCATAAAACTTTGTTAGATTTTAAGTGATTACTAATAAAACTGACCTCGGTCTCTAAAGTTTGAAGTTAACGCCGCGTTCTTTATTCGTTTAATTTAGAAGTTTCAAGTGCTTTCTCCCCCCTCGATATTCGCCATAGTTACATGGTCCATCGCGAACCGGATATTTTTTAAAATAAACCGCGATTGTGGAAAAATTAAAAAACAGTATTTATAAACAAAAAAAAAAAAAAAACAGAACAAAGTGCTGTGCAAAAAAAAAGTGCTGTGAACATATACAAAAAACAAAAAATTTTTCTTGAAAAAGGAAAAAAAAATTTTTAAGAAAAAAACATTGTGTGCCTTTGCAGAAGAAAAAAAAAAATATCAGCACAACAACTGCAGCATCAAAAACAACTGCAGCAACAGCATCGCCAACACCAGCGGCATCAACAACAACAACAACAACAACAACAACAACAAATTTATTTTAAAGAAAAGGAAAAATCGGGTGAGTTTTTTTATTCTAAAAACATTTTTTTTATTTTATTGTTATATACATATATACATATATTTTGATTGCATTATATGTATTTCATTTTTAATACTAATAAAAGAGAAAAAGTGACATTTTGTCTTTACATAAATTTGCCTAATTCGCCAAATTCACGCGGTTCGGTTCGGTTAATTCTTAAAGTGCAGGTTCTAGTTTAGAAAATTGTATATAGATATATACATAGTATATATATATATTTGTTTTGCCAAATTTTGCCAAACAAAATTGGCGGTAAAACTGATTTTATATATATTGTATTATATACAAAGTTTCTTGAACTTGATACTTGCGGAGAATTATTTTTCGTTCGACATTATTTTCTTCAAAAAAAAAAAAAGGGTTTTTTGTGCTCACGCTTGACTTTCAAAAAGTCTTATTGCGTTTTTTTTGTAAAAGTTACAAAAACAAAAATACCAATACACCGAGCTGTATTGATTTTTTTGGAGCCGAAAATAGGCAAAAAGTGTACTGATCAAGAGTCTCAGCAGCCTTTCTGCACTCTTGCTCGTTAATTTTTGCATTCCTCTTTGTGCGGTGTCCGTAGCGATCGACGCCAAAGCCGCGCTTTGTGCTTGCTAATAGAAACCCCAAATTGTATTGTAGAACTATTTACTCTCTCACGCGCTCAATTAATTGTTTGCGTTCAAAGCTTGGACTGCATCTCGTGCCTGCTGCGCCTGATGAACAGCTCTTTAGCTGGCTGCATATACTTGTAGTTGAGAGAGTAAATAAGCCGCACAGTGGGACCAAGGGATCAATTTGCAAGCAAAATTGACTTGGTCTATTTTCGTAGGAAAATTGCACTGTGGGCAAGATACAAAGTTTAGCAAGCACAATTTATTGAAAAAAAAAAAAATTATATATAAATAATTAATTTAATATACTATAAAAAAAAAAAAAAAAATTATTTCACTATTTTCTCAATTTTTACTAATTATTCTTGTAATAATTTTCTACAACAAGAATTTGTTTTAAAGGTGCAATATATTATTGTATATATTTAATAAAATCGTTATATTATACATTTTTTTACTTATTTTTTATAGCAGTTTCTTTTGTTGTGGTTGTTCACATTCCTTTATAAAAATTTGCGAATTTTTTTATCATTGGTTTTTATACATTTAAAAAAAAAAAATAAATAAAAATTTTAACAAGACATCGAAACAAAATGTCAACTTTAAAAACATTTATTCGTCTGTCCGATGCGCTGGTAGAGTTTGAAACGGATTTTAATGCCGTGGAAACTCACGACGTTTTCTCCCTGGAGGCTCAAAATGAAGAGCTAAAAGCCCAGTGGAGAAAAGTCAAAGCTGCTTACGATGCTTGCTTGGAGAAAGCAACTAACGACGATGATTCAGAAGTTGAATCAATTAAAAAGAAGTATCGCAGCTGCTACCAATCATACATTAGGGTAGCAGGAAGAATTTCTGAGTTTTCTCAGAATAAGCCCTCGAAGCAAACCATTGCTTCTGAGCCGGCGCCGGTCATTGGTCACAGCATGCCTGTGCCACCATGCGATACTGAGGTTTTCAATGGTGATTACCTCTCATGGCCGTCCTTTAGGGACATGTTTACGGCCATATATATAATGAATTCGCGGCTAACTTCAGTGGAAAAACTTTTCCACTTAAACCAAAAAACACGTGGTGAAGCAAAAGAGATTGTGAGAAAATCTCCTTTAACCAATGATGGTTTTGCTAAAGCTTGGCAAGATTTGTCTGACCGATACGAAAATAAGCGTATCATGGTCAACAGCCAATTGAAAATTTTATTCAATTTACCACATGTGCCAAAAGAATCTGGCACAGAACTCAAAAAACTCCAGAGAGATATCAATGGTTGTATTTTTGCTCTAAAAATGCACAACATTGACATCAGCAACTGGGACGCAATCTTTGTCTACCAATGCTCGACAAGATTGCCAGAGATCACGCTCTCCTTATGGGAGCAATCCATTTCAAATAAAAATGATTTTCCGAAATGGACAGATCTCAACAATTTCCTCACAAGTCGGTTTCAAACTCTTGAAACCGTGTCTGATATTCGCAGCTCTTGTGGCGCAATACCACGACAGAATCTCAATTCGTCCTCCTCCAACTCGAAAACAAACCAGAGCAATTCATCTGGAAAAAAGGTAAATAATTACCAAATTAAAATTACTTCTACTAATTGCAAGCTGTGCAATACAGAACAGCATGCATTGCGCTTCTGTCCTCGTTTTCTTAGAATGGATATAAGCAATCGCTTATCAATTGTTCGCAAACACAAATTTTGCATCAATTGTTTATCTCATTCGCATGAGGTGAAAGAGTGCAAGAGTCAATATTCTTGTGTGATGTGCAAACAACGTCACAATACTCTCTTGCATCGAGACTCGACTCCAACTCAATCACCTGCTTCGAGTGTTGACTCAAGTAGGTCGAGCTCTCGACCCAATCCCCCGGGCTCTAACACTCTAACGCATTCTACACAAATACAGTCCACTAGCAATGACGTTCAATCATGCTTCGCTACCACTACCAGGCACGTATTGCTTGGTACAGCAATGGTGACCATATGTCACCTAGAATCAGCGTACACAACTAGAGCTCTTATAGGCTCTGGCTCTGAAGGTACGTTCGTATCTGAAAGATTGCAGAAGCTATTGAAGTTACCCACAAGAGCCATAAGCGCTCAAGTTTCGGGGCTTAATAACGCAGTTTCAGCGCAAGTGACAAAAGCTTGCGATATAATTCTCAGTTCGCCTAGAAATAGGCAATTTCAAGTAGAAGCTACAGCTTTTGTGCTGTCTCGCTTAACTGGAAATCTGCCGTCATGCTCCATTGATCCTTCGTTGTGTAAGAGTTTGCCTGACTTACAACTGGCAGATCCGCACTTTTTCAGAAGCGATCAAGTTGATTTACTTATCGGTGGCGATTTGTACCCTGCCATAATTCTCGATGGCATTCAACGAAACCTTCTTGGTTCACTTCTGGCTCAAGAAACAGTTTTCGGCTGGATATTCACAGGCCCTATGCCTTGTACCGAAATATCTAGTTTCACAACTTGTTTGAGCCATTATAGTGAAGTTGCGATCGATCAACAGATCGCACGTTTTTGGGAGTTGGAGGAACTACCTAAAAAACAATTTTTATCCCAGTCTGATAAGTTTTGTGAGGAAAACTATCAGAAAACTACAAAACGCGATAGCAAAGGTCGATATATAGTTACCTTACCATTCAAAAGTGGATTCCCAGATGATATTAATCTTGGATTTTCTCGAGGCATAGCCTTCAAGCAATGGGCTAGAAGTGAAGCTCGATTGAACAAAAATCCAGCTTTAAAGACGCAGTATGAAGAAGTGGTGAATGATTACCTCAACTTGGGTCATATGGAAAAAATCCCAGCTCCAAAATTTGAAAGATCACCATCTCATTATTATTTACCGCATCATGCAGTAATAAAACCAGAGAGTACTACAACAAAAGTTCGGGTAGTATTCAACGCGTCAAGTCCCACTTCAAATGGGGTCAGCTTGAACGATGTGCTGCACGCAGGTCCAGTTCTTCAAGCTGACTTGACGCTTCTGGTGTTGAAATGGCGGTTTTTCAAATATGTCTTTAATGGCGATATTCAGCAGATGTACCGCCAGATTCTGGTTGACCAAAAACATTCTGCTTTCCAACGAATTCTGTTTAGAAGTTCACCTGATGAGTTGATGCAGGATTATGAACTTAAAACAGTCACCTTTGGCCTCAATTGTGCTCCATATCTAGCAATTAGAACCATGCTGCAATTAGCACATGATGTTCAACAGCAGTATCCTCTCGCTGCAAAAATTTTGCGACATTTCACATGTGTCGATGATGCTCTAGCTGGAGCTCATGATGTTGAAAGCGCAATTAAAGCTATAAATGAGCTAATCTCGGCTTTAGACTCTGCAGGTTTTACTATGCGAAAGTGGACTGCGAATGCTTCCAGCATTTTAGCAGACTTGCCTACAGAGCATCTTTTGCATGAAGACTTCTTGAAGTTAGAAGATACGAGTTGTGCCAAAGCATTAGGAATTCGTTGGAATGCCACTTCAGATTTATTCTATTTTACTGCTAAGCGTCTCGAAATTAAATCATCTTATACAAAACGTGAAGTCCTGTCAATGATAGCGCAACTATTTGATCCTGCAGGTTGGCTGGCACCTATAGTGGTGACAGCGAAAATTCTAATGCAGCGTATCTGGTTGGATGAGATAGATTGGGATGAAGATCTCCCTGCGCATAATTTTCAATCTTGGCAAACATTTTTGTTAGATTATGAAAATATTAACGATATTCGCATACCACGTTTTGTTGGGTTTTCACCTGAATCCGACGTAGAGTTTCACGCCTTTTGCGATGCCTCTGAAAAAGCATACGCAGCGTCGATTTACATTCGTGTGAAGGAAAATGATGGCATAGTCAGTCATCTGCTTTATTCAAAAAGTAAAGTTGCTCCAGTCAAGACGATCTCACTACCCCGTCTTGAATTATGTGGTGCAGCCCTTCTCACGGATATGGTAGATTCATTACTATCGCACCTTGATATAGAACGGCACCGTTTGTATTGTTGGACTGATTCAACAATAGTGCTTGCTTGGCTTTGTAAGCCTCCATGTTCCTGGACAACCTTCGTAGCCAATAGAGTATCAAAAGTGGCAGAGAAGGTAGGAATTCACAATTGGTTTCATGTAGATACACATGAAAACCCTGCAGATTTGGCAACGCGTGGAGTTACGCCACAAGAGTTAGTTGAGAACGCTCTTTGGTGGTATGGACCTTCCTGGCTCTCGCTCGAACGATCAGCTTGGCCAAGAATGACTCCACCCCCAGCTCTAGAAACTTCGCTTGAACGCAAAGCTGTAAAAGTACACTTTGCATATTTTTCGGAATATTAAGATATTCTAGAGCGTTTTTCTTCGCTATCGCGCGGATTGAGAGTGTTAGCTTACGTGTTTCGCTTTCTGCATCGCACGCATCCAAAGTCTCGTGCGGCTTTTTCAAAAAAATCAGTGTGCCTTGAAGCGACTGAAATTAAATTCGTAAAAACACGACTGGCACTTCTATGTCAAAAGATAGCTTTTCCAAACGAATATCACTGTTTGGAAACTAAACAGATAATTAGAGCTAAGAGTCCCATTCTCGCTCTTAATCCTCTGTTGAACAACCACGACAATTTAATGCGTGTTGGTGGACGGCTCGCCTCATCACCAGTGTTATCATATGATGAAAGGCACCCAATTATATTACCATATAATTGCCACTTTTCACGCCTTTTAGTGCGTTTCGTCCATGAAATTTCGCTTCATGGAGGGAATCAATTAGTGCTTCGACTTATTCGTATGCAATATTGGATCCCACGTGCTAAAAATCTAATTAAATCAATTCTACATAATTGTAAAACCTGTGTTGTACACATGAAACGCCAAAGAACACAAATAATGGCTGCGCTGCCAGCCGAGCGAACAGTTATTTCACGGCCTTTTGCCGCGACTGGTATTGACTTCGCTGGCCCATTCGACATAAAAAGCTACATAGGTAGATCTTGCCGAATCAGCAAGGGCTATGTTTGTTTATTTGTGTGCTTTTCTACGAAGGCGATTCATCTTGAGGCCACGAGCGATTTATCAACCGCCACTTTCCTAGCAGCCTTTTCTCGGTTCGCAGCGAGACGTGGCTGCCCTTTTTGTGGGGGCCTCAAACTCTCTTAAAAAAGATTTCAAAGCCTTCTTAACAGCGTCGCATGATGCAATACTATCTCAGTATGCACATCAAGAAATTGCATGGCATTTTATTCCCGCTGGTGCTCCCCATATGGGAGGCCTATGGGAAGCTGGAGTAAAAAGCTTTAAAACGCATTTCAAGAAGATGGCCGGAAGTATGAAATATACTTTAGAAGAATTTTCCACACTATTGAATCGAATCGAAGCGTGTCTGAATTCGAGGCCACTTTCCACCATGTCGGAAAATCCTTTTGATTTTCAAGCTCTCACTCCAGGTCATTTCTTGGTCGGCGGCCCACTGCTATCGCCAGTGGAGCCAGAAATAGCTGAACAGCCTCTGACTCTTGTCAATCGCTGGCAAAAAATCAAGGCGATGCATCAGCACTTCTGCCACCGATGGAAAAACGAATACCTAAAAGAGATGCATCGACGTACCAAGTGGAAAACGCCTCAATCAGATTTCAAGGTCAACGACTTAGTCGTTGTTAAAGAAGACAATCTTCCCGCGAATGAATGGCGATTAGGTCGAATATTAAAGATTTATACCGGTACCGACAAAAGAGTCCGTGTAGCGGACGTACGCACCGAAAGAGGTTGCGTCACGCGGCCTATAGTGAAGCTGGTCACAATACCGTCGACCTAGCTCCGTCACCATTTATTTTCTCTTAATTGTTTTTTTTCTTCTTTTCTTTTCTTTTCTTTTTGTTTCCGTCTCGTTTCAGGATGTCTACCACCAACATCATGCGCGACTTGATCGAAGAGATGCTTCTCCAGACGGACTCCGAGATGGCTTTGAGTGAGCCCGATACGGTGCGCGAGAATGCGCCACTTTCTGAAGCCAGCGTACTCCAGCCACAATCCCCGGTGCGGAGCATGCTGTCCCGCGTGGTCCCCGTCGTGACGCGCAGCGACATGATCCCAAAGTGTCGCTTGTGCTCCATGGAGCACAATCTCATGTCGTGCCGTCGGTTCATAGCTATGAACCTGGAAGAGCGGTTGAGAGCAGTACTCCTTCATTTTTACTGCTCCAACTGCCTTTCAGCAGTTCATATGCGAAAGGACTGTCGGAGCGATGTGAGGTGCCGTCACTGCGGTGAAGATCACCACAGCATGCTGCATTCCCACACTCGGGTCCGATCAAGTCGAGCCCACTCACGACGACCACGGGGAAGACGTACGCGAGCGAAGCACCCTAAACAGCAGCCTGCATCCGCAGCTGCGCGAGAAGCGACGAGGTCTGGGGCGGAATCGAAGAGTTCGTCTTGGAAGGGTCCGCAGTCGACGTTCCAATCTGCGTCGTCGTCGAGGGACGCCGTCCCGAAGCGGTCCCCTTCCAAGAAGAGACCGCAGTCGATGCTACCGTCAGCGTCATCGTCGAGGGACAAATTCCCGAAGCGGTCTCCCCCCACAAGACCAGTAACGACGAGTCTCCAGAGAGTAGTCTCACAACTCCCAACAGTATTGGTGAGTACTTGGGCCAATGGAAGAATGGTCCAAGAGCGGGCTCTTCTGGATGCCTGCCTTCCGCAAACAAGACTTGCCAAAGAATTGGCGGTAAAGTGGAGACTTCCAACTTCTATGGTCGATGGAAGGGAAGTTTGCACGCTATCTCTTCGTGGCAGGTACGGCTCGTCCGTTACCATCGAGACGACAGCGCAAATTACACGGCATATGGACATCATCACGCCGTCTAAGGACATCGACGAGAGGATCAGTCAGAGCTATCCTAACATAAATCTGGCTGATCCTCATTTCTATAAAAGGTCGCCGGTCCGGATCCTGCTGGGTATAGACGTATACTCCCGGGTCATACAGCCGGGTATTCTACCAGCTGGTTTTAGCATGCCGTTGGCCCAAAATTCGATCTTCGGTTGGGTCTTATCAGGACAGGGTGCCTGGTAACGTCTTGCATTCTTGCAAGGCGGGCGGCATGTTAATGCCACTGGCGGTTTCCCGGTGCTGGCGTGGTAGTGTGCGTCTGCTGCTCTGTTTTTCATATTTTTCTTTTGGGCAGCGCTTCTCGCTGCTCTCATAAAACTTTGTTAGATTTTAAGTGATTACTAATAAAACTGACCTCGGTCTCTAAAGTTTGAAGTTAACGCCGCGTTCTTTATTCGTTTAATTTAGAAGTTTCAAGTGCTTTCTCCCCCCTCGATATTCGCCATAGTTACAGCGACCATATAGGTATGGTCGAAAAATTTTTTTTTTAGTCTAAACCAACGCTCAGGGGATGCCCCCTATGAATGCGAAAGCATTGTGTTGATTCGGAAGACGGGTGATAGTTAGTTGGAACGTGGAAAGATAGGGTAGTGTCAGTGAAGATTTGTTTTAAATTTGCATAGCTCAAAACTGCCGGGAAACACGCTCGCAGGAAGATTGTTCCACAATTTTGCTGTACGACTAAAGAGCGCATTATCCCGGTAATGCGAGGTTCTATTGGGCATCAAGGCAATGTTAAAGGGATGGACTTGATGAGCTGCCCGAGTGGACCGAGAAAACACACGAGTTGATGGCGTCAAGTCATGTGTCTCCCTTGAACACTTCCCATGGTAGTACCTGTACATAAGGCTTAGGCAACCAACATTGCGTCGATGCCCAAGAGAGTTGAAAGAAGATGAAATGTTTTCCCCCCTATCAGATATAGGAAAGAAAGAATATGAAATGTTTTCCCCTATCAGATATATCGCACGTCGTTGAATTCGGTCCAGAAGTTCCAAATAAGATCTTGAAGCCGCTGTCCAAATGTGCGAATAATTGTTGAGTAGTTTACTTCAGATTCGCATAAAATACGACTCGCATAGCAAATTGGTCTATCAGTACCTATTGGACCTTGCGATAGTATTGCTCCAATTGCGTAGTCACTTGCGTCGGTGGTAAGGACAAAGGGCTTAGAAAAGTCTGGGTACTGTAGTATTGGATCGTTACATAACAAATCTTTGCATGTTTCGAACGCATTCATATAGTCTGGATTGAAAACTATTTTCTTTCTTTTCTTGAGAAATGATGTGAGTGGTTTTACGGTTTTCGCCAAATCTTTAATAAATTTTCGGTTATATCCAAGAAGGCCTAAAAATGATTTGATCTGTTTTGGTGTTTGGGGTAATGGAAAATTTTTAATTGCCTGTATTTTCGTAGGGTTTGGTTTTATGTTTTCTGTAGACACTATGTGTCCTAAGAAGCTGATCTCTTTTTTGAGAAATTCTGATTTATTAAGTTGTATCTTAAAATTAGAGGATCCTAATCTTTTAAAGACTTGTTTCAGGTTTGGGATGTGTTCTTCGAGTTAAGTTGAAAATATAATAATGTCGCACAGTGGGAAAGTTTGTATGGAGAAACTTGGTATATATGCTAAAATAATTCGTACCCATTCTCGTACCAAAAATAACTGTTATCGGCCTACTGCTTCATGTATTTTAATTCATGTTTCTATTTTTAAATTTCAATATATAAGAAAATAACTGGTTTATTTGCCATTTGATGCAAATTGATACCCGAATGGTTGTTATTTTCTACAATACAGACCAAATATACAAATCTAGCTAAGAAGTCAACAAAATTAAATATTTTTAAAGGTTTTGTATTGGCTTGAATAAATTAAAGCATGATCAAGTAAAAAGTATAAAGTATATTTATATATAATGTTAGCTGCGTTCGATTCGCCAGTGCTCAACTCAATTACGAAAAAATAGTTACTCACTTAGCTGTTACTTACTGAATAGTTAAACACTTTTGTTTCGACAGACCACACGAAGTCTGTCAATAAATTACATTGAAAACGAAGAAACAGCTTAAGGGGGGAGATACCCCTAGACAGGGTGAAATTAGTTTTGTTTAATAATTTTTTTTCAAGTTGATAACATCATTTTTTTTATTTTCCTATATTTTTAGTAAATGGTGGGTCTGCAGAGTATCTCCTCTAGCTGTCAAAATGTTCCCACTTATATGAAACAAAAGAGGTTTTTTTCTTCGAGTACTGATATTTTTAAGGGAAGGATAAACCTGTAATATAATAAAAAAATTAAAATTTATATCGGCTGTTTAACCGAAGGTTCAGATTTGACTATTTTTTTCAACAGTTTTGACTTCAAAAAAATTATTTATTCACACGATATCTTTTAATTTGTAGGTACATCCTTCCGGAAGGTACATCCGAGCAGTACGAGCTGCTTTAGTCTTTGAGAGACTCTTTCGGTTCTGCTTCGCTACACGTGCCTTATCGGTATTTTCGGCGAAAACTTTGCAATAGATGCCAATAATTATACCCAGTTCGTTCGAAGGCTTCAGAATGGAGGTGAAGCCTTCATTAAATATTCCAGCAGCAAAGTTAGTTGAAATTTTAAAACCCAGGCCTCTCGATCCTGACTCACCAAAACTTATTTTGTGCTTGCATACAGAACAAATTAAAAATTCTGATAGTGCAGTAAAAACTTCGAAGATTTCAATAATGCTGTATACATGCAAAGGATTTGTGCGAGTATGGACAAGCAGTTTATCATTTTTTTTTTAACCCTATTGACGTCACGCTGTGTCTTTGGGTCACTATTCAATTTCAAACCAATATAAATGACTTAAAACTTGTTTTAAAGAAAAATTCGAAAAAACATTTGAAATTTTTCTGAAACTATGAGGTATCTCCCCCCTTAAAGGAATATAATTTTGTTTTTGTACTCACATCACATTTTAACAGAATCTATTACATTTTATTTATTCCGTACACAAACCAACTAAAAAATAAGAACTTGGCAACGCAACTTTACTCAACTCAACTGATAATTGACCTACTCTATACTCAACTAGCTGTAGGCTTTGTTGTTGTTTTCACATACAATTTTTGAAATAAGCGACATGAATTGAGTATAGGCCGGCGAATCGAACGCAGCTTTTAATGCAAAGCAGTTATTAAAAAACAGTAAATAGTATATAATAGTTAATAGTACTATAACAGCACGAAAAATTACATAATTAAAAACATTGAACAAAAATGGATAAATGCACATAAATCTTGAACACAGCGAAACAGTGCGAAACACGTATTTAAAATTAAATAATTTTATGCTAGACCGAGAAAAAACTTATTCAAAATTAATAAAAAACATAGTGTAATTTATACGATGGCTTTGGCAGTTTTCAGCCTCCTAAGTTTTTGGTCAAAACACCTAAGTTTTACATGTTTACTTACCGATATTGATTTGGATGATAAATTAGAGAAGTATTTTGTAATTTACACATTAAGTTCGACAATTTATGTGAGCGTACTGTCTTATTCTGCTGAACAATGTGTTCAAGTTGTCAACAAAAAACTTTGTTGAACTATCAAAGTTAAATAGCTAAATATATATACAGGGACATATCTAATTTCAATGCTTCAGTAGACTCTGATTTTGCGGCCACAAGCTCTAAATTGTTAATTTCTGAAGGCTTCGCTTTACACATAGCAGGGGCGGTTCCAGGAAAATATTTCGGGGGGTTTTTCAAAAATATGTATGTACGTTATATATATACACAAAGTATATTTATCAAATAAGTCATCAGTAAATCAAATTTTACATGTTTTAGATTATAAATTTATATTAATTTTTCTTGGCTTTTTCGACATAATGTCGATTAGATTTTCACACGTTAATTCCACGTCACGATGCATGTTCAACAACGCCAAACCGTTCAATCGGTCTTCACTTGTCTCAACGCTCTAAGAGCATGATCAGATTATCATTAATGCCGTTTTCATTAAATATTATTCGTTTGCGAATATCGTGCAGTAAATATTCAATAAAATCTTCTAAAAACGGCTTTTCTGCATCCATTTTTTAAAAACCGAACCACGAGCGATGTGGACACAATTAGAATTTTGAATGAATGTTGAATTAAAAAAATTTTAGTACAGATTGTCAAACAACGAGCAAGAGCTAACCCATGACGGACGTGCTCACAAAAATTTTTGTGAGCGTTCAGTCAAGAATTACAATTCAACAGTCAAGTGTACATACTGTGACTCAAGCTCAGATTCTCTCTCAACTGACATTCATGAGCGATAATGTGTACCCTACTTAACGGTTAACAGATGCAGAGACTCTGCATGGTCGTTGTGTTATGAAAATATTTGTTAAATATCAGAATAAATTCGAATTATCTAATATATAAAAACGTTGGTGCGTATGTATGTAAGAGCATCACGGCTGAACCACTGAAGCTATCCAATTTTCACTCCATTTTCATTCCAAAACAAATCCAAACGGCTGAACGGATTTAACTCAAATTCGGCACACTTGAATCCTATATTAGGCCATGACATACTTAATTTTGACCACCCCTCCTTCGCCTCTTTTTGACCTCTTTTGACCACGATTAATTTTAACCAACATAAAAATGAATAAAAACAACAAAAACCAGAATTTTTCTCCATTACTGTATAAAAAGGAATTTTATGTCTACACTTCCGATACAATCGAAACTGTGAGTTTTTTAAATTAAAACTGTGTGGTGTTTGCATATATTTGATCCGAAAAATGCGGTGTTTTTGTGATTTCAGGTTGGGGTTGTATGTATGACTGTTTGCAGCTACAGGCGCGATATCGCAAAAAACAAACAAAAACTGGAACAGCAGTACGTGTAGAAACAGCTACAAACGTTTACAGCATAGGGGTGTGAATATTTAAAGTAAATTATAAAAAATAAATGTTTTTCTTTTTGGTACCCTTAGCCCACAAAATAAACATCAGTACATAACATTTAAATACAGGTTCTTTTAGAATTTCGGGTTTGAACCCCCCAAACCCCCCCCTCTGAATCCGCGCATGACACATAGGACAGACTGCAGATGATGATGTGTTTGTTATTGTCTGAGCAACTTTGTCGTCAATCATAGTAAGAACAAGTTCGTGCTTTATTTGAAATGTTTTGTCCTTTACTTTAATAGAAGTTGTTGTAAGATTATTTATTTCACCATGGACTCGTTCGACTCCTGTTCTTGTTGTGTCTGAAGTTTCTTTAGTCAAACAAAATCTGAAGGGTTGGCAATATCGCGTTGAAGATGGTCTTGGATTACTAAAGTTCTCAATGCTATTGCTTGCGGTTTCGTAAAGACGAAGTGTAACATCTGTAACATGTTCATCGCCAAATTTCTGCTTAATCTCGTTATGACCTGATGAACCATCGCATCCCCATTTTGTTATGAGCGTTAAATTATCACTCATTAAGGATAGCTCTTTTTCGTGTTTGCATTTTAAAATTTGAGCACTAAAGAGATCTAGCATAGCTTGTAAGCTAGCATTGGCTAAGCTCTCAGTTACATCTACATCTGTTGGATAGCAATCCTTCTTTGCGTTGGTGACCTTAAGATACAGTGGAAATATGTCGTAACCAATATTTTTTGTAGCTGCTTTAAGAATTTCGTAGTGATGCTTCGATAAGTTTGCATCCAATAACAATGCTAATGCTTGCTCAGGACTGAAGCCATTTTGTGGTTCTGGATGAAGTTTCTTAGCTGCTGCTGTAAATAGCTCCTCGGGAATGTTATCACACAAATACCTTATCTTACTACGTCTTGTTCTTTTGCTGCACTCAAAGAAATATTTTCTAGGTCATCCGCGTTTTTGATCTGCCGATTCGACATTATTTTTTGGATATGACCTATTTAATGTGTTTAATTTGAGTTGGTGATTGATCAGTTGATGTTAAAAGCAAAATCATTGCGATTTCAAATGAAATTTAAATAAAAAATAGCATAGTCAATAGCATAAAATAGCAAATAGAATTGGGATATTGTTTCCACACTATCTACTGGGATAAATATCGCGGCGCGTTTTTTTTAAGTCGTATCACCTGTAGACCTATTCCACCATCCCGTCCCGTCCATAAATTACGTAATCACTTTTATACGTAAATTGGGTCAAATTGGACCTCTAAGAAATACAGCCATAGTCAAAACTATTTACACATCGCTAATATTTTTAAATGTTTTAAAGAAAGAGCTCACTTTATTTGTTGTTGGAAATAATTTGCAAAGATTTGCATTTTTTAAGCGACTTGAGTATGAAGAATCTTCGATAAGATTAATTTTAAATCTATCCCAAAACTTGTTAAATTCCCCTTGAATCGACTCTCCAGCCTGCTCCGACCACAACTTCCCGTACTTCATCTTTTGCAGGGCTTTGTCAATCATTTGTTTTGGAGTGGTATGGTACCTCTTGTTGGGCGGGAAAAAAAACATTGATTTGGGCCACAAAGTTGAAACTAATGGCAAAAAATGATCAAGGAGAGATATTTGAAGGCAATGCATGCAGACAACTATTAAAGGAATCTGCAAAACGTAATGACCCCGATATTTATGAAACGGTTGGACCTTATGCCTTGAAGCCCTTTGAGTGTGCTTTTCAGACAATGAATCAAATTGTAGATTCTTGTTTTACAACTAAAAAAACCGATTTAACCGATTTAGATAAAAATTTGATAACTTTCCGCAAAACCATTGAGAGTACTGGTGCCTCGCAGACAATAAAAATACATGTTATATTAGATCATTTGAAGGATGCTATTATAAAACTAGACTGAGATGGCTTAGGATTGTAGTCGGAGCAGGCTGGAGAATCGATTCACAGGGAATTTAACAAGTTTGGGGAGAGATTTAAAATTAATCTTATCGAAGATTCATCATACTCAAGTCGCTTAAAAAATACTGCAGTGACATTTACTTCGCAACATTTGTAATAAATGATAGATGTTTATTTCTTAGAGGCTGTCCAATCTGACCCAATTTACGTATAAAAGTGATTACGTAATTTATGGCCTACAGGGGATACCACTTAAAAAAAAAAACGCGCCGCGATATTTATCTCAGTAGATGGTGTGGAAACAATATCCCAATTCTCAATATTTTACACACACACATACACAAACGTAGGTATAATATACATATATATATATATATATATATACATACATACATACATATATAAACAGTTTTATACTTGAATATATTGCGCTATCTAATGTACAAGATGGTTCAATCACGTTAAAATGCAAAAATTGAGATATTTTCAAAACGAAATCAGCTAGGATTTTAATTCAAAGTGATATTTCATCAGAAAAACATTACAAACACTTGGAGACATTCAGTTTACGTTGCCATTTTAGGTCAACTTGAAGTTGCTTCAGGAGCAGTGTGAAGAGATGTTTGCTCATAAAGAAATATGCGCAAAATATTCAGTGTATGAATACAGTATTTGCGTTATATACCAAGATAGCATAATAC
Source organism: Pherbina coryleti (assembly GCA_943735915.1). Taxonomy (NCBI): domain Eukaryota; kingdom Metazoa; phylum Arthropoda; class Insecta; order Diptera; family Sciomyzidae; genus Pherbina; species Pherbina coryleti. The sequence continues at coordinate 105,064,149 of OX030948.1, read as the reverse complement.
CAAGATAGAGTACGCTTACATATGAGAACTTAAGAAAAGCGATGAGAGTAAGCTTTTTATTCAACAACATGCGAATACATTCGAGTAGACGAGAAAGCATATTCATGCAGGGCTCTTATGCGTATACAGAGCTTTGTTTGATAAAAACAATAAATAACACCATAGAAATAGCTTAAAACATTACAATTTAAATAAATAATGCTCTATAATTTATAATTGTTTTACTTTATACATTTAATTTTCTTTTAATTTGTTCATTTGGGGGGGTGTTAACACCCAAAACCCATACCTGTGTTCGCCCCTGATCACAATAGAAGCCATCGTTAACGTTCTATCTATTATATCTATTACTTATGTTGAATGGCAATGTGATTGAAATTGTGAGTGAATTTCAATGTGATTGAAATTCAGGTTAGGTGCTTAAAAGTAATTTGTACTCCAAAAGGGCAGCTAAAAACATATGAATTGATTTCAATAGATCTTATATATTATCCAGGTATATGACCCTATTCACCGCAAAGGCCCGCGCAAAAGATGAGGTCCACAAAAATTTTATTAAAACAAAAAAAAAAATTATACAAGATAAGTTTATGTAAAATTCATAAGACCCAGCAAACATAGGAATTATATTTTGGAGAATGTAACTTACAGAAACATTAATATTTTCAACGGTAGTTTTATTTTTAAATGCTTGCTTTGGTGAAAAATTCACCTTAAAGATGCGCATTTAAAGCACTCAAAAAATTTTTTTTACATTTTTCAAGTCTGATATCCTTTTTTCATAACAAAATTATCGAATCCTGAAAAAAAAATATTGTGTTATATTCAGTAATATTCCCTATTTGCAAATATAAAAGAAAAATAACCACTTTCGTATTTTGAAAAATTATATTTATTGCCACCAATTTCCAACTGTGTGTCGTCAAGATAAATTTTTTTTGTAATTATCTGGCGCTTACAACCGAAGGTCGGTTTTGGCCTCGTATAAGAAATTGCGCCAGCCATTTCTGTTTTGCGCTTGCTATCGCCAGTTGGAAACACCAAGTGTAGTCAGGTTATCCAACACCTGATCCTTCCAACGAAGATGTGGGCGTCCTCTTCTGCGTTGACCACCACCGGATACCGAATCGAAAATTTTTTTCGCTGGAGCGTCGTTTTCCATTCGCTCAACATGACCTAGCCAGCGGAGCCGCTCGATTTTAATACGCTTAACTATGTCGATGTCAACGTACAGCTCATACAGCTCGTGGTTCCATCGAATTCGGAACTCGCCATTGACGCAGATTGGACCGAAGATCTTACGAAGGATCTTTCTCTCGAAGGCTCCCAAAGTCTTTTCATCAGAACTGCTCAACGTCCAGGTTTGTGCTGTATATAATAGAACGGGCATGATTAGTGACTTATAGAGTGAACTTTGTTCGTCGAGAGAGGGCTCTGCTTCTCAATTGCCTACTCAGCCCAATGCAACACCTGTTGGGCAACCAAGAGTTATCCATCGCTTTATCTCAATACTGACATAGTTGAAAGAGTATATGCTGGATCCCAGGTAGGCGAAGTCCTTAACAACCTCGAAGGAAATGTTGTCAGATGTTGAACAGTGACGTGGTTTCCAAGACGCTGGGACTGTTTATTTGTTGACACTAGGTATTTCGTCTTATCTGCGTTCACTACAAGACCCATTCGACTCGACTCTTTCGCTAACCTGCAGAATGCTGCGCTAACTTCGCGCGTATTATGGCCAATGATATCGATATCAGCGGCATACGCCAGCAGCATAATACTTTTGTAGAATATTGTGCCACTGCGTCTCAAATCAGCAGCTCGTATGATCTTCTCCATCATAAGGTTGAAAAAGTCGCACGATAAGGAATCACCTTGTCTGAAACCTCGTTTGGTATCAAATGGAGGAGTGAGATCCTTCCCAATTTTAACTGTGCTGCTGGCGTTACTCAGTGTCATTCTGCAAAGGCGGATGAGCTTTGCTGGAATACCAAATTCAGACATGGAATATAGATGATTTCTTATTGGACTGTCGAAGCCGGCTTTGTAATCGACAAAAAGATGGTGTTTCGATTTGTTTTTCTAGGGTCTTCTCCAAGATTTGTTGTAGCGTAAATATCTGGTCTATGGTGGATTTACCAGATCTGAAGCCACACTGATAACGTCCAATCAGCTGGTTTACGATGGGCTTCAGTGTTTCACATAATACGCTCGACAGGACCTTATATGCGATATTCAGAAGGCTTATCCCACGGTAGTTGGCGCAAATTGTGGGATCGCCAAATTCTTGTGGATTGGGCAGAGCACACTGAGGTTCCAATCGTTTGGAATGCATCCTTCCGACCATATTTTGCATAGAAGCTCATGAATGCATTTAAATAGAGATTCGCCTCCATTCTTGAAGAGCTCAGCAGGTAAGCCATCGGCTCCTGCGGCTTTGTTGTTTTTAAGCCGATCTATAGCTTTCAAGACTTCACTATGGTCGGGCAGCGGAACTTCAACGCCGTCGTCCACAATTGGGGTTTCCGGGATATCATCTCTATTGGCGGCATTGTTGTCATCGTCACCATTCAGAAGCCGAGAGAAGTGTTCCCTCCACATAATCAGTGTACTCTGGATATCTGTCACTAGATTCCCATTTTCATCCTTGCAGGAATAGGCCGCGGTCTTACTGAAATTAATAAATTGGCTTAAAATAAATACATGTGTACAATGGCGTCCAAGGATACTTAACTGCATAGGTTCCCATACAAAATCTTAACTATCTCGCAAAGCAGTTAAGGCCCAGTTTCACGACCATTAGTTAACCACTGACTAGAGGTTAACTAACAGATTTAAATTTCACAATCAAAGTTATCAAGAGGTTAAGCCACCAATGGTTTCTGATTTCTGATTTCTGTAATAGAAAAAAAGCTTATAAAAAACAAAAAGAGAAACGTGAAACAAATAACAATGGATTCCGATAGGGATCACGGTGTTGTTAGCGATTCGAACTATGAGGAAGTGTGGAGTGTTTTAATTACTTTTTCAGGTTGTAATATTTGGTTCTTAGAGCCTTCAAACTCCTGTATGTTCGTTCCTCATTCTGGCAATTGAACTTTGATTAAATTTTTTCCCATGTTTTCTCCTTCTCGTCCGCATGATATTTATCGGATTGTTTGCATTCAATTACGCATTTGTATTTTTGCACAACTTCCAAAAGCAAATCAATTTATTTTTGTGCAAAATTGGAACATCTCGCGTTTGTTGCATTTATTTTGTCCATTGTGCAAAAGAAACGTATTTAATGCATTTATCAAAAACATATGTTTTATATAGTGTTGCCATATTTTCTTAACAAAATTGCCATTAGTTAACTGAAGCATTGTGAAACCCAAATCATAAAAAGTTATAGTTAACTAACAGCCTTTAGTTAATTAACCAATTGGTTAACTAATGGTCGTGAAACCAGCTCTAAGTTGAAATTGCGACCTAAGCCATCTCATTTTGCTATGCAACACTGTGTTTTCATCAAGAACAAAAAAATTAAAAAAAATTACAAGGAAATGTCGCATAAAAAACGCAAAAAATATTTGAAAACAATTCCTTTTCTTTTGATGATCGGTCAAAGACCACCAGTTTAGAAAACACTTCCTGCTGATGATGAACAAAAACTCCTACAAGGCTTCTATCACATATATTGTAATATTTTTAATTTTTTTTTGCATGAAAATTAAATTTTCAATATGTCTCAAAATTCTGTGAATCAACTAAAAATTAACGTCAAATAATGACAAAGTTAACTACGCTACTGGCAGTGTAAACACCAGAATCAGTTACCAAACTATTATAGTCAAACTGCATGGTTAAATGTGTAATGTAAACATGATATTAGGTGGTACGAAACTTAGTTTTATCTGACTTTTTGTTAAGATTTCATTAACTACTTATGGGCATTGTTCATATACATAGCAAATTTGAGTAGCGCTATGACACGCTCCGTTACGTTTGCATAACCAGCCCTGAGTAACGATCAACAACCGATTTTGTTCTCTAATTGTCGTCTGTTGTGCAACTTTTGTTTTTATTAATTGTGTTGTATGTGTGGAGTCTAAATATTATTTGAGAAATCAACACGAAGTTCTTTGATGTGTGAATGGCAAAGTGTATCAAACTTTGTTCCTCCCAAAAGTTTCGAGGCGGCCCGCAACCTTTGTTAAAAACAATATTGATAATTTTAAACAAAGTGTCAACGCACTTTGTCAAAAGGAGCTAGAGACGTGTTGGTTTCAAAAAAGCCACTAAGTCCTGTCTGAGTCCGTTGTCTAGTCGTCTGAGTCTAACGATGTCTGAGTCCTTATCTAACTACACTCAAAGTGAGAGCAAAAAGTACTTACTCTCACCGAGTATTAGTTTACTTGAAATGAGAATTAAATCATTCTCATCCCAAGTCTAGCTACTGTCAATTATTTTTACTAATCAAAATCTAATCTGTTCTTATATATAATTCTGTATATAATTTTATATTTAATTCTGTTCTTATATATAATTGTAATAAAATATATAATAAATATAAAATATATACTAAAATAAAAAATACAAAAAATAGACATAAGTAATACACAAAATAATATTTAATAAATAACTCTATGATAAAAAATAAGTATCGATTAAAAATAAATAAAGAAGAAACTTCGAGAAATAATAAATAATATTCTATAAATAGTAAACAATGTATACTAAATAATAATAATGAATAAAAATTAAAATTAAACAGATAATTTACTATCTTAAATAAAAAAATTGTATGAATAAATATTAACAAAAACCTAGCTCATCTAAAAAAGAGATGAGGTTTAATGAATAAAAAGTTGGATATTAGGATAGGATTTTCCCACTGCTAAGTGGGAGCTTAACAATAGGAACGAAGGAAGCCGACAAAATATAAAAAGATATTCAACCCGATGAAAAAAGTCGAAAGGAGCGCGTGTGTTTCCTTTAAGAATTCTATTCGCTTACCACCAATTAAGCTTATCAAAAGGATTTAAAAATAAAAATTATTCTACCGACCGTCTATATGCGGCCCATATACACTGCAACCACAGCAAAGCTGGAAGTGTAACCTGGAAGTTTTTGACGTTTACCATGATGAAGTCGCAGCGTGTGTGTCGAAGTTACGCAACTGTTTGATGGTTGCAACTCAGGTTGCAGTAAAATTAAAATCATTTAATATTTAGGGGCGGAGCTAAAGTTGCAACCATCTGGTTGCAGCGTGTGTGGGAAAGTTGCATTGTTTTATTGTTTATTGCTACACATATTTGTCATCACCTGCACAAATTCATTTAATTTTTTCCTAATTCCTAAATAATTTAATTTAATTTAATTAATTTAATTAAATTTAAAATAGTAATTTTACTTTTGTTTATGCAGACTATTTTTGCAATTGAGAATTGAAGCAACTGATAGCTAGTTACAAGAAAAGTTACAGCGTGTGTGGCAAAGTTGGTTACTGCAACCATCGCAGTGTGTGTGGTAAATTTTTAGAAAGTTCTGCTTTTTGGTTACACTTCCAGATTTGTTTTAGTTGCATTGTGTATGGGCCGCAATAGACTGAATGTTACACATTCGAAAAAAACTAAGGCTAATCAAAAGAAATTTTTAAAATTATAATAAACATTTATGTCTTATTAAGGTACTATTACCGTCTACAATGCTAAAAATTAACATATATTCAACAATTTTTTTTTTCACATTCTTTATTATATATGGTTATCAAACGTTTTTTACTGCATTAAACAGTTCTTTAAGATTACGAAAAAATTTTTTTATTTTTATTTTCTATTAATTGTACATTTAATATAGGGCGCTGAAATTGTTTTTTTCGAAAAAACACTGCTGCTAAAAAATGGCGGACATTTGAAAATGTTTTTCAAAATTCGCCTTTTTTCAACCTTTTTTCAAATTCAAAAATTTTAAATATTTTTTGTGGTCAAATTGTGGTGAACTATCACACAGGATATAAAAACAAACAAAATGCTGCAAAAATTATTAATAACGGCATAGTAGATCCGGAGATTGACTGTCCGCCAGTTAAAAAAACCTAAACTCGAGAAAAATGCGTGTAAAGTTTTTTTTACACCTGCGAGCCGAGAGCGCGCTTCAATTGAGTCGTTATATCTCGGCAAACAATTCGACGGAAAAAAACAATTAATAGATTGGTTGTATTGTCTGAGAACAATTCTCACAATTACATGCCGACGGCATTTGCACGACTTTATATGTTCGCAGTCAAAAAGCTACTGAAAAATTCGAATTCTTGATGAAAAAAAGAAGTTTCAAAGATTCAAACTGAATCAACTTCGAATGAGGTAATTCAGCTTGTCAAATGTTGTATGGCGAATTAGTTAATTCGGAACATAATTCAGCCTCGAATTACGAATGAGAGCCAAATTACGTTGTTCAGGGTGCCGTGGAAACATGCTATAACTCATGACGAGGTGGAGTTTGATGATGAAAAATAGGAGACTTAGTATACATTACGTTGGATGAATTAGTCTTCAAGAAATTTTCAAAATTAATAAGAGCAGTGCTTATGAACAGAAAAAAGTGCTGCAAGGTCGAAAAACTAAGACTGCGTGTTTTGAGTGCGGTAGGTTCCTGTGTTTGGAAAATATTGTCCCCATGTGCCAAAGTTGAAGATGAAGAATAATTACTCATATAATTATATTTCTTATTTTTTTTTTCGTAGATATGTATATATTTTTGTATAACGTATTAAATATTGGATTCTATTAATCTCCTTTTGAACATAAAGCTTAAAATACTGGCTAATTCTATAAAATAAATAAATGCAAATCATGATGATTACTGTTGTTGTTGAGTGTTGCCGCAGTAGGAGTCACTTGGTTACTGCAGATCCTAATTTATTTTTTATGTTATCATAGATATTAATAGACTCCTTGTAAAGCATCGCTAAGTATTTATATAGTTTCGTTATATATGGGATAATATGGGTTTTTTATAATTCTTCTTTATCTTCTCCGATAATGTTTTTTTTAGTTTGAGGTCAGTGGTTATGTAACAATGCTATATAGTTCTACAATATACTGTCTGGTTAGCACTTTTTTTCCTTCTCTAGATTTTCTTTGTGGGGTTACTTCTCTAGATATATGTTTTTGTTGCTTTTGTTCCTGCATTATACTCTTCTATTGAGATAGGTTTGGGCCCAGTTCCTTTTGATGTTGATATATATGAGCGGTAACAGAGTAAATTGAACAAGAATTTGAGATTCTTTGCTATTAAAATTAAAATTGTTTATTTTAGCATTGTATGGAAAATATTGGGTTTTCTCGTTTGGTGACGATTTTTATTGTTTTAATTTTGTTTATTAATAGGAATAAATGTGGTTAAAGATCAGTGACTTTAAGAGTGCATTACAATACATTTGCAAGGTCAAACAAATCTTAAAATTTTACCTTTAAAAAAATCTGGACATTACAATTTTAAGACGAATAAAATTTAAATAAAAATTGTTCAATTCACACCATTTACTATAGAAATTTAAGAAAGCAGGTATAGGCGAAAATCATATCAATGAACAACAATTTCGATCTTTTTCAATTTGGGTAAAAACTTAAAAAAGTTTTTAAACCTTCTTTAGCAATACCTTGATATTTAAATGATCTAAGACCAAAAAAAAAAAAAAATTCCTGACTACAGGTCCTGTGGTGAAAAATATGTTGCTTATTGAATAAGATTGTTAGCATAGTCATAATAATTTAATTAAGTGTTTTAAATACTTAAAAAATAAATCGATTTAAATAAATCGTTAAAATTATCAAAAATCTGTACATACCTTTGATTATGATCATATCTTGTCTTTAAGGCTCACCGATAAGTTCTCCTCAGATAAATTCAGCACCCAGTGAAATCTATGGACTAAGAACCGTACCAAGTCATCTCGATATTCTTGATGGAAAGGAAGCACATAATAGAAAAAGTGAACGTTTTACAAAGATAGTTATATATATATTATCAAACAGCAATTCTGAAAATATTTTTTATAGAAATATCGTATATAAGCTGTTCAATAAATTTGAGAATATGTGTCAAATCGAAGGTTTTGAATTAATTATTTCTGATTTTAATGAAACCGATTCTATGGCAACATATAAATCAGTTAATTTTAATCAGTGGGCACAAGAAACTTTTGAAGCCAAAAATGGACATGAATTTTTTGGTAACTGCTTCTCAGAAATCTCCAGATATATTTCGACAGCGTACGTTATACCAGTTCTTATCGGTTCATCGTTTGGAATTCCAAGGCTCCCTCATACAATTGAGAGTCAAGACTTTAAATCTATTTTGGATAAAGCGAGTTCAGATGACAAAAAGCTTCTGGAAATGTGGTACAAAACTGAAAAGTCTTATGAACCTGCTTGTTATAGGCTAAAGACAGACAACACGGAGGTTTCAGAAAAAAAAGCAAATGCATTATATAATTTGGTAGACGTGCTAATAAAACTTTTTTCTGACGATTTAAAAGACTCGTACATGGATACAGCTCTTGAACAAGAAATACATAACTCTATTTTGAGAAGTCAAGAACTTGCTAAGAGATGTATTTGGATTCAAATTGAAAAACAATGTTCAAAGGCTTCGGACAATCAGTCCTGTCTAGAAATCGAAAAAGTTCGAAGATTTGCCAATATTAAATCTAAATTAAAAGGTCAACTCTGTGAGAAGAATCTTATTAAAATATTGCTTCCATCGCATATTATTAATGAAGAATTTCCATCAATGCTCGAAAGTTTCCTGAAAAGATCAATAAAAAATATCTTTGAAGAACATGACCTCACATATGGTATACCTAATAATACGAATGGCATCTCAGTGCAACTATTAAAAGAAGTTCGATTGGTAAATAGTTATGCAATGATTTTAGCCAAAAACACAACAAATGAGGAGATTATGATTGAGATTAAAAGGTTTGTATTTTTCCAATATATCAGAATATTTACAATTGTCTTTATAGGTATATAGAAAGCACCTCAGAGTATCCTCTTATTATAACGGGATGTTCCGGTATTGGGAAAAGTGTATTCGTATCCAAACTAGTGGAAAAGATACGCATATGGCATACCGATGTTCACGTTATTGTAAGGTGAGTAATATATAGCTTCGCTGATGGCTCCCAGAACTTACGCCCGAAAAAAGAAATGGCAAAAAAGCCCGATTTTCCATAGCATCGAATTTTGGAAATAACACCCGAATTTGAAATGGCAATTGAGCCTGAAAGAAGGAAATTACGCCCAAATGGTTTGGAAATTAAGCCTGAAAAAAAAATGGAAATTATGCTCGAAATTTTCAGCAGTGTTTCGGGCTTTATTTCCAAATTCTTCGGGCGCAATTACCGTGATCCAGATTCAATGTAAGACTATCAAAATATTAAACAACAGATTTGAGTAGAAAATTAATGGGCTCGAAATAAACCTAACAAAAACGAAAAAAAGCCCAAAACAAAAAAGAAACAAAACCGTATTTTCGATGCGCGCGAACCGCCCGAAATTTTGGGTATTTTTTCCTAGGCATTAATGCCCGATTTTGTATGGAGAATTTTGGGCTTTTTACCATTTTGTTTTTCGGGCGTAGGTTCATCGGGCGTAAATTCCGGGAGCCTTCGCTGACTTAATACTAGTTATAAAGCATGTTTTGTAGGTTTGCAAATCTAAGCGAAGCTTCATCTGATATAACTACTTTACTTGGATCAATTGCGAACCAGCTGTCTGTCTTGATACATGGATCTCAATGTCAAAAAGAGCACGTTAGTAAAATGCACTTTATTAATTCAACCCTCCATACGAATTTTCAATTCTCCTCATATTTTTTAGTTTTATTTCTTTCTCTTCATTTCGTCGAAACTAATTATAAGCTCTTTTTGAGATACAGAAAGAGCGTTTAATCCATGCACGCATTACATAAATTATCTTAAGCACTTTATTTACGAATATGGTAATAACTAAAGAGCTGCACGACTACATTCAATTGCCGTTTCAAAACATTCTCATTAGAACGAAATGAATTTCACCAGTTTTTAAAGATATCGCGGCACTTTAATTCGCACTTTTAGAACACACGTTTTTATAATCGCGCACACGTATTTAATTATAATTAATTTAACTCGAAATTTTCCGGCACGACCGAGAATTTAACTTTTCACTAATGCGCGAACAGCTGATTCGTTTATTGTGTGGAACCCAAGTGCACAATAGTGCCGACGACAAGGGTTGCTACCTGCTCAGCGGAGACGGGTGTGGGTATTCAAATTCCAATGAAAAAGAAAAACCGAAAACAAAGATGCAGGTGCGTTTGATAAGACTTTTAAATCAAAGTCTCATCAAATTTACGCACCGTGGGACCAAAAGAACTAAAACACGATAAAAAAAATGATGCTATTATTATTAAAATATCGCGATTTTTACGAATTTTCGAGTTATAAAAAGACTACCACGAAGAAAAAAAATAACCCAATTTTTTGGGTCGCACTCTAGTTGCGGGTCCAAGGAGATGACTTGGACCCTCTCACAATTCCACCGGTGGAATTAATTTATTTTACCTGTTCCGGACGGAACTAGGCTCGAGTGCGAGGGGTCTAACACAAAAACAAAACGCGCCAAAGCGAACGCGGAACAATAAATACACACGCGACAAAAAAAAAACCCAACGGATAAAAACGCGGTACCACAAAGGGTCAACCGGACAGTCAAAAAGTAAAACACTGTGGGTGGTGAGCGCACCAACACACACAAACGACAATGCAAATATATATATATATATTAAAAAGTACTCCCTGATTTTTTTCCAGGTCCTGGCCTTAGTTCCTCCTCGCTCCAGCGGCTCCCGATCCAAAGATCCCACGGACTCCGTCTGTCCTGGTGGGCTCGACAGCGTCACTGGAACCACTTCACTATGTATATATATATATATTTATATATATAAATATATATATACATATATATATTTCCTTTTTTTTTACAATTTTCCACTTCTCGACGATGAGTCAAAAAAACCACTTGGCACACTTTTTGTTGGCACACTTCCACTTCTTTTCGTTGTTCAGAATGAACTGAACTGCCAACCAGCGGTGCAGACTGACGATGCTTAGGTTCCACAAGATGGGAACCTAAACACAGCCATCTTTTTTCTAGCATAGATGCGGTTTTCGCAGAAACCGGTATTCGCACCTGAAGGCTTTGCTCACACCTATTTTTAAAATCGTTTTACGGATTTTTTAAGGTGCATCTTGAGCAAATTTAAATAAAACCTTCTACCCACCAAGTGTTTTTCTACATCTTGGCGGGATCTATGCTAGTATTGGTGTGGCAACACTCCACACCTTCCACAGCCCACAATGGCTACCCTCATTGTGACTTGGCCAAGTGATTTTTACTTTTTTTCACAATAACAGTCCTAGTCCTGTTCGTTTTATTTGTCGCGCAATTCCGTGCGTTCAGTCACTCGTGGGATTTCTGTTTCGTCGAGCATGGAGCACAAGGAGAAACTTTAGCCAAACCGAGGCACAAAAGTAATAATTAAAGTGGTTTATTGACCACTGGAGCGCATGTGTGTCTTGGGCGCCACTCCAAACGCACAGTGATTACGTCCGGACAAAACAAAATCGTCATTTTATGACCACACATAAAATGTTCGCCATGTAGTTTTGTCCGCACTTCACTTTGGCGCAACTTAATATTTAGACCGCGACAACCCCACCCCCACCTCCACGAAAGTTGCTCGGTATTTGATAACCGAGAAACTTTCGTTACATAAAACTAACCTAGGGGATACTAAGTTTCTCCTACATGTGGCCGTAGATCCTGTACGTGCCACGTGCCTTTCTCACGCCCATCCTCATCTTCGAGGACATAAGTCCAGGGAGATACCCTCTTTTTAACCCTATATGGTCCTATGAACTTGGGTGCTAACTTTGCTGCAAAGTAATTGGCTGCATCGGACAGCACAAAATTCCGTCTCCAGACTAACTCGTTCGGTAAGTATTGTACATCCCTACGTCTCAGATTATAGGTCTTTGCCATCTTGGCGCTCGCTATTTCCATTTTCGTCCGTATGTCTTGCCTCAACTTGGCCATGAGTTCCGCTCGTTCCTCACTATTATTACAAGTCGGTTCGTCTAAGTCATCCTTTCGTCGATAGTCCCTATCTCCCCGGACCGCCATGTTCCTGCCAAAATTTACAAAATAGGGAGATTGCCCTATCACCTCGTGCTGCGACGTGCGAATGCATTAGGCTACTTTAGCCAGGTGAGTATCCCACGTTCGGTGATTTTCAGAAATATAAGCCCTAAGGGTTGTCTTAATGATCTGATTAATCCGCTCGGCCGGGTTCGCCTGCGGATGATAGTGGGCAGTGAACCGGAGCCGGACTCCAAAGGAGTCACACAAAGACTGCAGTTCTCTGCTCTTGAATTGAGGGCCATTGACGCACACTATTGACCTAGGGACGCCGAAGAGTAAGAACACGTTGTTCTCCAGCTCTTTGCAGATGCTTTTTACCGTTGCTGAACGTAACGGAAACAAAAGCGGGAATTTGGTGAAGTAGTCAACCACAGTTAAAATATAACTGTAACCTTGACTAGACTTCACAAGGGGTCCTACCAGATCCACGGAGATCATCTCCCATGGCTCCAAATCTTTAACCCTACCTACCATTCCACTAGCCGGCTTTCTATTGTCTGGCTTAACCTTTTGGCAAACCTGACATCCTTTTATGTACCTAGCTATATCTGCCTTCATCTTTGGCCAATAATATTTTTCGGCTACCCTAGCTGACGTCTTTCGTACGCCCATGTGTCCTGCTAACGGGTCATCATGACACTCGCGCAAAGCCTCTTTTCTCTCACTTTTCCCTAACAATCGTTTCCACTCATATGCCCTATCATAAACGTTGCTAAGCCCTGCCTTCACGTGTTTGTATAAAACACCGTTTTCTAAGCGCCACGCGGAAAAATCGAGGGGCGTCTGTGCCACCTTCTTGCTCATTTCCCTTACCCAAGGGTCCGTTGGTCCATCGGTGATTTCGCCGATTAATGGAACACTCCGTGACAGCATATCCGGGACAACATGGTCCTTGCCCTTGCGGTGTACGATTTCAAAATCGTACTGCTGTAGTTTAAGGGCCAACCTGGCCAGTCTCCCGCAGGGGTCCTTCAAATTGTTAAGCCACACGAGCGAGTAGTGATCAGTTACCACCGTAAAATGAACTCCCTCGATGCATGGACGCAGCTTCTCCACTGCGCACAAAACTGCCAGACACTCCTTCTCCGTTGTGGAATAATTTTTTTCGCACTTACTAAGCGACCTCCTCAAGTAAGAAATTACCTTTTCGCCCTCATCAAACTGCTGGGTCAGGACTGCGCCTATGCCAAAATCAGAGGCGTCAGTTTGTACAGAAAAGGGCCTATCAAAATCTGGGCAACTCAAAACAGGGGCAGTGACAAGGCGCTCTTTGGCCTTCAGAAAACTATCTTCGCACTCAGCCGACCAGTGAAATCTCTTGTTTTTCTTTAGAAGATCCGTAAGTGGTTTCACTAGATCGGCGAAGTTTGGTACAAAACGCCTGTACCAAGAGATAGTACCTACAAAAGAACGAACTTCTTTAACATTCCTGGGGGCGTATATCTTCAACATCGCCTCCACCTTTTCTGGGTCTACGTGTAGACCTTGCCTATCAACAACATAACCTAAATATCGAAGTGAAGACAAACAAAAATTACATTTTTCCCTATTCATCCGTAACCCGGCGTCGCCAATTCTACGAAGAACTTCCCTCAAAACCTCTACGTGCTTTTCGAACGTATTCGCCAGGATGATGATGTCATCCAGGTAGACGAATACGTGCGGCTCCAAATCAGCTCCGATCACCGTATCGATAAATCTCTGCCACGTGGCAGGCGCATTATGCAGGCCATAGGGCATTCACTTAAACTGGTAAAGTCCCCGACCTGGGACCGTAAAAGCGGTAAACGCCCTTGACTTTTCCGCGACTGGAATCTGCCAATACGCTGATTTTATATCCAAGCTTGAAAGATACTTGGCGTCTTTCAGCTTATCCAACGTTGCGGAGATATACGGCAACGGGTAACTATCACGCTCGGTGTTCTTGTTGAGTGCTCTATAGTCGACACAAAATCGATAAGAGCCATCCTTCTTCTTGATCATGACCACCGGTGAGGCCCACGGACTGTGAGAGACCTCGATCACGTCCTTCTCCAACATCTCCTCGATTTCCTTGTCGATGTGCTTCTGGATGGCAGGAGACACTGGATAGTATCTCTGCTTGATGGGCTCCACATTTGGCTTTGGTCTGATCCGGTGTTCGACCAAATGTGTGCAGCCAAGACCCTCGGGCATCGCCTCAAAAATTCCTCCTACAAGTCGTTCCAACGACGCAGCTTCGCTAGAGGTCAACTCCGACCTTTCTATTATGCTCGCCACTGCCGACACTTCTACCCTATCGCTAAACCTCCACTGGTTTTTGGCTACATCCGGGACCCAATGCCCGCCTTGACCCAAAAGTCAATGCCTAAAATTAGGTTTTGCGGTAAGCCTGGTATAACGAGGCACTCTGTGAGGACCGACTTGCCCTCGACCTCGATCGGAAGTGTGATAACTCCGCGCACTGGAACAAATTCGCCATCCGCTAACGCGACCCTAGAAATGGTTGAAGAAGACAACTCTATACCCCAAGAACTTAAAATATCCCACCCTGGGCGACCAATGATGGTTCTTGAAGCTCCCGAATCTAACAATCCTCTCAGAAAAACCCCAAAAATCCTAACACCTAAATACGGCCTATTGTCTAATTCCTTTCCTAGAAGTGTAAACCCTAATCTAACCTCATGACAACAATTTTCTATGTCCCTATCTACCCTAGCCAGCTGGTTGCTCGCAGGCAACCTCTTTATTCTCGGCGAGCGCCTTGCCCTGCGTCTGCATGGGCTCGCAACACATTTCCCGACATGTTCGGGTTAGGTCCCTCCCTTGGCCCCTATCTGCTTCGGCCCTGAAAACGCGTCTGTCTGACGGCCCTGCTTTATTCGAGCACCGAGGACAATCGCGCTTCATGTACCCGGCCATTCCGCAGCCGTAGCACTTAATTCCTTTTTGACAGTTGACCGAAACATGTCCAAAACGTCTGCAATTAAAACACCGGAACGTCGGTTGTGGTGGCGAAGAAATCCTGCGTTCCAGTCGTTGCGCCCTGAGCGGGGCGTTCACTTCTGCTACAGCGGGCTCTGCTGACACGTATGCTAAGTCCGGCTCCAAAAGATTCCTTGAACGACTGCTTGGCGGCGGGACGAATGATTCCACATTCGTACGTACGGCTTCCAACTTACGACCTAAAGAGACCAATTCGGACAGGGTGGTTGGCTCAGCTAAACCTAGCTGAGTTTGAAAAAAGGGTGTCAAATTCGACATCACTAAACCTAACTTTCGGCGTTCAGAAAGAGGTTCGGCCAGCCGACCAAATAGGCCTCTCATTGCCGCTACAAAAATCCCTATGGACTCATTGCCCCCTTGAGTCCTTCTCCTAATCTCATCCATTAATAATTCGTCGTAGTTGGGTGGGAGAAACTCCAGTTTCAACTCCTTCACCAACTCCTGCCAACCTGACACGGTCTTACGTACCGCACGGAACCATAAAAGCGCCTTACCACTAAACAAATCTACTGCCCCTCTAAAAAGTTGGGTCTCACTGACCCCTCGAGCTTCACAAAGCTACTCTACCCTCTCTAAAAATGAACTTAAGGACACTCCTACCTTTTCTCCAAAAAACTTCAACTCCCACTTCGATAAATTTTCAATTTTTTCTGGATACTGCCGACCTCCCTCTTCACTAACCGAGCGCCCTGCCACGGGTTCGGGTACCGGTGGCGCCGGTGGAACATCGTCCTCAACCGCAGCTGTTTTTTGCAGCGTGGCCCTTGGCTTGGCCATCTCCTCCGTAGTTTTGACGGGTTTTGGTGGTACCTCGTCTTCATCGTCCTGCACTCCAGCTAGCTCCAAGAGATCCGTCAGGAGCAACATCAGCCGGTTCCTCAGCTCCATCTGCTCGGATACCATACTGGCAGACGTAGGCCTAGACCGGTTAACCCGACCAACGCTCCACTCGAGCTTGGTCATAATCTTCAGGAACTCTGAAGACTTCGGGTCCTGTGATGGGTTCTCCTCGATCTCCACGATCTTCGCCTCCAACGCTGCCTTATCCTCGGAGAACTCGAACGGGTACACGGCGAAGATGTCGACCGAGTCTCTGCGCTCTAGGTGCCTTGACGCTCTCAAGGTTTTCCTCATAGAGTCAACCGTACCTGTTGGTAACCCACGAGACTCCATCTCGTACACCAACTCTTCTTGGTTTAGCCGGTTGATCTCCATGGTATCAGATCAAAAGAAGACAAAAAAAATAAACAAAGATAAAAAAACTAAAATCGCTGAAAACCTACTACAAATTAAGAAAAATAGAAAAGAAAAGACAAACAAACCCGGACGTATACTAAAATAAAGCAAAAACCCCAAACACGAAATGGATAAAACCAAAAAAAAATATATATATTAGTGGACCAACAACACACGTCGGACCAGTATTAAGAAACAACGCAAATATGCAGAAAATATGTAGGAGCTCTGAATTAAGTGAAAACGGAACGACAACAAAAGTCGGACCAGCGACCAATAATACGCGCACGGATAAATAATGGTAATAATACCCGGATTCAAATACGTAATCTTTTAAAAAAACCGACTCCGACTTTTAAATTTTATTTTATTTAACAAAAAAAATAAAAATTAAAAATTAAAAAAAAGAAATCAAACAATAAAACAATATAAAATTATATGTATGTGTAGATATTAAAATATAAAGTATAAATAAAAAAATGTAATACAAATAAAAATATTATTCAAATTAAAACTAAATCCCTTGCACCTTGCTTTCACTCGTGTGACGACTCCTAATTCTCTCTATTGAAATTAGCTGGAATTTACTGTTCAAGTAAAATTTCAATGCGACTTGTATTAATTTTCATTTAATTTTCCTTTAATTTCAACTTAATAATTATTTAATTTAAGCTTAATTTCGATTTAATTCTAATTTGATTATAATAATTTTGATAATGGTAATTTTGATTTAATTTATAATTTAATTTGTTATTGAATCCCTTTTTTTTTTTTTTTTTTAAGTAAATACGATTTTAGTATAAGTTAGTTTGTTCCCTTCCTCCTTTAATCCGACTTGCTTTAATTTTAGTTGATTTTTAGTTAAATTTTTTTTTTAATTTAGTTTCACTTTACTTTTCATTTAATTTTGATTTAACTTCAATTCAATTTTAATTTAATTTGATTTTGATTTAATTCAAATCTAATTTTAATTTTAATTTTAATTTGAATTTAACTTGAATTTAATTTTAATTAAATTTGAATTTAATTTGAATTTAATTTGAATTTAATTTGAATTTAATTTAAATTTATTTTTAATTTAATTTTAAATTTTAATTTTAATTTTAATTTTAATATAATTTTAATTTAATTTTAATTTGATTTTAATTTAATTTTAATTTAATTTTAATTTAATTTTAATTTAATTTTAATTCAATTTTAATTTTAATTTAATATTAATTTTAATTTTAATTTTAATTTTAATTTTAATTTTAATTTTAATTTTAATTTTAATTTTAATTTTAATTTTAATTTTAATTTTAATTTTAATTTTAATTTTAATTTTAATTTTAATTTTAATTTTGATTTTAATTTTAATTTTAATTTTAATTTTAATTTTAATTTTAATTTTAATTTTAATTTTAATTTTAATTTTAATTTTAATTTTAATTTTAATTTTAATTTTAATTTTAATTTTAATTTTAATTTTAATTTTAATTTAAATTTAAATTTAAATTTAAATTTAAATTTAAATTTTAATTTTAATTTTAATTTTAATTTTAATTTTAATTTTAATTTTAATTTTAATTTTAATTTTAATTTTAATTTTAATTTTAATTTTAATTTTAATTTTAATTTTAATTTTAATTTTAATTTTAATTTTAATTTTAATTTTAATTTTAATTTTAATTTTAATTTTAATTTTAATTTTAATTTTAATTTTAATTTTAATTTTAATTTTAATTTTAATTTTAATTTTAATTTTAATTTTAATTTTAATTTTAATTTTAATTTTAATTTTAATTTTAATTTTAATTTTAATTTTAATTTTAATTTTAATTTTAATTTTAATTTTAATTTTAATTTTAATTTTAATTTTAATTTTAATTTTAATTTTAATTTTAATTTTAATTTTAATTTTAATTTTAATTTTAATTTTAATTTTAATTTTAATTTTAATTTTAATTTTAATTTTAATTTTAATTTTAATTTTAATTTTAATTTTAATTTTAATTTTAATTTTAATTTTAATTTTAATTTTAATTTTAATTTTAATTTTAATTTTAATTTTAATTTTAATTTTAATTTTAATTTTAATTTTAATTTTAATTTTAATTTTAATTTTAATTTTAATTTTAATTTTAATTTTAATTTTAATTTTAATTTTAATTTTAATTTTAATTTTAATTTTAATTTTAATTTTAATTTTAATTTCAATTTTAATTTTAATTTTAATTTTAATTTTAATTTTAATTTTAATTTTAATTTTAATTTTAATTTTAAGTGAATTTTAATTTAATTCTAATTTAATTTTAATTTAGTTTTCATTTAATTTGAATTTTATTTTAATTTATTTTAATTATTAATATTTTTAATTTTATTTTAATTAAAATTAATTTTACTTTAATTTTGATTTCATTTTTATCCAATTTTAATTAAAATTTTTTTTTCCCCGCACCGACAGCTCACCTAGCCCACTGTGCGCCAGAACGTAAACAAAGCAATCAAACACACAAACCGATAAAAAAACAATTGTTCTTTGAAACTACCTATATAGCGCCCACTATGCCCTCGTTCACTTTTAAGCAATAGCTACATTAATAAGAAAAAAAAGGAACGGACTCACCGGGAGAATCGGACAAGTAACCCGTGGTCCTCAATCGGTAATACGAGCTGGACTCTGCTGACGGAAATCTCTGATCCGCTGCCAACTCCCAACGCTTAACATGTCACCAGCGCACTGCTGAAAATGTCCGCTGCTCTGCTTCTTACCAACGCCACGAAAAAAAACCAAAGAGAAACGCTAACCACCGTCGCCCAGCTTCTGAAAGAAAATTTTATTTATTTAAGTTATATATAAAAGAATTTGTTTCTTTTTTTTTTTTGTTTAATAGTGTCCGTCCAAAATTAATAAAAAAAATGTCTGTCCAAATTCTCGCAGAGATGTCCGTCCGAATATTCACAAAATGTCCGTCCGAAAGTATACAAAATGTCCGTCCGAAATGTGATTAAACAAAAACAACAAAAAAAAAATGCCCGTCCAAGCACACACGTGTCCGTCCGAAACGAAATGTCCATCTGTCCTGCGCACCACTAGGTGGAACCGACGGCTTCCACCACGCGAACTTGGATTTGCAAACTTAATTTATTTTTTATACACTACCCGCACTTATTGAGTTATTTGTTTGTTTTTTTTTCACCATTTAACACACGCAGATTGTGCTAACCGGCGGCGCACAATCAACCACTTGTTTTTTTTTCCCCGCACTAAAGTCAATCACTTTTTGATTGATTTGGTTTTTTGTTTCTCGAGCCCCACGTTGGGCGCCAATTTGTCGCGGCACTTTAGTTCGCACTTTTAGAACACACGTTTTTATAATCGCGCACACGTATTTAATTATTAATTAATTTAACTCGATTTTTTCCGGCACGACCGCGAATTTAACTTTTCACTAATGCGCGAACAGCTGATTCGTTTATTGTGTGGAACCCAAGTGCACAATAGTGCCGACGACAAGGGTTGCCACCTGCTCAGCGGAGACGGGTGTGGGTATTCAAATTCCAATGAAAAAGAAAAACCGAAAACAAAGATGCAGGTGCGTTTGATAAGACTTTTAAAGCAAAGTCTTATCAAATTTACGCACCGTGGGACCAAAAGAACTAAAACACGTTAAAAAAATGATGCTATTATTATTAAAATATCGCGATTTTTACGAATTTTCGAGTTATAAAAAGACTACCACGAAGAAAAAAAATAACCCAATTTTTTGGGTCGCACTCTAGTTGCGGGTCCAAGGAGATGACTTGGACCCTCTCACAATTCCACCGGTGGAATTAATTTATTTTACCTGTTCCGGACGGAACTAGGCTCGAGTGCGAGTGGTCTAACACAAAAACAAAACGCGCCAAAGTGAACGCGGAACAATAAATACACACGCGACAAAAAAAACCCAACGGATAAAAACGCGGTACAACAAAGGGTCAACCGGACAATCAAAAAGTAAAACACTGTGGGTGGTGAGCGCACCAACACACACAAACGACAATGCAAATATATATATATATATTAAAAAGTACTCCCTGATTTTTTTCCAGGTCCTGGCCTTAGTTCCTCCTCGCTCCAGCGGCTCCCGATCCAAAGATCCCACGGACTCCGTCTGTCCTGGTGGGCTCGACAGCGTCACTGGAACCACTTCACTATGTATATATATATATATTTATATATATAAGTATATATATACATATATATGTTTCCTTTTTTTTTTTACAATTTTCCACTTCTCGACGATGAGTCAAAAAAACCACTTGGCACACTTTTTGTTGGCACACTTCCACTTCTTTTCGTTGTTCAGAATGAAATGAACTGCCAACCAGCGGTGCAGACTGACGATGCTTAGGTTCCACAAGATGGGAACCTAAACACAGCCATCTTTTTTCTAGCATAGATGCGGTTTTCGCAGAAACCGGTATTCGCACCTGAAGGCTTTGCTCACACCTATTTTTAAAATCGTTTTACGGATTTTTTAAGGTGCATCTTGAGCAAATTTAAATAAAACCTTCTACCCACCAAGTGTTTTTCTACATCTTGGCGGCATCTATGCTAGTATTGGTGTGGCAACACTCCACACCTTCCACAGCCCACAATGGCTACCCTCATTGTGACTTGGCCAAGTGATTTTTACTTTTTTTCACAATAACAGTCCTAGTCCTGTTCGTTTTATTTGTCGCGCAATTCCGTGCGTTCAGTCACTCGTGGGATTTCTGTTTCGTCGAGCATGGAGCACAAGGAGAAACTTTAGCCAAACCGAGGCACAAAAGTAATAATTAAAGTGGTTTATTGACCACTGGAGCGCATGTGTGTCTTGGGCGCCACTCCAAACGCACAGTGATTACGTCCGGACAAAACAAAATCGTCATTTTATGACCACACATAAAATGTTCGCCATGTAGTTTTGTCCGCACATCACTTTGGCGCAACTAAATTTTTAGACCGCGACAAAGAAAAAACACCCGTTTCATCCGAGTAATAAACCTGGATGAATAATTGCTTAATCAACGACAGGCTAGCTATCCATGCTCACACTGAATGCTCACACTGACTCGTCTGTAATTTCTACTGTGTGCTGCGTCACCCCCCCACTTTTATTTGAGTCTGCAGTTATTAGTTGATTTTGCAATGTTGTTTTCACTTTGCTTTGTGCTTCGAACCCCTGTGATCTATCACGAACTGAGAATCCTCACCTCTTTGATGCTGATTTCATTTTTGGCATTACTCCCCACTGTCGATGCCAACGCTGCGCTCAACAAGCCAGCACTTACTGCGTTCCAACCAGGATGTGCTCATCCAATATCTCAGGCTCTGCGTGCTCTGCGTGCTCTGCTCTAAGAAATGGAAGAGCGGCTAAGAAAACTACACGAAAAGTGAGATTCAACAATTGGCAGATCAGCTAATGCATCATTATAACAACTCAAACAGCCGTCTCTCTGCAAAAGTTGTGGACATTGAAAAAAATCTGGTGACCCGTACTAAATGCTAAACATTTAAATAATAGTCTTGTGATTACTAGTATTTTACATAATAATAAAATCAATTGCGTGCTGCTGAGTCGAAAAAGAAACCTGGCGTGGTCTCTCAAGTCCACTGGATCTGATGGTGTCTCTTTGAAATTTTCTGAAGTCATTGCTAATCATTCCGGTAAGAATCTAATGATGGAATCTCCGCTTTCTGCTGGGCCAGTTGGTGATGATTCGAACTTATCTGCTTCTGCTGCTGATTGGAAAACTGTTGGTAGAAAAAATTTGAAAGGGAAAAACAAATGTTGTTGTCAGGAATAATGACAAGCCTGAACTCTTGTAGTTAATGAGAAGTGGGTGCACCTCTCTTCTTTAAAGCCTTCAATAACAAGCGACCAAATTATTATTTATTATTTCAGTTTATAAAACAGACAATGATTATAAAAAGAATTTAGTCTTAAAAACTAAAATATATTATTAAGCAAACGCATCATAGCTTCTTTAGAGATAGTAAAATCGATTATACATCTTGAAGATATGTTATTAAAATCATTTTGGGCCCTAAACATGGGCGAGATAATAGCAAAATTTGATCGGCATAGGGCTAAATAAAATATGTTTTTATGGCGAAGTGACCTACTAGGAACATTAAAATAAATTAATACTAATAGATCTGGGGAATCAATTTTACCAAAAACAATATCAAAAATAAATAACATAGATAGCATTTTTATCCTAGTTTCAATAGTTTTTAATTTCAAAAGATCACATCGAGCATTATATGAAAGATTTGGAATGTTAATGATAAAAGTTTGTGACGCAAATTGCAAAAAAAATTTCTGAAATCGTTCCGCTAAACCTCCACTGGTTTTTGGCTACATCCGGGACCCAATGCCCGCCTTGACCCAAAAGTCAATGCCTAAAATTAGGTTTTGCGGTAAGCCTGGTATAACGAGGCACTCTGTGAGGACCGACTTGCCCTCGACCTCGATCGGAAGTGTGATAACTCCGCGCACTGGAACAAATTCGCCATCCGCTAACGCGACCCTAGAAATGGTTGAAGAAGACAACTCTATACCCCAAGAACTTAAAATATCCCACCCTGGGCGACCAATGATGGTTCTTGAAGCTCCCGAATCTAACAATCCTCTCAGAAAAACCCCAAAAATCCTAACACCTAAATACGGCCTATTGTCTAATTCCTTTCCTAGAAGTGTAAATCCTAATCTAACCTCATGAAAACAATTTTCTATGTCCCTATCTACCCTAGCCAGCTGGTTGCTCGCAGGCAACCTCTTTATTCTCGGCGAGCGCCTTGCCCTGCGTCTGCATGGGCTCGCAACACATTTCCCGACATGTTCGGGTTAGGTCCCTCCCTTGGCCTCTCTCGGCCCCTATCTGCTTCGGCCCTGAACCCGCGTCTGTCTGACGGCCCTGCTCTATTCGAGCACCGAGGACAATCGCGCTTCATGTACCCGGCCATTCCGCAGCCGTAGCACTTAATTCCTTTTGGACAGTTGACCGAAAAATATCCAAAACGTCTGCAATTAAAACACCGGAACGTCGGTTGTGGTGGCGAAGAAATCCTGCGTTCCAATCGTTGCGCCCTGAGCGGGGCGTTCACTTCTGCTACAGTGGGCTCTGCTGACACGTACGCTAAGTCCGGCTCCAAAAGATTCCTTGAACGACTGCTTGGCGGCGGGACGAATGATTCCACATTCGTACGTACGGCTTCCAACTTACGACCTAAAGAGACCAATTCGGACAGGGTGGTTGGCTCAGCTAAACCTAGCTGAGTTTGAAAAAAGGGTGTCAAATTCGACATCACTAAACCTAACTTTCGGCGTTCAGAAAGAGGTTCGGCCAGCCGACCAAATAGGCCTCTCATTGCCGCTACAAAAATCCCTATGGACTCATTGCCCCCTTGAGTCCTTCTCCTAATCTCATCCATTAATAATTCGTCGTAGTTGGGTGGGAGAAACTCCAGTTTCAACTCCTTCACCAACTCCTGCCAACCTGACACGGGCTTACGTACCGCACGGAACCATAAAAGCGCCTTACCACTAAACAAATCTACTGCCCCTCTAAAAAGTTGGGTCTCACTGACCCCTCGAGCTTCACAAAGCTACTCTACCCTCTCTAAAAATGAACTTAAGGACACTCCTACCTTTTCTCCAAAAAACTTCAACTCCCACTTCGATAAATTTTCAATTTTTTCTGGATACTGCCGACCTCCCTCTTCACTAACCGAGCGCCCTGCCACGGGTTCGGGTACCGGTGGCGCCGGTGGAACATCGTCCTCAACCGCAGCTGTTTTTTGCAGCGTGGCCCTTGGCTTGGCCATCTCCTCCGTAGTTTTGACGGGTTTTGGTGGTACCTCGTCTTCATCGTCCTGCACTCCAGCTAGCTTCAAGAGATCCGTCAGGAGCAACATCAGCCGGTTCCTCAGCTCCATCTGCTCGGATACCATACTGGCAGACGTAGGCCTAGACCGGTTAACCCGACCAACGCTCCACTCGAGCTTGGTCATAATCTTCAGGAACTCTGAAGACTTCGGGTCCTGTGGTGGGTTCTCCTCGATCTCCACGATCTTCGCCTCCAACGCTGCCTTATCCTCGGAGAACTCGAACGGGTACACGGCGAAGATGTCGACCGAGTCTCTGCGCTCTAGGTGCCTTGACGCTCTCAAGGTTTTCCTCATAGAGTCAACCGTACCTGTTGGTAACCCACGAGACTCCATCTCGTACACCAACTTTTCTTGGTTTAGCCGGTTGATCTCCATGGTATCAGATCAAAAGAAGATAAAAAAAAAAACAAAGATAAAAAAACTAAAATCGCTGAAAACCTACTACAAATTAAGAAAAATAGAAAAGAAAAGACAAACAAACCCAGACGTATACTAAAATAAAGCAAAAACCCCAAACACGAAATGGATAAAACCAAAAAAAAATATATATATTAGTGGACCAACAACACACGTCGGACCAGTATTAAGAAACAACGCAAATATGCAGAAAATATGTAGGAGCTCTGAATTAAGTGAAAACGGAACGACAACAAAAGTCGGACCAGCGACCAATAATACGCGCACGGATAAATAATGGTAATAATACCCGGATTCAAATACGTAATCTTTTAAAAAAACCGACTCCGACTTTTAAATTTTATTTTATTTAACAAAAAAAATAAAAATTAAAAATTAAAAAAAAGAAATCAAACAATAAAACAATATAAAATTATATGTATGTGTAGATATTAAAATATAAAGTATAAATAAAAAAATGTAATACAAATAAAAATATTATTCAAATTAAAACTAAATCCCTTGCACCTTGCTTTCACTCGTGTGACGACTCCTAATTCTCTCTATTGAAATTAGCTGGAATTTACTGTTCAAGTAAAATTTCAATGCGACTTGTATTAATTTTCATTTAATTTTCCTTTAATTTCAACTTAATAATTATTTAATTTAAGCTTAATTTCGATTTAATTCTAATTTGATTATAATAATTTTGATAATGGTAATTTTGATTTAATTTATAATTTAATTTGTTATTGAATCCCTTTTTTTTTTTTTTTTTAAGTAAATACGATTTTAGTATAAGTTAGTTTGTTCCCTTCCTCCTTTAATCCGACTTGCTTTAATTTTAGTTGATTTTTAGTTAAATTTTTTTTTTTAATTTAGTTTCACTTTACTTTTCATTTGATTTAACTTCAATTCAATTTTAATTTAATTTGATTTTGATTTAATTCAAATCTAATTTTAATTTTAATTTTAATTTGAATTTAACTTAAATTTATTTTGAATTAAATTTGAAT
Source organism: Pherbina coryleti (assembly GCA_943735915.1). NCBI lineage: Eukaryota > Metazoa > Arthropoda > Insecta > Diptera > Sciomyzidae > Pherbina > Pherbina coryleti. The sequence continues at coordinate 105,038,383 of OX030948.1, read as the reverse complement.
TTAATTTGAATTTAATTTGAATTTAATTTGAATTTAATTTAAATTTATTTTTAATTTAATTTTAATTTTAATTTTAATTTTAATTTTAATTTTAATATAATTTTAATTTAATTTTAATTTGATTTTAATTTAATTTTAATTTAATTTTAATTCAATTTTAATTTTAATTTAATATTAATTTTAATTTTAATTTTAATTTTAATTTTAATTTTAATTTTAATTTTAATTTTAATTTTAATTTTAATTTTAATTTTAATTTTAATTTTAATTTTAATTTTAATTTTAATTTTAATTTTAATTTTAATTTTAATTTTAATTTTAATTTAAATTTAAATTTAAATTTAAATTTAAATTTTAATTTTAATTTTAATTTTAATTTTAATTTTAATTTTAATTTTAATTTTAATTTTAATTTTAATTTTAATTTTAATTTTAATTTTAATTTTAATTTTAATTTTAATTTTAATTTTAATTTTAATTTTAATTTTAATTTTAATTTTAATTTTAATTTTAATTTTAATTTTAATTTTAATTTTAATTTTAATTTTAATTTTAATTTTAATTTTAATTTTAATTTTAATTTTAATTTTAATTTTAATTTTAATTTTAATTTTAATTTTAATTTTAATTTTAATTTTAATTTTAATTTTAATTTTAATTTTAATTTTAATTTTAATTTTAATTTTAATTTAAATTTAAATTTAAATTTTAATTTTAATTTTAATTTTAATTTTAATTTTAATTTTAATTTTAATTTTAATTTTAATTTTAATTTTAATTTTAATTTTAATTTTAATTTTAATTTTAATTTTAATTTTAATTTTAATTTTAATTTTAATTTTAATTTTAATTTTAATTTTAATTTTAATTTTAATTTTAATTTTAATTTTAATTTTAATTTTAATTTTAATTTTAATTTTAATTTTAATTTTAATTTTAATTTTAATTTTAATTTTAATTTAGTTTTCATTTAATTTAAATTTTATTTTAATTTATTTTAATTATTAATATTTTTAATTTTATTTTAATTAAAATTAATTTTACTTTAATTTTGATTTCATTTTTATCCAATTTTAATTAAAATTTTTTTTCCCCGCACCGACAGCTCACCTAGCCCACTGTGCGCCAGAACATAAACAAAGCAATCAAACACACAAACCGATAAAAAAACAATTGTTCTTTGAAACTACCTATATAGCGCCCACTATGCCCTCGTTCACTTTTAAGCAATAGCTACATTAATAAGAAAAAAAAGGAACGGACTCACCGGGAGAATCGGACAAGTAACCCGTGGTCCTCAATCGGTAATACGAGCTGGACTCTGCTGACGGAAATCTCTGATCCGCTGCCAACTCCCAACGCTTAACACGTCACCAGCGCACTGCTGAAAATGTCCGCTGCTCTGCTTCTTACCAACGCCACGAAAAAAAACCAAAAAGAAACGCTAACCACCGTCGCCCAGCTTCTGAAAGAAAATTTTATTTATTTAAGTTATATATAAAAGAATTTGTTTCTTTTTTTTTTTTGTTTAATAGTGCCCGTCCAAAATTAATAAAAAAAATGTCTATCCAAATTCTCGCAGAGATGTCCGTCCGAATATTCACAAAATGTCCGTCCGAAAGTATACAAAATGTCCGTCCGAAATGTGATTAAACAAAAACAACAAAAAAAAATGCCCGTCCAAGCACACACGTGTCCGTCCGAAACGAAATGTCCATCTGTCCTGCGCACCACTAGGTGGAACCGACGGCTTCCACCACGCGAACTTGGATTTGCAAACTTAATTTATTTTTTATACACTACCCGCACTTATTGAGTTATTTGTTTGTTTTTTTTTTCACCATTTAACACACGCAGATTGTGCTAACCGGCGGCGCACAATCAACCACTTGTTTTTTTTTCCCCGCACTAAAGTCAATCACTTTTTGATTGATTTGGTTTTTTGTTTCTCGAGCCCCACGTTGGGCGCCAATTTATCGCGGCACTTTAGTTCGCACTTTAAGAACACACGTTTTTATAATCGCGCACACGTATTTAATTATTAATTAATTTAACTCGATTTTTTCCGGCACGACCGCGAATTTAACTTTTCACTAATGCGCGAACAGCTGATTCGTTTATTGTGTGGAACCCAAGTGCACAATAGTGCCGACGACAAGGGTTGCCACCTGCTCAGCGGAGACGGGTGTGGGTATTCAAATTCCAATGAAAAAGAAAAACCGAAAACAAAGATGCAGGTGCGTTTGATAAGACTTTTAAAGCAAAGTCTTATCAAATTTACGCACCGTGGGACCAAAAGAACTAAAACACGTTAAAAAAATGATGCTATTATTATTAAAATATCGCGATTTTTACGAATTTTCGAGTTATAAAAAGACTACCACGAAGAAAAAAAATAACCCAATTTTTTGGGTCGCACTCTAGTTGCGGGTCCAAGGAGATGACTTGGACCCTCTCACAATTCCACCGGTGGAATTAATTTATTTTACCTGTTCCGGACGGAACTAGGCTCGAGTGCGAGGGGTCTAACACAAAAACAAAACGCGCCAAAGCGAACGCGGAACAATAAATACACACGCGACAAAAAAAAACCCAACGGATAAAAACGCGGTACCACAAAGGGTCAACCGGACAATCAAAAAAGTAAAACACTGTGGGTGGTGAGCGCACCAACACACACAAACGACAATGCAAATATATATATATATATTAAAAAGTACTCCCTGATTTTTTTCCAGGTCCTGGCCTTAGTTCCTCCTCGCTCCAGCGGCTCCCGATCCAAAGATCCCACGGACTCCGTCTGTCCTGGTGGGCTCGACAGCGTCACTGGAACCACTTCACTATGTATATATATATATATTTATATATATAAAGTATATATATACATATATATGTTTCCTTTTTTTTTTACAATTTTCCACTTCTCGACGATGAGTCAAAAAAACCACTTGGCACACTTTTTGTTGGCACACTTCCACTTCTTTTCGTTGTTCAGAATGAAATGAACTGCCAACCAGCGGTGCAGACTGACGATGCTTAGGTTCCACAAGATGGGAACCTAAACACAGCCATCTTTTTTCTAGCATAGATGCGGTTTTCGCAGAAACCGGTATTTGCACCTGAAGGCTTTGCTCACACCTATTTTTAAAATCGTTTTACGGATTTTTTAAGGTGCATCTTGAGCAAATTTAAATAAAACCTTCTACCCACCAAGTGTTTTTCTACATCTTGGCGGCATCTATGCTAGTATTGGTGTGGCAACAATCCACACCTTCCACAGCCCACAATGGCTACCCTCATTGTGACTTGGCCAAGTGATTTTTACTTTTTTTCACAATAACAGTCCTAGTCCTGTTCGTTTTATTTGTCGCGCAATTCCGTGCGTTCAGTCACTCGTGGGATTTCTGTTTCGTCGAGCATGGAGCACAAGGAGAAACTTTAGCCAAACCGAGGCACAAAAGTAATAATTAAAGTGGTTTATTGACCACTGGAGCGCATGTGTGTCTTGGGCGCCACTCCAAACGCACAGTGATTACGTCCGGACAAAACAAAATCGTCATTTTATGACCACACATAAAATGTTCGCCATGTAGTTTTGTCCGCACTTCACTTTGGCGCAACTAATGCGACTAAAAATTAGACCGCGACAAAGAAAAAACACCCGTTTCATCCGAGTAATAAACCTGGATGAATAATTGCTTAATCAACGACAAGCTAGCTATCCATGCTCACACTGAATGCTCACACTGACTCGTCTGTAATTTCTACTGTGTGCTGCGTCACCCCCCCACTTTTATTTGAGTCTGCAGTTATTAGTTGATTTTGCAATGCTGTTTTCACTTTGCTTTGTGCTTCGAACCCCTGTGATCTATCACGAACTGAGAATCCTCACCTCTTTGATGCTGATTTCATTTTTGGCATTACTCCCCACTGTCGATGCCAACGCTGCGCTCAAACAAGCCAGCACTTACTGCGTTCCAACCAGGATGTGCTCATCCAATATCTCAGGCTCTGCGTGCTCTGCGTGCTCTGCTCTAAGAAATGGAAGAGCGGCTAAGAAAACTACACGAAAAGTGAGATTCAACAATTGGCAGATCAGCTAATGCATCATTATAACAACTCAAACAGCCGTCTCTCTGCAAAAGTTGTGGAAAAATCTGGAAAAATCTGGTGACCCGTACTAAATGCTAAACATTTAAATAATAGTCTTGTGATTACTAGTATTTTACATAATAATAAAATCAATTGCGTGCTGCTGAGTCGAAAAAGAAACCTGGCGTGGTCTCTCAAGTCCACTGGATCTGATGGTGTCTCTTTGAAATTTTCTGAAGTCATTGCTAATCATTCCGGTAAGAATCTAATGATGGAATCTCCGCTTTCTGCTGGGCCAGTTGGTGATGATTCGAACTTATCTGCTTCTGCTGCTGATTAGAAAACTGTTGGTAGAAAAAATTTGAAAGGGAAAAACAAATGTTGTTGTCAGGAATAATGACAAGCCTGAACTCTTGTAGTTAATGAGAAGTGGGTGCACCTCTCTTCTTTAAAGCCTTCAATAACAAGCGACCAAATTATTATTTATTATTTCAGTTTATAAAACAGACAATGATTATAAAAAGAATTTAGTCTTAAAAACTAAAATATATTATTAAGCAAACGCATCATAGCTTCTTTAGAGATAGTAAAATCGATTATACATCTTGAAGATATGTTATTAAAATCATTTTGGGCCCTAAACATGGGCGAGATAATAGCAAAATTTGATCGGCATAGGGCTAAATAAAATATGTTTTTATGGCGAAGTGACCTACTAGGAACATTAAAAATAAATTAATACTAATAGATCTGGGGAATCAATTTTACCAAAAACAATATCAAAAATAAATAACATAGATAGCATTTTTATCCTAGTTTCAATAGTTTTTAATTTCAAAAGATCACATCGAGCATTATATGAAAGATTTGGAATGTTAATGATAAAAGTTTGTGACGCAAATTGCAAAAAAAGTTTCTGAAATCGTTCCGCTAAACCTCCACTGGTTTTTGGCTACATCCGGGACCCAATGCCCGCCTTGACCCAAAAGTCAATGCCTAAAATTAGGTTTTGCGGTAAGCCTGGTATAACGAGGCACTCTGTGAGGACCGACTTGCCCTCGACCTCGATCGGAAGTGTGATAACTCCGCGCACTGGAACAAATTCGCCATCCGCTAACGCGACCCTAGAAATGGTTGAAGAAGACAACTCTATACCCCAAGAACTTAAAATATCCCACCCTGGGCGACCAATGATGGTTCTTGAAGCTCCCGAATCTAACAATCCTCTCAGAAAAACCCCAAAAATCCTAACACCTAAATACGGCCTATTGTCTAATTCCTTTCCTAGAAGTGTAAACCCTAATCTAACCTCATGAAAACAATTTTCTATGTCCCTATCTACCCTAGCCAGCTGGTTGCTCGCAGGCAACCTCTTTATCCTCGGCGAGCGCCTTGCCCTGCGTCTGCATGGGCTCGCAACACATTTCCCGACATGTTCGGGTTAGGTCCCTCCCTTGGCCTCTCTCGGCCCCTATCTGCTTCGGCCCTGAACCCGCGTCTGTCTGACGGCCCTGCTCTATTCGAGCACCGAGGACAATCGCGCTTCATGTACCCGGCCATTCCGCAGCCGTAGCACTTAATTCCTTTTGGACAGTTGACCGAAAAATATCCAAAACGTCTGCAATTAAAACACCGGAACGTCGGTTGTGGTGGCGAAGAAATCCTGCATTCCAATCGTTGCGCCCTGAGCGGGGCGTTCACTTCTGCTACAGCGGGCTCTGCTGACACGTACGCTAAGTCCGGCTCCAAAAGATTCCTTGAACGACTGCTTGGCGGCGGGACGAATGATTCCACATTCGTACGTACGGCTTCCAACTTACGACCTAAAGAGACCAATTCGGACAGGTTGGTTGGCTCAGCTAAACCTAGCTGAGTTTGAAAAAAGGGTGTCAAATTCGACATCACTAAACCTAACTTTCGGCGTTCAGAAAGAGGTTCGGCCAGCCGACCAAATAGGCCTCTCATTGCCGCTACAAAAATCCCTATGGACTCATTGCCCCCTCGAGTCCTTCTCCTAATCTCATCCATTAATAATTCGTCGTAGTTGGGTGGGAGAAACTCCAGTTTCAACTCCTTCACCAACTCCTGCCAACCTGACACGGTCTTACGTACCGCACGGAACCATAAAAGCGCCTTACCACTAAACAAATGTACTGCCCCTCTAAAAAGTTGGGTCTCACTGACCCCTCGAGCTTCACAAAGCTACTCTACCCTCTCTAAAAATGAACTTAAGGACACTCCTACCTTTTCTCCAAAAAACTTCAACTCCCACTTCGATAAATTTTCAATTTTTTCTGGATACTGCCGACCTCCCTCTTCACTAACCGAGCGCCCTGCCACGGGTTCGGGTACCGGTGGCGCCGGTGGAACATCGTCCTCAACCGCAGCTGTTTTTTGCAGCGTGGCCCTTGGCTTGGCCATCTCCTCCGTAGTTTTGACGGGTTTTGGTGGTACCTCGTCTTCATCGTCCTGCACTCCAGCTAGCTCCAAGAGATCCGTCAGGAGCAACATCAGCCGGTTCCTCAGCTCCATCTGCTCGGATACCATACTGGCAGACGTAGGCCTAGACCGGTTAACCCGACCAACGCTCCACTCGAGCTTGGTCATAATCTTCAGGAACTCTGAAGACTTCGGGTCCTGTGATGGGTTCTCCTCGATCTCCACGATCTTCGCCTCCAACGCTGCCTTATCCTCGGAGAACTCGAACGGGTACACGGCGAAGATGTCGACCGAGTCTCTGCGCTCTAGGTGCCTTGACGCTCTCAAGGTTTTCCTCATAGAGTCAACCGTACCTGTTGGTAACCCACGAGACTCCATCTCGTACACCAACTCTTCTTGGTTTAGCCGGTTGATCTCCATGGTATCAGATCAAAAGAAGACAAAAAAAATAAACAAAGATAAAAAAACTAAAATCGCTGAAAACCTACTACAAATTAAGAAAAATAGAAAAGAAAAGACAAACAAACCCAGACGTATACTAAAATAAAGCAAAAACCCCAAACACGAAATGGATAAAACCAAAAAAAAATATATATATTAGTGGACCAACAACACACGTCGGACCAGTATTAAGAAACAACGCAAATATGCAGAAAATATGTAGGAGCTCTGAATTAAGTGAAAACGGAACGACAACAAAAGTCGGACCAGCGACCAATAATACGCGCACGGATAAATAATGGTAATAATACCCGGATTCAAATACGTAATCTTTTAAAAAAACCGACTCCGACTTTTAAATTTTATTTTATTTAACAAAAAAAATAAAAATTAAAAATTAAAAAAAAGAAATCAAACAATAAAACAATATAAAATTATATGTATGTGTAGATATTAAAATATAAAGTATAAATAAAAAAATGTAATACAAATAAAAATATTATTCAAATTAAAACTAAATCCCTTGCACCTTGCTTTCACTCGTGTGACGACTCCTAATTCTCTCTATTGAAATTAGCTGGAATTTACTGTTCAAGTAAAATTTCAATGCGACTTGTATTAATTTTCATTTAATTTTCCTTTAATTTCAACTTAATAATTATTTAATTTAAGCTTAATTTCGATTTAATTCTAATTTGATTATAATAATTTTGATAATGGTAATTTTGATTTAATTTATAATTTAATTTGTTATTGAATCCCTTTTTCTTTTTTTTTTTTTTAAGTATATACGATTTTAGTATAAGTAAGTTTGTTCCCTTCCTCCTTTAATCCGACTTGCTTTAATTTTAGTTGATTTTTAGTTAAATTTTTTTTTTTAATTTAGTTTCACTTTACTTTTCATTTAATTTTGATTTAACTTCAATTCAATTTCAATTTAATTTGATTTTGATTTAATTCAAATCTAATTTTAATTTTAATTTGAATTTAACTTGAATTTAATTTGAATTAAATTTGAATTTAATTTGAATTTAATTTGAATTTAATTTGAATTTAATTTAAATTTATTTTTAATTTAATTTTAAATTTTAATTTTAATTTTAATATAATTTTAATTTAATTTTAATTTAATGTTAATTTTAATTTTAATTTTAATTTTAATTTTAATTTTAATTTTAATTTTAATTTTAATTTTAATTTTAATTTTAATTTTAATTTTAATTTTAATTTTAATTTTAATTTTAATTTTAATTTAAATTTAAATTTAAATTTTAATTTTAATTTTAATTTTAATTTTAATTTTAATTTTAATTTTAATTTTAATTTTAATTTTAATTTTAATTTTAATTTAAATTTAAATTTAAATTTAAATTTAAATTTAAATTTAAATTTTAATTTTAATTTTAATTTTAATTTTAATTTTAATTTTAATTTTAATTTTAATTTTAATTTTAATTTTAATTTTAATTTTAATTTTAATTTTAATTTTAATTTTAATTTTAATTTTAATTTTAATTTTAATTTTAATTTTAATTTTAATTTTAATTTTAATTTTAATTTTAATTTTAATTTTAATTTTAATTTTAATTTTAATTTTAATTTTAATTTTAATTTTAGTTTTAATTTTAATTTTAATTTTAATTTTAATTTTAATTTTAATTTTAATTTTAATTTTAATTTTAATTTTAATTAAAATTAATTTTAATTTTAATTTTAATTTTATTTTAATTTTAATTTTAATTTTAATTTTAATTTTAATTTTAATTTTAATTTTAATTTTAATTTTAATTTTAATTTTAATTTTAATTTTAATTTTAATTTTAATTTTAATTTTAATTTTAATTTTAGTTTTAATTTTAATTTTAATTTTAATTTTAATTTTAATTTTAATTTTAATTTTAATTTTAATTTTAATTTTAATTTTAATTAAAATTAATTTTAATTTTAATTTTAATTTTATTTTAATTTTAATTTTAATTTTAATTTTAATTTTAATTTTAATTTTAATTTTAATTTTAATTTTAATTTTAATTTTAATTTTAATTTTAATTTTTATTTTAATTTTAATTTTAATTTTAATTTTAATTTTAATTTTAATTTTAATTTTAATTTTAATTTTAATTTTAATTTTAATTTTAATTTTAATTTTAATTTTAATTTTAATTTTAATTTTAATTTTAATTTTAATTTTAATTTTAATTTTAATTTTCATTTTAATTTTAATTTTAATTTTAATTTTAATTTTAATTTTAATTTTAATTTTAATTTTAATTTTAATTTTAATTTTAATTTTAATTTTAATTTTAATTTTAATTTTAATTTTAATTTTAATTTTAATTTTAATTTTAATTTTAATTTTAATTTTAATTTTAATTTTAATTTTAATTTTAATTTTAATTTTAATTTTAATTTTAATTTTAATTTTAATTTTAATTTTAATTTTAATTTTAATTTTAATTTTAATTTTAATTTTAATTTTAATTTTAATTTTAATTTTAATTTTAATTTTAATTTTAATTTTAATTTTAATTTTAATTTTAATTTTAATTTTAATTTTAATTTTAATTTTAATTTTAATTTTAATTTTAATTTTAATTTTAATTTTAATTTTAATTTTAATTTTAATTTTAATTTTAATTTTAATTTTAATTTTAATTTTAATTTTAATTTTAATTTTAATTTTAATTGAATTTTAATTTAATTCTAATTTAATTTTAATTTAGTTTTCATTTAATTTGAATTTAACTTGAATTTAATTTGAATTAAATTTGAATTTAATTTGAATTTAATTTGAATTTAATTTGAATTTAATTTAAATTTATTTTTAATTTAATTTTAAATTTTAATTTTAATTTTAATTTTAATATAATTTTAATTTAATTTTAATTTGATTTTAATTTAATTTTAATTTAATTTTAATTTAATTTTAATTTAATTTTAATTCAATTTTAATTTTAATTTAATATTAATTTTAATTTTAATTTTAATTTTAATTTTAATTTTAATTTTAATTTTAATTTTAATTTTAATTTTAATTTTAATTTTAATTTTAATTTTAATTTTAATTTTAATTTTAATTTTAATTTTAATTTTAATTTTAATTTTAATTTTAATTTTAATTTTAATTTTAATTTTAATTTTAATTTTAGTTTTAATTTTAATTTTAATTTTAATTTTAATTTTAATTTTAATTTTAATTTTAATTTTAATTTTAATTTTAATTTTAATTTTAATTAAAATTAATTTTAATTTTAATTTTAATTTTATTTTAATTTTAATTTTAATTTTAATTTTAATTTTAATTTTAATTTTAATTTTAATTTTAATTTTAATTTTAATTTTAATTTTAATTTTTATTTTAATTTTAATTTTAATTTTAATTTTAATTTTAATTTTAATTTTAATTTTAATTTTAATTTTAATTTTAATTTTAATTTTAATTTTAATTTTAATTTTAATTTTAATTTTAATTTTAATTTTAATTTTAATTTTAATTTTAATTTTAATTTTAATTTTAATTTTAATTTTAATTTTCATTTTAATTTTAATTTTAATTTTAATTTTAATTTTAATTTTAATTTTAATTTTAATTTTAATTTTAATTTTAATTTTAATTTTAATTTTAATTTTAATTTTAATTTTAATTTTAATTTTAATTTTAATTTTAATTTTAATTTTAATTTTAATTTTAATTTTAATTTTAATTTTAATTTTAATTTTAATTTTAATTTTAATTTTAATTTTAATTTTAATTTTAATTTTAATTTTAATTTTAATTTTAATTTTAATTTTAATTTTAATTTTAATTTTAATTTTAATTTTAATTTTAATTTTAATTTTAATTTTAATTTTAATTTTAATTTTAATTTTAATTTTAATTTTAATTTTAATTTTAATTTTAATTTTAATTTTAATTTTAATTTTAATTTTAATTTTAATTTTAATTTTAATTTTAATTTTAATTTTAATTTTAATTTTAATTTTAATTTTAATTTTAATTTTAATTTTAATTTTAATTTTAATTTTAATTTTAATTTTAATTTTAATTTTAATTTTAATTTTAATTTTAATTGAATTTTAATTTAATTCTAATTTAATTTTAATTTAGTTTTCATTTAATTTGAATTTTATTTTAATTTATTTTAATTATTAATATTTTTAATTTTATTTTAATTAAAATTAATTTTACTTTAATTCTGATTTCATTTTTATCCAATTTTAATTAAAATTTTTTTTCCCCGCACCGACAGCTCACCTAGCCCACTGTGCGCCAGAACATAAACAAAGCAATCAAACACACAAACCGATAAAAAAACAATTGTTCTTTGAAACTACCTATATAGCGCCCACTGTGCCCTCGTTCACTTTTAAGCAATAGCTACATTAATAAGAAAAAAAAGGAACGGACTCACCGGGAGAATCGGACAAGTAACCCGTGGTCCTCAATCGGTAATACGAGCTGGACTCTGCTGACGGAAATCTCTGATCCGCTGCCAACTCCCAACGCTTAACACGTCACCAGCGCACTGCTGAAAATGTCCGCTGCTCTGCTTCTTACCAACGCCACGAAAAAAACCAAAAAGAAACGCTAACCACCGTCGCCCAGCTTCTGAAAGAAAATTTTATTTATTTAAGTTATATATAAAAGAATTTGTTTTTTTTTTTTTTTTTTTGTTTAATAGTGTCCGTCCAAAATTAATAAAAAAATGTCTGTCCAAATTTTCGCAGAGATGTTCGTCCGAATATTCACAAAATGTCCGTCCGAAAGTATACAAAATGTCCGTCCGAAATGTGATTAAACAAAAACAACAAAAAACAAATGCCCGTCCAAGCACACACAAGTGTCCGTCCGAAACGAAATGTCCATCTGTCCTGCGCACCACTAGGTGGAACCGACGGCTGCCACCACGCGAACTTGGATTTGCAAACTTAATTTACTTTTTATACACTACCCGCACTTATTGAGTTATTTGTTTGTTTTTTTTTCACTATTTAACACACGCAGATTGTGCTAACCGGCGGCGCACAATCAACCACTTGTTTTTTTTTCCCCGCACTAAAGTCAATCACTTTTTGATTGATTTGTTTTTTTGTTTCTCGAGCCCCACGTTGGGCGCCAATTTATCGCGGCACTTTAGTTCGTACTTTTAGAACACACGTTTTTATAATCGCGCACACGTATTTAATTATTAATTAATTTAACTCGAAATTTTCCGGCACGACCGCGAATTTAACTTTTCACTAATGCGCGAACAGCTGATTCGTTTATTGTGTGGAACCCAAGTGCACAATAGTGCCGACGACAAGGGTTGCCACCTGCTCAGCGGAGACGGGTGTGGGTATTCAAATTCCAATGAAAAAGAAAAACCGGAAACAAAGATGCAGGTGCGTTTGATAAGACTTTTAAATCAAAGTCTTATCAAATTTACGCACCGTGGGACCAAAAGAACTAAAACACGATAAAAAAATGATGCTATTATTATTAAAATATCGCGATTTTTACGAATTTTCGAGTTATAAAAAGACTACCACGAAGAAAAAAAATAACCCAATTTTTTGGGTCGCACTCTAGTTGCGGGTCCAAGGAGATGACTTGGACCCTCTCACAATTCCACCGGTGGAATTAATTTATTTTACCTGTTCCGGACGGAACTAGGCTCGAGTGCGAGGGGTCTAACACAAAAACAAAACGCGCCAAAGCGAACGCGGAACAATAAATACACACGCGACAAAAAAACCCAACGGATAAAAACGCGGTACCACAAAGGGTCAACCGGACAATCAAAAAGTAAAACACTGTGGGTGGTGAGCGCACCAACACACACAAACGACAATGCAAATATATATATATATATTAAAAAGTACTCCCTGATTTTTTTCCAGGTCCTGGCCTTAGTTCCTCCTCGCTCCAGCGGCTCCCGATCCAAAGATCCCACGGACTCCGTCTGTCCTGGTGGGCTCGACAGCGTCACTGGAACCACTTCACTATGTATATATATATATATTTATATATATAAATATATATATACATACATATATATATTTCCTTTTTTTTTTACAATTTTCCACTTCTCGACGATGAGTCAAAAAAACCACTTGGCACACTTTTTGTTGGCACACTTCCACTTCTTTTCGTTGTTCAGAATGAACTGAACTGCCAACCAGCGGTGCAGACTGACGATGCTTAGGTTCCACAAGATGGGAACCTAAACACAGCCATCTTTTTTCTAGCATAGATGCGGTTTTCGCAGAAACCGGTATTCGCACCTGAAGGCTTTGCTCACACCTATTTTTAAAATCGTTTTACGGATTTTTTAAGGTGCATCTTGAGCAAATTTAAATAAAACCTTCTACCCACCAAGTGTTTTTCTACATCTTGGCGGCATCTATGCTAGTATTGGTGTGGCAACACTCCACACCTTCCACAGCCCACAATGGCTACCCTCATTGTGACTTGGCCAAGTGATTTTTACTTTTTTTCACAATAACAGTCCTAGTCCTGTTCGGTTTATTTGTCGCGCAATTCCGTGCGTTCAGTCACTCGTGGGATTTCTGTTTCGTCGAGCATGGAGCACAAGGAGAAACTTTAGCCAAACCGAGGCACAAAAGTAATAATTAAAGTGGTTTATTGACCACTGGAGCGCATGTGTGTCTTGGGCGCCACTCCAAACGCACAGTGATTACGTCCGGACAAAACAAAATCGTCATTTTATGACCACACATAAAATGTTCGCCATGTAGTTTTGTCCGCACTTCACTTTGGCGCAACTAATGCGACTAAAAATTAGACCGCGACAAAGAAAAAACACCCGTTTCATCCGAGTAATAAACCTGGATGAATAATTGCTTAATCAACGACAAGCTAGCTATCCATGCTCACACTGAATGCTCACACTGACTCGTCTGTAATTTCTACTGTGTGCTGCGTCACCCCCCCACTTTTATTTGAGTCTGCAGTTATTAGTTGATTTTGCAATGCTGTTTTCACTTTGCTTTGTGCTTCGAACCCCTGTGATCTATCACGAACTGAGAATCCTCACCTCTTTGATGCTGATTTCATTTTTGGCATTACTCCCCACTGTCGATGCCAACGCTGCGCTCAACAAGCCAGCACTTACTGCGTTCCAACCAGGATGTGCTCATCCAATATCTCAGGCTCTGCGTGCTCTGCTCTAAGAAATGGAAGAGCGGCTAAGCAAACTACATGAAAAGTGAGATTCAACAATTGGCAGATCAGCTAATGCATCATTATAACAACTCAAACAGCCGTCTCTCTGCAAAAGTTGTGGACATTGAAAAAAATCTGGTGACCCGTACTAAATGCTAAACATTTAAATAATAGTCTTGTGATTACTAGTATTTTACATAATAATAAAATCAATTGCGTGCTGCTGAGTCGAAAAAGAAACCTGGCGTGGTCTCTCAAGTCCACTGGATCTGATGGTGTCTCTTTGAAATTTTCTGAAGTCATTGCTAATCATTCCGGTAAGAATCTAATGATGGAATCTCCGCTTTCTGCTGGGCCAGTTGGTGATGATTCGAACTTATCTGCTTCTGCTGCTGATTGGAAAACTGTTGGTAGAAAAAATTTGAAAGGGAAAAACAAATGTTGTTGTCAGGAATAATGACAAGCCTGAACTCTTGTAGTTAATGAGAAGTGGGTGCACCTCTCTTCTTTAAAGCCTTCAATAACAAGCGACCAAATTATTATTTATTATTTCAGTTTATAAAACAGACAATGATTATAAAAAGAATTTAGTCTTAAAAACTAAAATATATTATTAAGCAAACGCATCATAGCTTCTTTAGAGATAGTAAAATCGATTATACATCTTGAAGATATGTTATTAAAATCATTTTGGGCCCTAAACATGGGCGAGATAATAGCAAAATTTGATCGGCATAGGGCTAAATAAAATATGTTTTTATGGCGAAGTGACCTACTAGGAACATTAAAATAAATTAATACTAATAGAGCTGGGGAATCAATTTTACCAAAAACAATATCAAAAATAAATAACATAGATAGCATTTTTATCCTAGTTCCAATAGTTTTTAATTTCAAAAGATCACATCGAGCATTATATGAAAGATTTGGAATGTTAATGATAAAAGTTTGTGACGCAAATTGCAAAAAAAATTTCTGAAATCGTTCCAGGCGTAGAGTGTGACATGCATAGAAAGTTTCGAACGGACGAAGGAGGTGTATCGTAAGTCGTATCGAAAAAAAAATTTTCAATGTTACCGCATTATATCAACTGTTATGTCGAGAAAATTACGGGAGTGCAAAAAAATTTTATTTGTGGGCGTGGAAAAAACAGCGGAATCGTTTTTTTTCTATAACTCGGTTATTTGTAGTCCGATTTTAAAGTTTTATGTATCGTTGAAAAGGTCATATGAGGAATTATGCTTATAATAAAAAAATCTATGAACTGCATCGTCATTTTCACCTAATACTCAACATCACTTTCAGAATAACCACCCTAGTCACAAATTTTGGTGTTGCAGAATTAATGTTTTGAAAAAAAAAATGTTAAGTTTTATTTAAAAACAAAGAAGTTATAAAAAATAATAAAAAAATAAATAACTGGCCATTTCAGCCCTTGAAAGGACTTTGACTTAGCTTCTTATGATCAATTGAGTTGTGTGTGTTATTAAGTTTGTACACAATTGACCGAGAACCGGACCTACAGGTTTAACGCCGACTCCGAACGGTGATAAACGAAATGTTCTTGTTCTCAAGAAGCTTTACATGACATTTTGATTGTTCTCCGAGGTTTGCCATTGTCTGCAGAGAGGTGGCGACCGTACAGAAAAATAATTTTAATTCAAATAATTTTCTATCGCTTGGGTTCGAACCCGGGTCTCCAGGTTCGTTGACATAGAGGCTACGCACTTTAACCAACTACGCCACGGACGCCACAACAAAGAAGTTATGTTGGTTTTAAATTTCAGCACATATGAGCACTCTGTCGGCAAAAACGAAAAGCGGATATGGCCACGTAAAGCAACAACAACAACGATGCTTAAGGTACTATTGTAATGTGATGCGATACAGAAGCATATTTTTATATAGTTTTTCTTAACACTTTAAAAGTTTTTTATTCAATTTTATTCTGGTACGCATATAAAGTGAATATTGTCAAGTTTAAATCAAAAATGACTTTTTGTCATAATCGGTTTAAAAAATAATTATTTTTTTGCGAGTTTGCTTTATTGTTTTTACATGAAAAAATATTCATTTATTTTCGAAAGAGAATTTAAATGCACAAAAAAATATTTGTTCATTGTAATTTGTTAATTAAAAAAAAATAAATAAAAACTTAACTTAAAAAAATTGCTCACTCGCTGAGCCAAGGGATTTATAATAATAAACTTTTTTGATTACATTTTTATTTAAAGTAAACTTGTTACTGTGATGTTATGCCCAGAGCAGAGTTCGTAAATACTTATCATTGAGGAGTAAAATATCCCTCACTCACCTCAATACAACTCAACTCAGAGCATTTCGTTTTGTTTCTTTCATTGGAAATGAAAAACAAACGAGCGATTATTCGTTAATCGCCAAATGTGCGAGCGAATTGTTTATTTTCATTTCTCTTTCGTTGCTGTTCACAGCATGTGCTTTTGAAGAGCATGAGCCGATATGTAAGCTCGCTCTATTTTTTACCTCACTCAGATTATTTGAAAAAGATTAATTCTTTTTAATGATAGTTATAATAGTAAGCTCTGAGTGAGTTTTATTTTGATGTCATCATTTTTTTATCATTCGTTTCTTATGAAGTTTGTTTGTTTTCTGTTTGTTTCTATTGAAGTATTTTTGTAGCCATTTGTGTGTATACACTTATTCGCATGTTATATTAAACAGGGTGCGGAGAACGATCAAAATACGATTGTTCTTACAATTAATCACTGCAAATAATTTCATGCTTTCAATTTCTCATGAGTGAGAAGGTTATGCGACGAACAAAAGCATTTACGATCGCTCACCATCAAAAGCAAAGTTCGTAAATATCACGAATGAAAAAACTTCGCTGCAAGCGTCGTTGGCTCGCTCACTCACGATCGTTCTTTGGTTGTGAACGCTCATTTTAAAATTTGATAAGTAACTCACATTGTGAAGATTGAATCTTTAATCGTTCGTGAGCGTATTTTTGCAGTGCTAAATTTTTACTCAGACAGCGAAGAAATAAGTAAAATTTTGTAATCATATAATTAAAAGAAAAAAATTCGGACACAAAACGGAAAGAAAAACACTCTTCAACTGATACAAAATAATCAAATAATACAAAAATTTGTATCTTTATAATAGGTAATAATTTTTGCCTATTAATATATTTGATACTGTGTACATTTTTCAAATTAACCAAGCGAATGCACAACAAAGCAATTTAAGTAATCGATTGCGTCTACCTACTTTCGTCTGTTTCACAAGAGAATGAATTTAAAGGTTTCTTCCCTCTGCGCTTTACTCACGAACGATTAAAAATTCAATCTTCTCATGGAAACTCATTTTGCGATTGTATTTTATTATGACAAATACATACTTTAGATATTGAACGTTCACAATATATGCAGTTATTTTATGCAAACATATTTCTCATGAGTGAGCTACCAAAAGCGATTGTTCGTAAGTAGAGCGCGGGAGCAAAAAATCATTGCATTTAGTCTCTCGTGAATTTAGAATTATCAAAATAATCAGAATTTATTTAGAAAGAATTTATCATAATAAAATACAATCGCAAAATGAGTTTCCATAAGAAGATTGAATTTTTAATCGATCGTGAGCGAATTTTTCCGCACCCTGATATTAAATATATTATTACATATCGCACACCCTCTTCAAAAGAGACACAACTCGAAATTTTTCAAATTTGACTTTTTAATATAAATCAATTTGTAATGCACATCTCCATCGACTGTCAAAACTTTGTTTTATTCTGACTGCTCGTTAATTTTTAAAAAATCATTTTGTGTCCTTCTTTTGTATAAAATTGCTTGAAAACGAAATATTTTTTTGACTCCTGAAAATTTTAAAATTTTGAGTTGTGTCACTTTTGAAGAGGGTGTGCGATATTAAAAATGGATAGACTTTTGAATATTGAAAACAGTAAATATGTATCATATAATTAGCAAACAAATGAATCGACATGCTTTGAATGCTCGAAAAAGTTTAAAGGTCAAGTGCTTCACAATATCAAAAGGCATTAGCACATAGTACATAAACACAATTTTGATAATAATCAATCCGCAAAAAGTGCAAACAAATTCAAAACTGGACTAGTTTATTCCTGCAAATGTTTTTTTTCTATTAAATAAAGAAACATTTTTGGGTAACGTTTGCGCTCCATTTCACTTAGAAGGAAATATCAAAATGATAAAATCAAAATACTTATCATTGATGAATTCAAATATTTTTCAGCTCAAATAAAGAGCACATCATTTGCAGAACTCGGGGGATGAAAACAGTGACAATGTTCTCACAACGATGAGCGGTCTTTGTACACGAACGAATAACCAAAACAAGTGTTTGAGGAGTTTATGAGAGAGCGTAGCGTTCAACGAGTTGCTCTGAAAAGATTATTTATTGCTTCTGTTTGTATAAATGATAACTCGAAAGAGTGAGAGCGAATTTCGAGTGCTCTACGCACTCTGGCCCAGAGACAAGGTTTAAAGAATATACTGAAAAAATAGTTATAGCTTTATTGTTTTATTTTCCTATGGCAGCTGATGCTAAGATTTTTTTGGTAAGGGATTCATGCAAGCGAGTTGTGTCCAACGACTTTGAGTCAAGTTTTTTCAAATCCATCGTGGAGCCCTTCAAACTCTTGGCTCAGCGACTGAATAATTTTTTTTCAAGAGAGTTTTTTTTTAATTAACAAATCACAAGCAACAAACATTGTTTTGTGCATTTAAATTTTCTTCCGGAAAGATATATATCGTCGTTGCGCATTCTAAAAAGGTTTCATGTTTTTGAACAATTTTTCAGGAGACGAAACAAACATTTTTGTTTTTTAACAATTTCAATACTGTTTTTACATAGCCAGCTAACTTTCGCATTTGCTTACTTCTGAACCAATAAAAATATCAAAAAACCATTTGGTGAGAATATGGGTCACACATATGGCTATTAAATGGCAAAATAAAAAATATCGACATTTTGCACATAACCTTTTTGTATGCGCAACGACGATATCTTTCTTTTTATTATTTAAAAACAATAAAGAAAAGTCGCAAAAGCTTAATTATTTTTTAAACTTTTTGATTTGAGTTGTATCAGTTCACTTGAAAAATGGCAGCCAATTTATACGACTTTTCTAAAAAAAAAAAATAAATAAATAACTGGCCATTTCAGCCCTTGAAAGGACTTTGACCTATCTTATTATGATCAATTGTGTTGTGCGTGTTATTAAGTTTGTACACAATTGACCGAGAACCGGACCTACATGTTTAACGCCGACTCCGAACGGCGATGAACGGAATGTTCTCGATCTCAAGAAGCTTTACATGGCATTTTGATTACTCTCTGAGGTTTGCCATTGTCTGCAGAGAGGTGGCGGCCGTACAGAAAAATTATGTTAATTGAAAAAACTTTCTGTCGATGCTGGGGTTCGAACCCGGGTCTCCAGGTTCGTCGACATAGCGGCCACGCACTTCAACCAACTACGCCACGGACGCTACGACTTTTCTATATGCTAATTTAACGCCTTCTAGGAGAAAGGTAAATACCGATTATGACCATGGTCAAAAAGTAATTTTTGTAAGCTTGACAATATTCACTTTATATACTAACTTTCTAATCTGGAGCTTACAACCGAAGTTTTGGCCTCATATAAGAAATTGCGCCAGCATTTCTGTTGTGCGCTTGCTGGCGCCAGTTGAAAACACCAAGCGTAGTCAGGTTATGCAAAACTTGATCCATCCAAAGAAGATGTGGGCGTCCACTTCTGCGTTGACCACCACCGGGCATCGAATCAAATTTTTTTGTTTTTGCTGGTGCGTCGTTTTCCATTAGCTAAAAATTACCTAACCAGCGGAGCCGTTAAATTTTAATGCGATTAACTATGTCGATGTCAGCGTACAGCTCATACAGCTCGTGGTTCCATCGAATTCGGTGCTCGCAACTGACGCAGATGGGGCCGAAGATTTTACGAAGGATCTTTCACTCGAAGGCTCTCAAAGTCTTTTCATCAGAACTGCTCAACGTCCCGGTTTGTGCTGCATATAATAGGACGGGCATCATAAGTGACTCAAAGATCGTGAGTTTTGTTCGTGGAGAAAGGGCTTTGGTTCGCAATTGTCTACTCAGCCGAAAGTAACACCTGTTGGCAAGAGTTATTCCTCGTTTTATCTCAAAACTGACATCGTTGAAAGAGTTTATGCTGGATCCCAGGTAGACGAAGTCCTTAACAACCTCTAATGAGATGTTGTCAACAGTAACGTGGTTCCAAGACGCTGGGACTGTTTAGTTGTTGACACTAGGTATTTTGTCTTATCTACGTTCACTACAAGACCCATTCGACTACTCTGGAAAATGCTGCACTGACTTCGCGCGTATTATGGCCAATGATATCGATATCATCAGCATACGCCAGCATCATATTACTTTTGTGCCACTGCGTCTCAAATCACTAGCTCGTATGATCTTCTCCATCATAAGGTTAAAAAAGTCGCACGATAAGGAATCACCTTGTCTGAAACCTCGTTTGGTATCGAATGGAGTAGTAAGATCCTTCCCGATTTTAACTGTGCTGCTGGTGTTGCTCAGTGTCATTCTGCAAAGACGGATGAGCTTTGCAGGAATACCAAATTCAGACATAGTGGAGTGAGAATCATGGTGGAGGTTCCTTATTGGACTATCGAAGGCAGCTTTGTAATCAACTAAAAGGTATTATGTGTCGATTTGTGTTTCTAGGGACTTCTCCAAGATTTATCGTAGCGTAAATATCTGGTCGATAGTGGATTTGCCAGGTCTGAAGCAACACTGATAAGGTCCAATCAGCTGGTTTACGATGGACTTCAGTCTCTCTCATAAAATGCTCGACAGGACCTTATATGCGATATTAAGAAGGCTTATCCCACCGCAGTTAGCGAAAATTGTGGGATCGCCTTTTTTGTGGATTGGGCAGAGCACACTGAGGTTCCAATCATTTGAAATACCTCTTCAAGGCTCTCGTAGAAGCTGTCTTTGTTCTCATCAACCTTGTCTTCTGTCGGCGCGTGTGCACAAATAAAACGGATTATGGCAAGTCGTTCGTTTACAGATGTGAATCGCAGGACATGATGCCGTAGTCTCTTGCCAACCACAAATCCTCATCCAAACTCATGCTTCTCTGCATGGCCGCTGTAGTAGATATCACAGGATGCTTGCCGTAAGCAACCCTGTCCCTTCCATCGAATTTCTTGGATTGCAGTGATATCAGCCTTGTATCTTTCTACGATATCTATTAGTTGGATAGAGGCACCATCCCAATTAAAGGTTCGGACGTTCTAAATGCATATCAGTAAATCATTGTCAGTTTTTCGTTTGCGGTAGTCGTCATCAGATTTGGGGATAATTTTTATCTTATTTCTTATATGTTTCATTGAAATTTGTTTTTAAGTGGTGGGCTTCAAACCCGACGCAAAACCCTTTAAATAAAGGGAGCCCGCCGCCCAGATTAGCCATCAAACCAACGGTTGTCAGTTTGCCGTTTCTAGAGGACACCACGTAGAGGTTTGAGTCGACTTGAGACGAGTTCGACATGGATAATGCTGGCCTCACCAGGTTGAGGCAGTCAGACACGTTGCCATGTGAAGATCGCCACCCTGACCCTCAAGCGTTACCTTGTGAGGATCGTCCTCACTTTATGCACTGTATATGCGCACAAGAATAAAATTGAATAAATAACACTTAAAGTGTTAAGAGAAACTAATATAAAAATATGCTCGTTGATTCCTTATGTTGATGTTCTTGCTTTACGCGGCCATATACGCTTTTCGTTTTTGCCGAGAGAGTGCTCATATGTACTGAAATTTAAAACCAACATAACTTCTATGTTTTTCAATAAAACTAATAATATATTTTTAATAAATCCAGTCTGAAATTTGATTTCGTAAAATCCGGTCGAGTTTTCTTTGAAATAATTTTCATTGACAAAAAATAAAATTGTGAAAAAATTACAAAAAAGAATATTAAATTATTTTTCTACTGGATCATATTTTTAATACAACTTTGAACTTACAGAAAATAACATAAAGCAAAAACAATTGAATCATAAAATAAATATATATTCACAACCAATTCAGTGCAGTTTATTGCAGCTGCAGCTGGGTACGGAAAAAAAAACGCAAACAAAAATAACCAAACATAATACACTTACAAATACATACATCAGCAAGCAATTGCAGTCCAACTGTATTAAGTGCAATCTAAAAACAAAAATACAAACAATACTAACAGCTTAGTGGGAAACCAAATAAAATAAAATATCGCGTAAACAAACAACAACCATGAAAGAACCTCCTAATATAACTGATAATCCAGTATTAACATGGAACATGGAAGAATGTAAAAAAACCCGAAACGGTAACGTTTTAATCAAGACAAAGAACAACATACAAGCTAATAAACTAATAACACTAACAGCTCTTTCAAGCACAATAACAATCGAAATTACCGAACATAAATCTTTAAACTACTCCAAAGGTGTAATTTACTGCAACGACATTCGTGGCTTACCGGAAAATGAAATTCTTGAAGAACTTAAGAGTCAAAATGTATCAGAAGTAACAAAAATTCTTCCTCACATTCGCGTCAACGATATTACCTCTTGAGATCAAAATTGGTTACCAAAAAGTTAACATTCGACCCCATATACCTCAACCTCTTCGCTGCAACAACTGCCTTCGTTATGGGCACATGTCTAAATTCTGCCAAAAAACTAAAATATGTGCGTTTTGTGCCAATGAATATCACTTAAATCCAGAAGCTAAAGAGGAATGCGAAAATCAGAAGCAGTGCATAAACTGCGTAGAAGCAAACATTACCCCCAATAATCATGCTGCTATTGAAAAAAAATGTCCCATATTTATTAAACAACAAGATCTACAAGTGATTAAAACTTCCCACAAAGTCGACAACAAAATGGCCTTTGCCATCTACAAGGAAAGACACCAACACGACGTCCAAACCTATTCTTCAATAACTGTCAACCAATCAACCACGCAGAATCCCAATTCAACAACAAACCAATTATTTAATCAACATCAATCCAGGGATAAGCCCCCAAATCAAGCCAACTCTGCAACACCCAGCCGCTCTCTGACTAGCTACAATGACATGATGATCGACTCCGATAATGATATTCAACCACTTCCACCTACTTCAAAAAAGGCAACAATTTCACTAAATGAAACAAAAGTAAGGATTCTTCCTAAAAGAACATCTAAACGATTTTTGCAGCAGATAAAAAAGAAAAAATAAACTTTATACCCCACTAGTTTGTCATTAACCTAAGTTGGACATTAACCTACGTTTATATCAATCCCTTTTCCATATTTATTTCATTTTCTTTTATTTAGTATTATATAACATCCTGAAATTCCTGAATATGAATTATAAACTAAAAATTTTGCAATTGAACATAAGAGGATATAATAATAATTATAACGAGCTGCAAATTCTTATAAAAAACCACAACCCCAACGTTATTTCCCTTCAAGAAACTCATATTAACCCTAAATCCCCCGTTCCCACTCCAATTAATTATTCCATCTACACACATAATACCTCAAACGCATATGGTGGTGTTGCTCTACTTGTTCACAACTTCATTCAACACAAACAAATCCAAATAAACTACGACTTTGAAGCTATCGGCCTCGAATTACACTCAAAAAAAAAAATAACAATAATCTCAGCATATATATCACCCCACAAAAACTTAAACACTTCCAATTTATTAAACGTCTTTGGAAGCTTCAACAACTCAACCTTAATCACAGGAGATTTCAACAGTAGGCATTCAAACTGGGGATCCAATTGTACCAACCACAGGGGTAGAATTCTTGCTAACTACATCACACAATCAAATTTTATTATCTTAAATGATGATTCCCCAACACATTTCAGTACACACAACACCTTAACTCATATAGACTTATCTTTCTGCTCTACAGATATAGCCACCGATTCTGACTGGAATATTCATAAAGACTTATGTTCAAGCGACCATTTTCCGATATTCATATCATTATTTTTCAACTACACTTTAACCAACCAAACAACCAAAACTCGCTTTAACGTTAAAAACGCAAACTGGCCACTTTACATGATAAAAACCGACGAAAACAATATTAACATACCCGCATCGTGAAACATTAAAAAAGAAGCAGCCAATATAAACAAAATTATACTTCAAAGTGCACATGCATCAATCCCTCAATCCAATCCTAACAGATTTATACATAATGTACCGTGGTGGAATACAAGACTACAAGAACTGCGTAGGGATAAAAATCGAACCTGGAACCTTCTCAAAAGAAATATCAGTCAAATAAATATTATCCAATACAAAAAAGCCAACGCCTTATTTAAACACGAACTAAAACAAGCAAAAAGTGACTCAATTAATAAGTACACGGCAGAAATTAATCCAAATACTCCAACTAATAAAATCTGGTCCAATATCCGTCGTTTTTGCGGCCATAAAACTAAACACGGCATACACTCCCTTAAGAACTTGAACTCCTTGCTACCATCACTAACAGATAATAGAGAAATAGCGGACGAGTTTGCCAACCACTGGTCACAAGAGTCCAACGATTCTAACTTTCCATTACTATTCAGAAACAAAAAACTAGCGACCTTAAACCAGGAATTTCCATCTACGTCTAACCATAAAGCAAAATCTATTGAAAGCGATATCAATATCTTAGAACTAAAGTCCACTCTTAAAAAACTTAAGGGTAGCACCCCTGGCCATGACCGTATATCATATCTTTTGATAAGAAACGTATCTCCTTCAGTAGAGAAAAGGCTCTTGAACTTCTATAATAATATACTCAACTCATATCTTCCTCAAACATATAAAATCGCAATAATCACCCCAATTTTATAACCAAAAGCAGATAAAACTCTTATTACCTCATACAGACCAATATCTTTAAACCCATGCTGTGCGAAGGTCCTCGACAAAATCATTGCTAACAGGTTATGGTGGTTTGTTACCAATAACAAGCTTATCAATGACAACCAAATTGGATTTAAAAAAGGGAAATCTGTAACAGATGCTCTACTGTATGTAGATCACCTGATTGCGGAATCCTTGTCAGTTAAAAAACACATTTCCATTATTTCGTTGGATTTTGCCAAGGCTTTCGACAAAATTGGAATCCATTCCGTAATAGACCAATTACAAAAATGGAAAATAGGTCCCAGAATATCCAACTACATCAAAAATTTCATGACTAATAGAAAAATAAAAGTTAGAATTGGCAATTTATTTTCCAACACCAATCCTATCAACAATGGAATTCCTCAGGGCTTGCCACTGTCGGTAATTCTATTTATTATAGCATACAACAAATTATGCGACACAATCAACATTCACAAGGAAATTTCCTATTGCGCATACGCAGATGATTTTTACCTTCTTTTAAAACTACAGAGAGATAAAAATATAACCATCAATCTCGACCTCATATTTCAAGACATTGATGCTTGTTGTAGTTATTCTGGAGCTTCCTTATCTATTCAAAAATGTAAACATCTACATGTTTGTCGCAAAATTGACTGCATATGTATTATACAAAGCAATAACGTTCAAATTGAAACTGCTGATAACCTAAGAATATTAGGTTTAATTTTTAATAAAAAGTACAAATGGAACACCCATATTTCAAACCTGCAAAGCGACCTATCAAAAAGGCTTAACATTATTAAATGTCTTTCAAGCTTTAAATATAATTGCAATACTTTTACCTTAATACAAGTTATAAAAGTTCTTTTAATTTCAAAAATTGATTATGGCCTTTACCTTTACGGTTCTGCTTCAAAAAGCATTATTAACAAACTTAAGACTATTATCAATGCAGCAATTCGAACTGCATTAGGAGCTTACCGAACAACTCCAATATACAACATGTTACATGAAACTGGTATCCCCAATATAGAAATAAAAACTGATTTTCTTATAAAAAAACTCTTCAAAAACCTCTTATACAGTTCGAACACTCCTCTTAACAAAATAGTACACAAATTAAAAAAACATAAAATCTCAAAAAAATTTCAATCCACCCTATGCAGAACAATTTCAAATTGCAAACAAGAACAATTACCTTTTCTACCTATCAAAACAATAATCAATCACCAACCACCATGTTCTTATATGTAATAAAAACTTAACCAACACATCATTAAAAAAATTCAACAAATCCTCAACCCCACCAATTGTATTCCAACAAGCTTTCCTCGAAATGAAATCCAAATTGGATAACTATAATTTTATTTTCACAGACGGATCTCAAACTCATAATGTCACAGCATTTAGTGTCACCACGGAACATTGTGCAATTATCACATCCAACCTTGCCCATTTTAGCAGCATATATTCAGCTGAAATAATAGCAATTATGTCGGCAGTAAACCATTTCAAGAATAAAAGAGGTAAATTTGCAATTTGTTCTGACTCCTTATCATCAATAGAAGCTGTCGCCAATATAGAAAATCAAGATTACTACCCTGCAAATATTAGGAACATTATTACTCATATATACCCCAAAATAATTCTGATTTGGATTCCTGGACATGTGTTAATAAAAGGCAATGAGCTCGCGGATCATTTCGCAAAATTTGCCACAACCGCTCCATTAATTTCGACAGAGAATCTTAATATTAGGGACATTTAAAATATATCAAAAATAAATTCATTCATAAACAACAAGAACTCTCATGGCAAAAAGCTTCCCCTTGGTACAAAACCATAAACGCTCAGAAACTTACATTGAACAGCTTTCTTAAATTTGATCACAGTCTGAATTTCTCTAGACTTGATCTTGTAAAACTTGAACGTCTACGCCTCGGACATACTAAACTTACCCATAGCCACCTAATCGACAGTAGAATATCAAACATATGTTCCTTTTGCAATACTACAACTATTTCAATACCACACATACTCTCCAGCTGCAACTTATTTAACAGCCACAGAAGTCAAATTTTTCAAAACAATGATCCAATCCAATACCTCACCAATCCAAGTATTTCCAATATTAATAAAATAATCAAATTCCTTAAATTAACAAAACTATATAATCAAATATAATAATCCTATTTCATACTTCTTCAATAGTTAAAATTGTTAAACCAAATTCAATTAAATTATATATAATTATTTACTTTCACTTATATCATATCTATATATAGGTAATTATCTAAATTTTATTAATAATCTAAAATATACCTGTAATTAACGTATTCAATTAGTTTGAAATAAGCTGAAGGCCTTAGCAGCCAGAGCTCTCTGTACTATGACTATAATTTATTATATGCCTTAGTAAGTAATAAATAAATAAATAAATAAATTTTAATAATATTTTTCGCAAAAGTTAAATAATTTCTTAAGAACTTCAATGCTGCATCACCAAAATTTGTGACTAGGGTCGTTTTTCAAAAAGTGATATTGAATATTAGGTGAAGATGACGCTGCATTTCACAGATTTTGAATTATATGCATAGTTCCTACTATGACCTTTTCAACGATATTAAAAAATTTACAATCGGACTAAAAATAACCAAGTTATAGACAAAAACCATTTCCGCTGTTTTTGCCTCGCCCACAAAAAAATTTTTTTGCACTCCCGTAATTTTCTCGACATAACAGTTGATATAATGCGGTAACATTTACATTTTCTTTTTTTTTCATATAGAGCGATACGGCTTAGTGTACAGGGTTTTTAAAGTATAAATATCAGTAAAGTTTTAACTATTTCGACGCATAAAGGCAAGAAGCGAGTATGCTTTGGGGATAATATTGTTGAGGTGACTCACAAAATTAAATTTTGAGTCAAATATTACACCTAGATCTTTCACCTCATTTACCATTTTAAGCTGTGAATTTGATAAGAAATATGTTATATGTTGGGGATAGTTCAGTTTTGCAAAAGTGGCAGTTACACATTTGTTTGTATTCAGGAAGAGCTGCTTTTTAAGCTTCCATTCATTAACCGAGTTTAAGTCTACTTGAATTTTAAGAGCATCCGAATAATTTGTTAAATAAGGTGAATAACAATTGGCCTCGGATACTACCTTGTATAACCCCAGACGATGCGACGAAAGGTAATGATTTAGCACCTTCAACAGTGACGAAACAAGTCCTATTGCTTGGGAGGCAGTCACTTTAAAACACTAGAATGGAAACATAGGTTTGCTAATTTATTCACTTAGATATAATGCGAAACTTTATCGAACGATTTCGGAAAGTTGGTGTAAATTGCATCAACCTGTAACCCTTCCCGAAATACTGAGCTACAATATTCAGAAAAATTGTAAGGATTGTAAAAGTTGACCTACAAGGAAAAAAACCCTTTTGAAGAGGAGATATAATAGTTTTTACCGGAAAAAATAGCTTATCTGTTACAATACTCTCGATAAGTTTTGCGATGGTTGAGAGCTGTGAACTAGGTCTATAGTTATCTATGTTATTTTTATTTCCTTAATAGGAGTTATGACTGATATATTCTAGTCAGAGATAAAACTCCCTGAGCCTACCGACTTATTAAAAATTATTATTAAAATATCAAGAGGGAGATATAACACTTCAATTAAAGAGTGGCGGAAAAACCATCAATGTGCGACTTTGTTCTTTTTTTTTTTATTTGACTTAACCAACGCTCAGGGGATGTCCCTATAAATGCGAAAGAATTGTGTTGATTCGGAAGAAGGGTGATAGTTAGTTGGAGGGTGGAAAGATGGAGTAGTGTCGGTGAAGATTTGTTTTAAATTGGCACAGCGCAAAACTGCCGGGGAACACGTCCGCAGGGAGATTGTTCCACAATTTAACTGTACGACTGAAGAAAGAATTATCTCGGTAATGCGAGGTTCTATTAAGCATCAAGGCAATGGTATAGGAATGGGCTTGGTGAGCTACCCGAGTGGACCTGGGAAACACACGAGCTGATGGCGTCAGGTCATGAATCTCCCTTGAACACTTCCCATGGTAGTACCTGTACAAAATACTAAGGCAACCAACATTGCGTCGATGCCCAAGAGAGTCGAGAGAAGATGAAATGTTTTCATCCCCTATCAAATATATCGCACGTCGTTGAATTCGGTCCAGAAGCTCTAAATAAGATCTTGGAGCTCCTGCCCAAATGTGTGAATTGTATTCCATTTTCGGCCTAATATATGAGGTATAGATCACGCGTAGGTCAGTTGGAGTGAAGTATTTCTTACACCGTTTTAAAAAACCAAGGCTCTTGGCCGCTTCTTTCGACACATCGAAAATGTGATCATTCCAGCAAAGATCGGATTGAATCGATATGCCCAGAATGTCAAAAGCTTCTGACTCCACGAGATCTACACCGTTCATACTGAGGGGGGCTAAGGGGCAATTCATTCGCTTTTGACTTAACAGGCAGAACTGGGTCTTGCTAGCATTAAACTCTACTCTATTAGCAAGTCCCCACTCGGAGATTTTTCTTAGGTCATTAAGAAGTGTGTCATTCATGTTTTGCCTCTTTCTCTCAATCTCCAAAGAGTTCGGGCGTTTTTTGAAAGAATATGAATGACAAATGCTGCTGTCATCCGCAAACGAATGAATTGGGTTGTGAGTCAACGACAGAAGGTCTTTGATAAAAACCAGAAACAAGGTTGGCGATAGGACTGAACCCTGTGGTACTCCAGCACCGATGGCGTGTTCATTCATTGGGCGAAATGCCATCGACCATGTTACGGATCGATCTATCCTTAAGAAAACACGTGATCCATCGAGCAAAGTTACCACCAACACCATATGCAATTAGTTTTGACACGAGAGCTTTATGCCACACTCGGTCAAACGCCTTAGAAATATCTAGAGCAACAACCCTGCTCTCACCGAAGAAGTGAACACACTGGTTTCATTTTTCAGTGAGAAACGCCATAAGATCACCAGTAGAGCGGACTCCATGGAAGCCATATTGACGGTTGCTGAGCAATTCGTTGCACTCCAGATAATTCATAAGGTGGAAGTTTATTACGCTCTCCATGACTTTGGAGAGTGTAGAGCATATCGCAATGGGTCGGTAGTTCTCAGGGTTCGTGGCATCGCCCTTCTTAGGTACCGGCTGAACATTTGCCACCTTCCAACAAGATGGAAGTACTCCTGTAGTGTAGGAGATGTTGAAAAGGTTTCGCAAAGGTCGAGCCAGTGTAGAAACACGCTTTTTAAGCGCAATTGGTGGTATACCATCAGGGCCAGAAGATTTGTCAATGTTGAGGTTTGCAAGGACTCTTTTAACTGCTCTCGTCCGAAAATATATCTCCTGCATCGAAGAAGATCTATTTTTAATAGAGGGCAGTGGCTGATTGCTTGCCGGGATTGTGGAATTTTGTGCAAGCAATCCAGCCAATAGGTTCGCTTTATCAGCCGAGTCAGTAAAGATTTGATCATCCTTTAAAAGAGTAGGAATCGACGAAAACGTCTGATTTTTAACTCTCTTAACGAATGACCAAAAGTTTTTACTTCCTTTATGGTAAAGAAGAACCTGTTTTCTTATGCGAATTTCGTGCAGAAAGTTTTCGCGTTTTAAAACTACATTACAGCGATTCGTAGCCTCAATGCGAAGTCTTCTATTATCAGCATTCTTGTGGGAACGCCAATTTTGAAAGGCTTCCTCTTTGGACCTGACTGCAATCCTGCAAGTCTCATTAAACTAGGAGTGATATTTTGGCTTAATGCTTGAATGAAAGACCGCATACCCAATAAAATAATTTCTTGTACCATAAGAGCCGCGGCATTTACATTTCTATCAGCGAATCATAATTTCCAATTGAAATTACGATAAAAATTATTTAGCGCAATCCAATTTGCTCTTTCATAAAACCAAGCGATCCTCTTCGGGGCTTTAGGCGTAGAAGTGCATAGGTTTGAATATGAAAAAGCAGCAGATATGGTACAGTGGTCCGAATTGCCAAGAGGTGCGTGGACACTCACATCGTATTTTTCAGGACGCGAAGTCAGAAAAAGGTCTAGGACCTTAGGGCTTTGCAGACCAACTCTAGGAATGTAAGTTGGTTCCTTCACTAATTGAATCAGATGGTTCGATTCAGCAAAAAGCTCAACATATTGTTCTTCAGATTTGGCCCAAGTGACATAACCAAGCCGGGTTATGGACGTTGAAATCGCCAGCAACAACGATTTCGCTGTCAGGGAACAACCCCAAAATATGCGTTATCGAATCAGAGAGAGAGTCCAATTTATTGAAAGTGGACTCCCTCCCTAAATTCGGACTTCTATAGACGTAGCAGAAGTGCATCAAGTGCGAGCGAACCCTGAACTTCACCCACAATGAGGTGAACTCTGGGTCGGTAGCACTCAGACTCCGAGAGCATAAGCAAATGTACAGAGGCAAGTGTTATGCCTTTGCCTCAGCACGATTCCGCTCAACAGTGCAACCTCTCACAGTCGTAACTAATTGGAGAGGATGGGGGAATAGACGGACACGAAAAAACAACAATTACTTACGCAGCGAGGAGCATAGAAAATCCCCACGCTTGGTTAGCAAAAAGATATATTTTTTCAGCGATGTTGTTGCTGTTGGCAAAACTCGTTTGATGCTTGTTGTTGTTGTTTTTATGCAGCTACATTAGTATTTGTTTTTTTTTTATTATTTTTATGTATTTATTTTTGCTTTTTTTTCTTTTTTTATTTTGTATATATTATTATTTGAATTGGTAGCACATATATATTATTTGTAATATTTTTTATTATTTTTATTAACACATTAATTTAATTTAAAGGTAATTTTTAACACAAATAATTTGAAACACAAAACACTGGACGCAGGACAGACGGAACGGAACGACGGCACAAGAACCAGCAAGGGGACGATCGACCGGCACGTCCGTGACCCTTGAATATACGATCACAACGATATTTAAGGAACCAAAAACAATGGGTGAGACACCTGCACAATTTACACCTATTAGGCTATCAAAAACCGGAACAAAGTTTGATTTGAAAAAATCCGCAAAACAAATTTGCCGTTTCATTAAGATTATTAGAATAAATATTTTTGAAAAACTTCGAGGATGGAATATTTAAGGATTTTTTTTTTAATTTATACAAGTCCAGAAAGCTTTTGGATTTGATTTAATATTAGATTCAAATATCATTATTTATTGATTATAAAGGTATTTTTCAAAAAAGTTATAGCCTCATTCTCTATCCCTAACGAAGCATTCAACGATCGATTGCTTTGCGAACGATTTTGTAAACAAATGGAAGTCTCTATCTCAAACGATGCTGATTGCCAACCCATACGGCAAGCTTACGTTTCTTACGTCATTAAAACTATTATACACAAGCAGTTGTCAAATTAAGCTCTACCATATCAATGAATGCAGAAGTTTTGTGCATTTTGTGTATTTAATTTTAAGATTCCATGAATTTTAGCACTGTTTTGTGTTTGTTGGCAATGCCTGCTTTGGTTCTTGCCTGCGTTATAAGCAGAATTTTAAGTTGCGGTGTAAGCTGTGCTGCAGGTTGTTCTATTGGCTAACATGCTGCTGCATTCGACATAAGCAGAATGCTATCAACGGCTTTCTTCTATTTATTACTAGTAGTTAACCGAAAAGAATCACCGCCTTTTTTTTAAGTTTCTATTCTTGTCTGAATTTTTTTCTGTTCTGATCTGGCCCAATTTGAATTTAAAGAAAAATAAAAAAAAAGTCTGAATTGGCCTCAAGTTGCTTCTCAAGCACTATATTGCTCGTTTATTTAGTATAAAAAATAATTAATTACTGTTCAGATTGATAATCTGACAAACATAATAATTTCATTGTTTTGGTTTTACGAAACGTAAAACTAAGTCAATGCACTTGAAATGCCCTACTTTACTATTTAACTTAAAATAAATAACGAAACTACAGCATAATTTGGATTGCTTAATAAAAACAACAAAAAAGGGTTGAGCAAGCGTGAGCAACAACAAGCTTTGCAAATAAATCGTTGACCTTTGCGTTCTTTGTTTACAATAATTTTAATTGATACATATTAACGTATTGCGAAACTATTAATTAGTACATAATAAATGCACAATTTTGTCAATTATACATTCTAAATTAAGTAAATTTAAGTTTGGATTTATTATAAAAGCACAGATTTACAAATAAATTCAGAGTTTTCATAAGAAATCAGTTCAGTGTGTTTCACTCTGTTTCAACGTTCTAAACTCGCGGTACCTGGCATAAAGCGCCAGTTGCCCACATTACACTTATTACACTATAAAATCCGTACCTTATATCACGCGCAAGTTGCCACTTCAACAAAAGGCTTGGGTGTATCACCTATAGTCTACATACAACACAACAATTTGGTGACCCCGACCAGGAACTGCAAGCATTAGGCAAATCCTGCATCATTTAACAAAAAAAAAATGCTCATAAGCTTGTTGCGAATTCAAATCGTTGCTTCAACATCTGCACAAAGAGATCATATGTAACACAAACATTATGGATCATTATTGTATCAACTAACACAGCAGTGTTAACCAGTGTCATATCAACAGTTATACAAAACAATCGCAATAGTGATTTCAATTTCAACGAACACAACAGTGGTATATATATAAGTCACAGGATCATATATCAAAAACATCTGTTTATCATCATGGCTACTTTCGACGAACTTGTGAAGATCCAACAAGGCGCTGGTATGGAAATTCAGCGACTCATCGTGGACTTCAAAAAGGACTCTGCAAGCAGAAAGAAGACCGTTGACTATTTTCATGAGAGGCTTCAGTATCTTCGCACAGCATGGGACCACTTCGAAGAGATGGACACCAAGCTCCGAACACTCATCGATCAGCCAATGGAGAACGAGACTTGTTCGTCTGGTTACTACGACAAAATCAATAACATAGCAAACGAGTACTAAAAAGAATTCCAAGACGAAATTCAGCGCTTAGAATCTCTAGACAAGGCAGAACCAGGGATTCAAAGTCTAGCAGCAGCTAAATCCTTGAAACCGGTTTATCAATAAAGTCAAAATCAAGCACATAAATATCAACAAGTGTAGAAAGCAAAGTGCTATGATTACTTCATTGGAGCGACTACTCGCAGGCAAATCTAGAGACGAAGCTCCAGCTCAATGCTTAATAGCTTAAACGCAATGCTGCGTTAGGTCGGTCGTGCGTTGATCGTACTTTGGTCTGCGTTGTAAAAACTTTACGATATTAGCTGTCAAAACGAACGACCTCAAGCTTTGCAAAACTCAATGTTGCGTTGACAGATAGTGCGTCTGTCATTTTGGTGATACCAATAAAAGCAGCAATAGAAAAAATCCCACAAAACGTCCCTTTTTCCGAAATCATGCAATTTTAATTTTAATCAATGAAAAATTAAGGGATATTGCCATAAAATCTTTAAATGACCTACTTAAGAAAGCCAAGTTATTTTTTTTAAGTTTAATATAATCTTGATAATGAAAAATTTCACATATTATATGTAAAAATTCGGTCTAGAGGCTTAAAAATAAATCAACGCTTTCCAATTTAATGATAAAAAGTGAATCTAAATTAAAAATTACAATTAAATTTCTGGAAACACAATTTCAGTTTTTATAACACAAAATGTTCCTTTGATTAATGGATATTTTTATATAAGGGTCCGCCATCTAACGTTTTTTTTTCAACTAGTGCTTATTTCGTGAATGGTAACACTGAGCACATGTCTGACTTGACAGATAATTAGTTTTATCCTTCCGCTGAACGAATATGGTTGTGTATACGCTTGAACAACGCTGGGAAATTTTGCGACATTACTTTGAAAATCATGGTAATGTTGCAGAATGTGTGCGAAAATTGCGTACGGATTTTGGAAGAACAGAAGCACCGTCAATCCGTATGTTCGTTATCTTGTGAAAAAAGTGAAAGAAACTGGCATCCTCATCAATAAACCAAAGCGTGAAAAGCCAAAAACAGTGCGTACACCCGAGAATATTGCTGCTGTGGCAGAAAGTGTGCGTGAAGCGGCATCAACATCAATTCACCGTCGTTCTCAACAATTGAACATTTCGGAGACATCATTGAGACGAATTTTGCATAAAGACCTTTGTATGACGCCATACAAAGTCCAATTGGTTAAGGAGTTGAAGCCAACTGACCATCCAATGCGTTTTCGCTTCGCTCAGTGGGCCTGCGATCGACTTACAGAAGATGCTGATTTTGCCAAAAAAATCATCTTTTCAGATGAAGCTCATTTTGATCTTGGCGGGTATGTAAACAAGCAAAATTGTAGCATTTTGGGCATAGAAAACCCGCACCCATACATTGAAAAGCCGATGCACCCAAAACGAGTCACTGTTTGGTGCGGATTTTGGCCCAGAGGCATAATTGGGCCATTTTTTTCGAAAATGAGCAAGGAGTGGCCGTTACAGTAAATGACCATCGTTATCGGGCCATGTTGAACGAATTTTTGTTCACAAAAATTGAAGAGGAGGATATTGGCAACATTTGGTTTCAACAGTACGGCGCTACGTTTTTGAAGATCGCATTATCAGCCGCAGAGCTGATGTCGTTTGGCCACCTCGGAGCTGCGAGTTGACACCGTTGGACTATTATTTGTGGGGTGCCCTCAAAGATAAGTGTTACGCCGACAAGCCAGACAATTGACGCTTTAAAGGACAATATTCGTGAAGCCATTGGTGAAATACAGCTGCACACAATCGATAATGTGCTTAAAAATTGGACCGATCGTGTATGCTACTGCATGGCCAGCCGAGGCAGCCATTTGAATGAAATTATTTTCCATTATTAACCGGAAGGATTATACATTCAAATAAAAAAAGAAATGTGAGAAAATATTCAGTAGTTTTTTTATAGCATTTTCAAAAAAAAAAGTTATTTGGCGGACCCTTTAGATATGTAAATATATTTTTTTTTATAAAATGTGAATGCGTGATGTCATTACTTTTCTTGTTTTTGTCAAAATTACTTTTATTTATTTTTACTGTTCTTTTATTAAAAACTTTACCCAACTTGGTTCTTGTTGTAGAACTGATTTAAGGTAAAGTCTTGTGTAGCATTTGTTCATAGCAGTGGTGGTACTAGTTGGCAGGATTGGAGAAGTTCTGTTTGGGTTTATAGATTTGTAAATGTGGTTGCAGTTGTCCCAGTCGTGACTTATTTCTTTGAGAATGAAGTTTGTAGCGATATTGATAATTGCTTTTCTTGTAAACGGCATGAATGTATGTAGTGGACTTTGCTGCTAAGTCTGCAAACTCATTACCAATTATGCCAGTGTGTCCAGGAATCCGCATAATTTTGGTTTTATTTTTTAACTTAATAAGGGCTTGTTGTATTCCTGTTATGGTTTCAGATTTGTTGTTGAGATTCTTTGCAGCATTGAAAATGGCCTTACTGTCGGTACATATTATAAATTTTCCTTTGTTCTCTTGAATTATTTACAAGGATGCCAAAACTGCTTGAAGTTCAGCATCGAAAGAGGATGCATATTCTAATAGTATTCCGTGCTTAAGAGTGAATCCATTTTCATTTACAACTGCGAAAGAAACCGCCTTTTCAGTTTTTGATCCATCTGTGAAAAGTAGTTTCCAATGTTTTCTTTTTAATGGCTCGAGAGTTTCTGCGAAGAGTTTTTTTTTAAAAATGTAAGCCGATCGATGAAAGATGTTTTGCAGAGAAGCCATTGTGGAACACTTAGTTCGGTAGGCTTTGTTGTAAAATTTGATAGATTCATACTCTTTTTTAAATCAAACAATTCTGTTAGTCCAGATTTCATCGATAATGGCGTTTTTCTTGCAGAGTACAGTTGTATCTCCTTACACAGGTGTATTAAACGGGATCTGAGATATTTTGTTCATTTTTCTATGGATATGAAACCCCCTTCAGCCAGTAGGTTCTTAATTAGTGTAGACTTGAATGCTCTAAGACTGAATCGAACAGATGTGTGATAGTGACCTTTAATTCTATCTAACGTGGATTGTGCACATTTGCCGTAAATTTGCAAGCCATAGTCAATTTTTGATAAAATGGTTAACTTAGAGACATTGATAAGAGTGTTGGTGTGAACATTACTTTTTTTAGATGCAAATTATTTTATTATGTTTACTCTGGCAGCTAGCTCTTTTCTTATATAGTTACAATCAGTGCTGCCACGTTTCAGCAAAAAAAATCCCTATTTTTGGATACAAATTAATATTTTTCCCCGTTTTTAACTTCGAGTTTCCCCGTTTTTTCCCGAGTTTTTAAATTGTTTATTAAATAGCAATTTAAAGATATAATAAGTTCATTAATTAATTCACTTTACTTAAACTAAAATAAATACAAACAGGAAAAACGTACGTATCTATAAGAAAAATAAAAAAAAAAAATTAAAATTTTTATCGATATTGCATTTTGACTCGAACGTTATGTTTTTGAGATTATAAAAAATTGTTAGAAATTATTTGAAATATACATATTGTTGTACATATCAAACCAAGTATAGAAGAGTGTGTGTATTATTTCTATTATAAAAACTCAAAAATTCTGAATTTATTTCAATTACAAAGCAATTTTTATATTTCATTAAAGATTTACTGTGGAGATTTCTGCATTGAAAGTTATTGTCAAGAAAGTTCCTTATTTTTGTTTTATTTAAATTTATAGCTGGTAAAGCACTTTCAGCACTTACCCCGCTATAGGAGGCAAAAAATAAACGACACTAAATATTTTTTTTTAAATATCTGAATGATATTAAATGGATAATTTCTGATGATATATTTGAAAAATTTATATATCTTAACGATCTATATTCTTGGTCGAAATCATTCCACTCGGATTGATCCGAAATAACGTGTGAAAATATTTTTTAGATTAGATTTTTATTTTTCATTTTTACTATCTATGAGTGGCCCTTTATATAACTCCTTAAAAAAGTATCGAAATATTTCGATCAATCAACAAAAGTCTTCAAAGTTACTTCTATTTTTCCATATATGACACTTTCAGCTTTGTAAAAAATGACAAACAAAAAATGGATGTAATTAAAATAAAAAATTGTATTTGGTTTTCTAATAACCGACACATTTTTTCACTAGAAATCTGGTATTCTTGTTGTCATGTGACGTAAGTTTGTGGAACAAGTGAAAATGAAATAAAAGAACGCATTGAACACACCCTCTTTATTGAAAAGTTTTATTTGTTTCAGCAAACTGAATAGTTAAATTTATTAAAATATGAGTTCCTTTAAGTTTTGGTTTTCAGACCGTGACAGTTCGGATGATGGCAAAAATTTAAAAATTAAAAGAAGAAATTTAAGGGATGCCTCAAACCCGATGAAGTTACCTGATGGAGTGTGAGTTAAATATTAAAACTTGGTTGTTAGCATAACAACTAGATTTTCATGACTAAAATTCTTACTTTTTGCCACGCTGCAGTAGTTCTAATTGGTGGACCAAAACTGTTCAACTTGGTTGCCAGCGCTTGCCACTTCCCATCAGCAGTCCCCTTGTCTGTAAACTTCATCCCCTTAGCGAGCGATGGGTTTTTGGTCATAAAACCCACCATCAAACTGTTTTTGGGACGTTATCTTCACACTAAATTAAAAAATTTATTAATATTTCTAAGTAAAAAAACCCTTAATTATATATTTTTATTTAAAAATAAAAATAAATAACTGGCCATTTCAGCCCTTGAAAGGACTTTGACCTAGCTTCTTAGGATCAATTGTGTTGTGCGTGGTATTAAGTTTGTACACACAATTGACCGAGAAATGGATCTACAGGCTTAACGCCGACTCCGAACGGCGATGAACGAAAATGTTCTTATTCACAAGAAGCTTTACATGGCATTTTGATTACTCTCTGAGGTTTGCCATTGTCTGCAGAGAGGTGGCGGCCGTACAGAAAAATTATTTTAATTCAAATAATTTTCTGTCGCTGCTGGGGTTCGAACCTGGGTATCCAAAGTTCGTTGACATAGCGGCCACGCACTTTAACCAACTACGCCACGGACCCCACCTATTTTTATTTACTAAAAATAATATTTCTAACTAAAAAACCATTTATTATATATTTTTATTTACCTTTTTTGTTCCCTCATCTTTCTCGCTTAAAAAAGGAATCCGAGTAAATTGTCACTTTAATTTGCCCAAAATGTGTTCAATGTGACAACAAGAATACATGAGAAAAAGTGACTACAAGAAGAAAGGCAAATGTTCCTTAAAGCTACTTTTATTATCAAAAATTAAACCTAGTATTTTTAAGTTTTTTACATTTTCAATATTATGATTGTTACATGTAATATTTATTGCGCTATATTTTAATTTACGACATATGTGAATATGTTTACATTTGCCTTTATTCTTGTTATCACTTTTTCTCATGTGAGGTGACGCGTGTCACTGTGACTTCAATTCGTATTCTTGTTGTCACAGTGAACACATTTTGGGCAAATTAAAGTGACAATTTACTCGCATTCCTTTCTTAAGTGAGAAAGATGAGGGAACAAAAAAGGTAAATAAAAATAAATAATTAAGGGTTTTTTAGTTAGAAATATTATTTTTAGTGAATAAAAATATATAATTAAGGATTTTTTTAGTTAGAAATATTAATAAATTTTTTAATTTAGTGTGAAGATAACGTCCCAAAAACATTTTGAGGAGATGGTGGGTTTTATGACCAAAAACCCATCGCTCGCTAAGGGGATGAAGTTTACAGGCAAGGGGACTGCTGATGGGAAGT
Organism: Pherbina coryleti; assembly: GCA_943735915.1. Lineage (NCBI taxonomy): Eukaryota > Metazoa > Arthropoda > Insecta > Diptera > Sciomyzidae > Pherbina > Pherbina coryleti. The sequence goes on along the minus strand of OX030948.1, from coordinate 104,998,484 downwards.
GGCAAGCGCTGGCAACCAAGTTGAATAGTTTTGGTCCACCAATTAGAACTACTGCAGCGTGGCAAAAGTAAGAATTCTAGTCATGAAAATCTAGTTGTTATGCTACAACCAAGTCTGAATATTTAACTCACACTCCATCATGTAACTTCATCGGGTTTGAATCATCCCTTAAATTTCTTCTTTGAATTTTTAAATTTTCGCCATCATCCGAGTTGTCACTGTCTGAAAACCAAAACTCAAAGGAACTCATATTTTAATAAATTTAACTATTCAGTTTGCTGAAACAAATAAAACTTTGCAATAAGGAGGGAGTGTTCAATGCGTACTTTTATTTCATTTTCACTTGTTCCACAAACTTACGTCACATTACAACAAGAATACCAGATTTCTAGTGACGTGACAAAAGTGTGAGAACTCTCACATAGGTGAGGTGACAACAAGAATCAAGGAAATTTGTTGATAGATATTTTTGCACCTGAGGTTAACGACCAAGTATTTATTAAATTTAATATGTTAGTAAAAGTTGTAAGTGTTTCATTTGTGTCTTTTTTGTTACATAAAATATACAAATCATCAGCATATAAACAATATTTTATTTGTTTTTGAGTAGACAATATTTTGTTTAAGTCTTCAAAAGCTATAAGAAATAAAGTTACCGATAAGGGTGAACCTTGAGGAATTCCGTTGAAAAGAGAATAGGTTTCTGAATAAACATTATTCACTCTGCAACGAATTTTTCTATTTGTAAGAAACGATTTAATGTAATTTAACATGTTTTTTCCAATTTTCCATTCTTGGATTTTTTTCAAAACGACATGAATGCCGACTTTGTCAAAGGCTTTTTCAAAGTCAATAGACAATATTGAAATGTGATTATTAGTCGACAGAGCCTTGCAAATAAGATGATCAATAAAAATTAGGGAATTTATTGTGCCCGAATTTGGTTTAAATCCAACTTGGTTTGAGGATATAAGTTTTAAAGATGTAAGAAACCACATTAGCTTAATCGAAACTAATTTTTCTAGAACTTTTTCCAGACAGGGTAGTAATGATATTGGTCTGTAGCTGGGTATTTCGTCAATATTTTTATTGGGTTTCTGTATCGGGATTTACGATAGTTGTAGCTATCTTGAAGGCTTGTGGGATTGTTTCAGTCTGGAAAATGGAGTTAAACAAACCAAGAATTCTCTTTTTTAGTGATAGTGAGCTATTTTGTATCATGTCATAAGTTATTTTATCATATCCAGGGGTGGAGCCAATTAATTTTTTCAAGCAGTGTTCAAGCTCGTTAAAATTAAAGTCGTATTCCAAATATTGGGCTTTGCTAGATGGAACATAAGAGATTTGCCTTGAAAGCACGGTATCTTTATCATCTCTAAATTGAGTTGGAAAGTTACAAGACTTGGATTGGTTTGAGAAGTGTTGTGCAAATTCTTGTGATATATTATGGGAATTGTCAATTATGGAATTGTTGACTTTGATAATTTTTATGCTGAATGGGGTATATTTCCCTGTTAGAAGTTTTATACTCCGCCAAATACTAGCTGTTGGTGCTGTTGGATTTATTGTTGCAGTGAAAGTTTCAAAGCTTTTTGCTTTTGCTTTTTTCTTTTCTTTGTTAAAAAGTGCATTTTTTCTTTTATAATCAATTAGACAAGTTATTGTTTTTTCCCTACAAACATGTTTAAAAGCATTTTGCTTATCTTTTCTAAGCTCATTTAATTCTGGGTTCCACCAAGGTACATGCCGTGTTGTTTTTTTATATGAAGAGTGGGGTATGGAATTGTTTGCTGCAGATCGTAGATAGAAACGATAGTAGAAACGTTTCTTATTTTTTCTAGAGAAAAAGTTTGTTCGTGATATTTTCCCCAATCAGCGCGTTTACAGTTGAATTTTGTGGGTAAGGATTTGAAATATTCTATAAATTATTCTATATATATATTAGGATTGGAAAGCTTAAAGGAGCTTAAAATTGGAAAGTGGTCACTATTGTGCAAATCGTTAATTATAGACCAAGTCGCTATTGGTAAAAATTGCGGAGAGCATAAAGTAAGGTCAATGTTAGTGAATGTTCTATGGGATGAAAAATTCGTTGGAGATCCATTATTAAGCGTAACTAAGTAATTATTTAGTATAAAATCTTCAAGAATATACCCTCTTCTATTTTAATTTGCTGATCGCCAGGTTGGGCTCCAGCTATTAAAGTCACCTAGAATTATAACAGGTGTATTTATGTTATAAACTAAGTGGGCTAGATCTGCGGAAGTAATTATCTGTCCCGGTGGAATATAAATAGAGAAAATTGTGATCGGAGTTTTAACATTAATCTCGAGGGCCAAAGCAATGAGACTAGATTGACATTGAATAAATTCAATTCAAAGGAAACTTCGCCAACGAAATAAATTTTTGCAACGCAAAGATATAGAAAATTTCGTCTACGAAACCAAAATTAATTTTTTTTTGTTTGGAAATTTTATATTACAATGCTTAATTAACTGATGATAGAAATTTCGTTGATATTTATATAAATCTTAAGTTCAATTAATTTTTATATATTTTTTTTTTTAAAATAACCTTATACTTTTTCTATCACATTCGCCAATAAGCGTAGCAAACCATGCAGACATATGCCGGTAAAAGAAAAGTGTAAGAAAACTCGTTAGTAAATCATAAAAAGGTGCGAAAATTCTTCTCGGATTCACTGATTCTTCTAGGATTATATTATTATACACTTATATTAAGGGTATTCATCCTCAACCTATCTCATAAAAATAACTAATTGCCCAATATATAAGTGGCGTCCGTGGTGTGGTTGGTTAAAGTGCGTGGCCGCTATGTCAACGAACCTGGAGACACAGGTTCGAACCCCAGCAGCGACAGAAAATTATTTGAATTAAAATAATTTTTCTGTACGGCCGCCACCTCTCTGCAGACAATGGGAAACCTCAGAGAGTAATAAAAATGCCATGTAAAGCTTCTTGAGAATAAGAACATTGCGTTCATCGCTGTTCGGAGTCGGCGTTAAGCCTGTAGGTCCATTACTCGGTCAATTGTGTACAAACTTAATAACACGCACAACACAATTGATCATAAGAAGCTAGGTCAAAGTCCTTTCAAGGGCTGAAATGGCCAGTTATTTATTTATTTTTTACTCTGCATGAATACCCTTATTAAATTCTGTATAATATACTAAAAATGTATAAATTTTAATAGGATATATAGTTTAATAAAAATTTTATCACGTTAAATTCATCAAAATCATTAGTATATTACTATAACGGCATGATAATTTAAAAAATTTTATCAATTTAAGAAAAAGTCGCATCAATTTTAAATTCCCACGGTAATCCCATGAAAATATTAGTTTTCCATCGGAATCCAAGAACACCTACATATAACCATTTCTCAACGAAAATGAAACCCTGCATTGGTATGGAATGTCAAACGCACGAGCTATTTGACAATGTCTCTACTCATTGCGTTGATCGTACTTTACCCCTACAATATTTTTTTACGGGATGAGGTCGACGCAAAGTATGAGGTCGTATTCAGTGTTGCTTCATAAGAACTCATTTGGGCCTATTCTGCGCAACCTTTTATGAAAAAATTCTGTTATTCTGCTATGATTTCTCATACAAATTATTGAGCTGCCAAAAAATCTGCTATGCGTTCTAAATTCATATTCTGCATGACAAAATCTGTTATGAAATCTATTATAAATCATAACAGATTTTCGAACTGTCAAAAAATCTATTGCAAATTTTATAATTGGTATTCAGCGCGACAAAATCTGTTATGAAGAAGCAGTAACAGTGAATTTGACATAGTTTTTTTTTTTAATTTGCTCCGATTTCGATTTGAGGATTTTAAATTTAAATAAATTACTTAAAATACGAGCAATTTTTTGTAATGCAAACTAAAAATGTCTTCTGTTTTGCTTGTTAGCACCTAAAGAGATGGTAACAATATTCATCGGTAACGCTTGGTCGCAGAATACCATCAGAGTGTTCAAGTTACTAAAAGGTGAATTTCTACGGTAACAAGATTAATGTTACCGCGACAGAATTGGTCTGTTAATGTTTTTTAGAGGAAACCATCGAGCAACTCAGCTAGAGTTGCGGCTTCAAAGCAAACCATTCGAGCTTCCTGATGTGCGCTTCGTGCAGCTATTTCGATTGGACAAGGTGAATGCTCGACTGCTCATGAACAAATTGGAACCAACCGTGGAACATCCAAAGTCTATGATGGCAAAATTCGATATTTAAGCTTTTATCTTTATTAATATGATTTTTTATATCTTTACATCTTTATTAATATGCACTCAACTTGCAATTTTGCATATGAACTTTGATATTTAGCATGTACTCTGAGTATGAAATTCGACCATCGAATAAAAACTACGCCTTTCTCCCATTCAAAGTAACTTTATCAAAAAACAAAAGCGAGTATTTTCTATTAAAAATATGAAGAAAATGTTTTTACAAATAAACATTTTATTGGCTGCTTAAAAATTTGAATATACTTTGGTTTTTTGGCCCAGTCGAAGATCATTTCTTACTACATACTTTTAAATATTTAAGTTCTATAAAAACATTTTATTCTTAAACTTGCATTTAAAGTGTTCATAACACTGAATAAAGATTTATAAAATTTAAGTATAAAATACCAAATACAAATGTTTTAGCCAACATCCATTGTGTTGATCTGCAAACCTTAAACAATTTGTTTGCTTCTTTGACATCACAACAGAGAATGCGTTGGAATCCTTGGGCGTTCCATAGCTGCCATTCAAAATGACACGTAAGACGTACTGACCAGCAAGAGTGCCGTGCCACCAATCGTGCATATGATTGCAAGCAGCCTTAGCGGCAGGCATGGAAAAAGACATCTTACGTGCGGAAATCACAGCATCGCCACGCTTTTGCACGGTCTCATCAAATTTTCCCTGCAGTAAGTCAGCATCCCAGACTGATTGTATGCACACTGTCTCATTTCTAGCATCAGGGAATTTAGTCGAAAAATGATTTTTTTACAACAATCTGTGCCCCTTAACATCCTTGCGTGCATGCAGATCCACCACCTGGAACTGCATATTATAAATTTTCACGTTCGCCTAGAACAAATCCTTGCGTTCCATACCCTTCTTACATGGCATTGAACCAACCATGAAGGCAGCGGCAACATCCTCGAAGCCCACAGCTGGATCAATTGTTGGTACAACTTGCCGTAGTAGAGGTAGTGCACAATCGGCTAATTCCATAACGACACCCTCGAGCACACCAACCATAGGAGGAATATCGAGTAAATACAAGATGAGAAGCAATTTGGCCGGCAGCGCCGGTAACAACATGAACTGGCTGCATTTTGTTAACTTGTGTTTTATTTCGATTTGAACGTCAGAGTACCAGCAGCGAATTTAAAGACGACTGAAATATACTGAAGAAAAGAAATTGTTCAATTTATAATTTTTTAATGTCTTTTGCATAAAACAACCCTTAACTTACTTTTTCGCTCTGCATTTTGTTGACAATAAATAAATTTATTTGCAACAATCAGCTGTTTCATAACAGAATTTAACGGAATTGTAATATATTTTTATTTTCGAAGATTGATAACAGGGTGCCATAAAATTTCGATATGCTGAATACCAATTTTAAAAGCTCTTTTCGGCATCTGTTACGATTGATAACAGAAAATGTGTAACAGAATAACAGATTCCGCCGAATAGGCCCAATTGTTTTTAGTCTAGCTGTCAAAGGACGATCTAATGGCTAAAACGCAATACTGCGTTAGGTCGGTCGGCTTTTGACAGCTAGACTAGAAACAATGAGTTCTTATGAAGCAACACTAAATTCAACCTCATACTTTGCGTCGACCTCATCCCGTAAAAAAATATTGTAGGGGTAAAGTACGATCAACGCAATGAGTAGAGACATGTTCTACTAGCTCGTGCGTTTGACATTCCATATTAACGCTGGGTTGCATTTTCGTTGAGAAATGCTAAAATGTGGGTATTCTTGGATTCCGATAGAAAACTAAGATTTTCATAGGATTATCGTGGGAATGTATATTTTGATGCGAGTTTTTTTAAATTGATACAATTTTTTAAACTAACATGCTGCTTAAGTAATATAATAACGATTTTGATGAATTTAGCATGATATTAATATTATTCAATTGTATATCCTATTAAAATTTATACATTTTTTAGTATATTATAAATAATATTATGAGGGTATTCATGCAAAATGGCAAACTTATATATTGGGCAATTATATATTTTAATGAGGTTGGTTGAGGAAGAATACCCTTAATATCATTATTTGAATACTATAACACACAAAGGAATGTTGTATTTTTACTTTGAAAAAATAATAGTACATGCAAATTTATTGCTGCTAGCAAGATTTGCAATTGCCCACAAAATATCAAATGATAAATATAAAAGCGTAATAAGTATGAAATAATAAATATTAGACATGTGCATGAATGTGTTTGAAAAAAATTTTCAACTGCGAACACTTGTGCAGTTAATTTTGTTAGTTTTTAAAAAAAATTAATAAAACAGAATAAATTGTTAGAACAATCATATAAAAACATTACATAAGCCAAATGCATTGTTAAATACAGAATATTGTTATAAGTTTAATGGTTTTTCATTGAAAATTTAAGTGATAAAAATACATTGGATATTAGACAAGTTAATCGCTCATAAATTTGGGTATTTGAATCTAGGAAGGATTTTTGGGAAACACTCAAAAAAAATTTTTTTTAAAAAACGATAAGAAAATGTATGAAAAGCGTTTGCTCATTATAAAAAGTGTTAATATATAGTATTTTTTATTTATAAAAATTGGGTTTAACTGTGGCATGGGGCAAACAAGTAAAAGCACACATATTTTATCGAAACCCTACTAATTATGAGCTTTTATTATAATTTATCTATATATTCGAAACGATCGTGAAAAACCAAAAATTTTGATACCCATATTGTGTACTGTATCTGTAAAAACAAACAAAATGCTAAGTTATTAGTATTATTTTGAGAAAATGGGTAACTTGAAATTGTTTGCGCTCAAATACAAATTAATATGAAATAATTTCGTTTACGTGCTACCCATGATATCGACTACAAACTGTTAAAAATTACAACAAAAAAATTGCAACAACAATTAGGTGAAAGAATTGGATACCGTTATTTGCGCCTTTTTAGTACCTTTCGTTTGATACCAAATTTGTATGTGTTTTTATGGTAAATAGCAGAGTTATGGTAAAAAAACCAAATTTTTGCTGATTTTGAAACGCCATTTTGAAACCCTAAACATTCAATTGAGCACATATAAAAAAATACGTCAACCTTAGAATTTCATTCTCCAACACATATCCGAAAATCATTCAAATCGGCGTCTGACACTTGGGAACCTTTCCTTGTTAGCTTTATAAAGTAGACTTTATGGTTCTTAATGATTTTATGACAATATCTTTTAATTTTTCATTGACTAAAATTATAATTGCATGATTTCGGGAAAAAGGGACGTTTTGTGGGATTTTTAGTATAGCTGCTTTTATTGGCATCAAATCTGCCTTCGATACTGTAACCAAAAATGTCAGTTGCGGAAATTTTATGGCGATTACTTAAAGTGGCAGACATTTTCAGACGTATTCACATGGATGATTTTTTAATTTAATTTTAACTTAATTTATGGCCATATTTTGTAAAACGCACACAATCACGTCACTTGGGGTTTTCTTATCTGGCAATATATTTTAATAGAAAATTTCTGAGTAAGAAAGAGAGTTTGTTTTACTTCAGATGGAAAAGGCATTGCCAGACTGAAAATCTTAGCGCAAGTGACTGCGTTCTTTTTACAAAATATGGCTTTTAATTTTGTTAGTATTGTACACTAAGACTTAGTCTTTTATAGTACATCATTTGAGACACGTAACATAAATAAGCGTAACTTAAGTAGCTAACTTAAAACTACATTAATATAATTTAATTTATAATAACAGTATTTAGTTAGAGGACAATAAAATTTATAATTTAATTATATATATAGAAAGAGAAAAGAAAACGATCGATAGAAAAAAAGGTTAAAAATTACAGATTAAATTGCATGTCAAAATGATTATATATTGCAGGTTTAAAGTTGGTTCTTGATACTATTTCTTTTAAGCAATTTGGAAGTGAATTCCAGAGCCTAATGGTGCTAATGAAAAAGAATCCACTACTGTTCAGATAGTTGTACCTTGGAACGTTTAGATTGGTGGATCGAGAAGATTGTAAGAATTAGAGTTTCTGGTATAAATATGCAGGACTTTTACAATAAATAAGTTTATGTAGATATATAATGTTTAGGTAATTCATCAAACCGCAAACCTAAAATGCCTCTACTTCTGACAGAAATATGATCAAATCTTTCAACATCATAAACATGTGGTGACTCTATATCACCACATACAAACACCAACATCACAACATACAAAACACATACTTTACAAAATATTCACTTACATATTTATCTAAAAAATTGTTATTTAAGATTTCAAAATTGGCATTTTTTATTTATCAAAAATTTTGTATAAAAAGTATTATCAAAATTGTATTCAACGAAATATCATAAAAAATAAATTGTATTAATAATTAAAAAGATTAGAAGTTAAAATCATACAATTATAATTTACAATTTATAAGTAATAATGATTCTTAAAAATAAAAATGATTATTGTAAGAAAAAATAATAAAAAAATTAAAATGAATATATCAACTTATTAATAGATGAAAGAAAGAAAAAAAAGGAAGGATAAAAAAGAAACAAAGAAGGAAACATAAGCGAAACAAAAAAGGAGAAGAAAACAAAAAACAAAAAGAAAGAATACTTGATGTGTAACAGAAAGTATGAAAACAAAAGAAGAATTGAATATGAGTGGTTTGCCTTAAGTTATTTTTTTGTGGAAAAATGCTTAAATAATTCTTTGCGAAATTTCGTTGCATTGCTCATCTGTTGAAGTCTTGCTGGTAGATTGTTCCAAAGATGCACCGTGGAGATAAAGAATTGTCTTTCAGATACTAGTCTGTTGTACCTGAATGAAATTATGGCGTTATTTCGAGAAGAGCGAGTAAACGTTAGTCTGTCAAAAAGGTACGATGGCTGCTTAGTGAAAACAATTTTATGCAACATTAAAATAGCGCGAAAGTTTAACAAATTACTAAAAGACATTCGATAAATGTGTTTTGCAAATACAGTCACGTGATCAAAACGCTGTAACTCATACACATAACGAGCTATGTTATTAAAAAGAACGTTTAACTTATTTTTCATGGTAGAATCACAGTTGCCATATATCTCGCAACCGTAGAGAAGCTGAGGAATGATATATGCCTTAGCAAGTAGCAATCGTATTTTGCAAGGTGTGAAATATTGTGTTGGCCAGAGTGCCCGTAACATACTGTAGACTCTGCCGATAACGTTATTGATATGTCTATTCCATGACAGCGTTCAATCAAAGATTATACCAAGATTTTTGGCATGATCGAAGTATTCAATAATAGAATCTTCAATTTTTTTGCAAAAACAAAACTTGTTCATCAACTGATGACATATTGTAAATGAGATTCCATTCAATGCTTTCAACATTATCACTTAGCATATTATAGTTAATATTTTTAAAATCACGGTAAAAAATCTGTTTTGTATGATGAGTTAGTGGAAAATCGTAGGCTAAGAAAATTAAATCGTGTTTAGAAAACACTGGAACTGAAATCTGGTCGTATAGGAGTTTTTTGAAAGTGTTATCAATGAAAAATAGATCCAATAAGGTGTTGTTTGTGGTTGTAAAATGTGTAGGTGTAGTCACATTCGCCGATGAAAGTCCGATACCATGCATTAAGTCCACTAAGCTGTTATCTTCTAAAATATTACAGTTGAAACCACCCGATAAAATGACATCACTGTACAATTGTGTTAATTGTTCAACAACTGAAATTAAGTTTACTATATCAACATTGCGATTTGATCGATAACAAGAATTCCAACAAGAATTTTACGCACGCATGCAATTTCAACAAAAAGGTATTCAATCGTGCTGCCTGCAGTAGATGTGCAAACTGCCCTACAATGAATTCCATCCCTCGCATACATTGCAACACCCCCACCGTGGGTTTGTCTACCTGACCGAAAAACGCGATAGCCCTGTATTTTACACAGGGGCGGTTCCAGGAATATATTTCGGGGGGGGGTTTCAAAAATATTTATGTACGTTATATATAAAAAGGGTAGTTAAATTTTAAAGGCCGATGTTGATTTTGAATAAAACACAAATTATTAAGGAAATTATTGTCGTTTCTTTTTATTATGATAATATTGGTATGGTTCAATTATGCATGGAACAAAATATCGGCTAAATGGCCGCCGCGACCTCGGCGGCACACCACCATCCGATGGCCCAAATTTTCGATGACGCCGAGGCATAAGTGAGGTTCTATGCCGTTAATGTGCCGAATTGGCGGGGTGCAATAAGGCCAACGGCAATAAGGCCGAATTGGCTTTATTTCCTTTTCAAAGAGAAATAAAGCCGAAATTGTGAATTTGGTTTTATTTCCATTTGAAAAGGAAATAAAGCCTAAAAAAAAATTTAGCAAAATGGCCGAAAAATAATTTTTGCAAACTAAGGATTATTTTTTATAATTATTTTTAATAAAAAGTACGCTCCCTGTAGTCTGTTGTTTGAAAAGTTACTGGACTCAGCGTAGGTACTCAATTTGCAAGAGTACAGTTGCCATTGTCAACCTCAATGTGCTTGTTTTCGTATCAACGCGAAAAATTTATTAGTAGTAGTTCAATAGTGAAGGTGAAGAAGTTTTAATATTATAAGGAATGAGCGCCGCAGGCAAAAAATGTTTATTAAAAATCGCGGCGATTTATTATAAACCTGCGGCGCTCATTCTTTATAATATTAAAGCTTCATTAAAAATTTTAGTAAAAATCGCGCATATTTTATAAATTTTCATTCATAACTTTTACGTTTATATTTTACATTTTTTTCTCGACCACTTACAAAAATATGTACAAGGTGGCGCAAAAATAACCTTCCAATGTTTTTTGGCTGTAATTTCAAAAAAAAAAATTAAAAACTTTGATTCTTCTTGTGGATTATTTTTATTTGGTCTTTTATTTTTTTTTCCATCAAGTCGAGAATATGATGTCATGTAAATGGCCGCCGCCACAGTTGATTGTCTTTTGAGCCCTTTTTATGACATTTTCCATCACTTCGGCCAAAACTTCCGGCGACAGGTCCTCACATTCTTGACGGATATTGTCTTTAAGAGCTGCAAGAGTCTGAGGCTTGTTGACATAAACTCGCGACTTCAAAAAGCCCCACAAAAAGAAGTCTGGAGCGGTCAAATCAGGCGATCTTGCTGGCCAGTGCAAATCGCCAAATCGGGAAATTAGGCGCCCGGGAAATGCATCCTTCAGCATATCGGTTGTGGCACGTGCAGTGTGTGCCGTTGCACCGTCCTGTTCAAACCACATGTTTTCCAATCCCAATTCATCAAGTTGCGGCAAAAAGAACTCGTTGATCATTGCTCTGTAGCGCTCACCATTCACAGTAACCGTCTTCGAAAAAAAAGGTCCGATGACTCCTCCAGCGAAAACAGCACACCATACAGTGACTTTGAGCGGGTGTAATGGCTCTTAAATTAAGAATAAATAAAGAAGCGTAAATTTTGCTTATTTACGTACCCGCTAAGATGGAAATGGGCCTCATCACTCATGATTATTTTTGATGAAAAATCATCTTCCTCTTGGTGGTGATTAATTCCGCGTTCTGGAGCAGTGTAGCGTAACATTGTTTATTAACGTGTCTTTCGCATGTGTTTACTACACAAATGTCAAAACAGAACTGACATTAGGGACCAATCGCAAAATTTATAGCATTTTCTGATAGGAGGATTACTTTTGCGCCACCTTGTATGTTCTTTAGCATTTAAACGATCATATTTTTCGCTTTAAACGGATATGTATTTCTATTATTAGAATAAGATATCCTAGTCTTCTCAATAAAAAAATATGTAAATTTTTCAGACTTTCACGATTTTTATCTCCTAAACCATTTGAGACCTACCTATTTTTTTTTGTAGCATTAGATTTAGAAGTTCCATACACATTTAAAAAACAAAAAAAAAAAAGAAGCGTGTACTTAGAGTGCAATTATTCCAAAATATGTACATTTTTCAAAATTTCACGATTTTTATCTCCTAAACCATTTGAGACCGACCTTTTTTTGCAGCATGTGCATAAGGAGCTCCAAATGCACATTTAGAAAAAAAAGAAAAAAGGAGCATGGGCCCTTAAGTACAATTATTCCAATACTTTATATCTTTAATTTTTCATTAAATAAAACTAAAAAACTTATTTGATGGCGTTTTAATATTGGTTCCTTTTAAAGGGAAATAAGGCCAAATTGGCTTAATTTCTTTTTCAAATGGAATAAATAAAATTGCCGTTGGCCTTATTGCACCCCGCCGCCGAATTATCTCATCCTTTAGCTTTTGAATTGTTGCTGGCTTATCGACGTACACCTTTTCTTTCAAATAACCCCAAGGAAAGAAGTCCAACGGTATCAAATCACATGATTGGTGGCCAAATGACATCGCCACCACGTGTGATAACACGGCCATTGAATTTGTCGCGCAAAAGAGCCATTGTTTCGTTAGCTGTGTGGCAAGTGGCACCGTCCTGTTGAAACCACATATCGTCCACATCCATATCTTCCAATTCGGGCCATAAAAAGTTAGTTATCATCTCACGCTACCAAACACCATTCACAGTAACTGCCTGACCAGCCTCATTTTGGAAAAAAATACGGCCCGATGATGCCGCCAGCCCATAAACCGCACCAAACAGTCACTCTTTGTAGGTGCATTGGTTTTTCGACAATCACTCTTGGATTATCATTCGCCCAAATGCGGTAATTCTGCTTATTGACGAATCCACTGAGGTGAAAATGTGCCTCATCACTGAAGATGATTTTCTTCGAAAATTGATCATCCACTGTTGCCATTTCTTGCCACCATTCTGACCGTGTAAATGGAAGTCTTTATGCATAATGTTCATCAACAACGAACGTGAGAGGTGCAATTGTTGGGCACGACGACGAGTTGAGGTGGACGGCTCTTCAGCCACACTATCGCGAACAGCAGCAATATTTTCTGCAGTACGAGCTGTACGAGCATGCACTGGTATTTTCACATCTCCTACAGACCTGGTTTGTTCAAATTTTTGCACGATTTTTCCGATTGTACGCACATTTGGACGATTAAATTTACCGAAAAAAGCACGAAGTGCTCGATATGCATTTTGATTTGAAAGCTCATTTTCATAATAAGCCTGAATAACTTTAACGGTTCAAATTGAGTTAGTCTGAAATTGAGAAATGTCAAATGAAATGCAGAAAAAAAGTTGACATGTAGGTGTGGTTTATATTCAACATCGGCCCTTAAAATTTAACCACCCTTTATATACATTAGAGCGGGATAATTTTTTTTTTCAAAAAATCGTAGGCGTGGGAAGAAACCGTTAGTCTAAAATCTATTTCAAGCCTCTGGTTTTTCAAAAGAAGGTTATAAGTTGTGTTTTGCTGCAATATGTGAAAAAATTATTCCACTTATTGGAAAAAACTTTGCTACGAAAAAAATAGCCATCCACATTTCACTCCATATTCACTCCATATGATTGTGTGGTGCTCAGGATTATTTTTTTGTGTTAAATACCACAAGCTGACGCTGGGGTGAAGATAATTATAATAATAAAAGTTATTTCTCTGTTTATTTGACCAAAATACAAATCTAAAAAACCAACATAAAACCAACATCAAAATAAATAAAAACTACAAAAACCGGAATTTTCTCCATTACTGTATAAAAAAGAATTTTACGTCAAACTACAAAAACCGGAATTTTTCTCCATTACTGTATAAAAAGGAATTTTAAGTCTACACTTCCGATACTATCGAAACTGTGGGTTTTTAAATTAAGACTGTGCGGTGTTTGGATATATTTTATCCAAAAAATGCGGTGTTTTTGTGATTTCAGGTTAAGATTGTATGTGTGACTGTTTACAGCTTCAGGCGCAATATCGCAAAAACAATCAAAAACTGGAACAGAATTCAGTATTTTACCAATACGTGTAGAAACAGCTACAAACGTTTACAGCATAGGGGTGTGAATATTTAAAGTAAATTATAAAAAACCAATTTTTTTTCTTTTTGGTACTCTTAGCCCACATAATAAACATCAGTACATCGCATTTAGATACAGGTTCTTTTAGAATTTCGGTGGGAGGGGGGGGTGGTTTGAACCCCCAAATCCCCCCCTGGATCCGCGCCTGATTTTACATAACTCGTCACTCATGCATGGGTTAAACCAAGTTTCAGATACACAGATAAAGTCAACACCAGAATTTTCAAAGATGTATCTGAATTCATCTATTTTTTTACTAGACTCTGTGCATTAATGTGACAGATCTGTAATCCATTCTGCTGTTTACTCAGTATGCATACCATATCATACGTGCTGTCTTTAGACACATAAGATCTTTTAGTAATATTCATTCAAGTGACATAAACAAAATCAACAAAAACAAACAAAAAAAAAAAAAAAAACAACAGAAAAGCAAATACAACGCAAACGAATTATGAAATTGAAAAGGTAAACAAAATTGCAAACACAAATAAGCAAATAATGGCCTTTAATAAGAAAGAAAGAGTATAGAAATGAATAAGAGTATGTAATGGCACAAACGCCTCATGAATACCCTTTTCATGGTTATTTACACCATGCGTTAAGTGTGGAATGGTCCTTAACGTACGACTTAGGTGAACATACCCGCATGACGTTCGATTGGCACCCCTGAGGTGACAAAAGATGGCGAATTGCCGAAAATTGAACGAAGATGGCGGATCAGGGTTGGCGAAGCAGCGCAGCGACCGGCCATCGTTCTTTTGGATTTAGCCGCGGAAGAGAGCAGAACAAGCTGCACATAATTGGGTGGATTAATTTTTGTTTCGTCACAACATGAGTGCTCGTCATCGGCTAAATTGTAGCTTAGGCCTTCATTAGTTCCTGATAAAGTGGTTGGAACTGCGCGAAATTTCAATTAAGAGTAAGTCATAAAACACGTTATTGGTTAGAAGAGCAATAAATAAATAAAATTCAAATTAAAATTAGATTGACTTGGAAAAAAAGTAAAAAAAAAAAAAAAAATAGTGCTAAAGTTGTCACCGTGCCATCGTCTCAGCTAAGCGCACACAACGAAGGACATCAACGTCGTGTGTTCACTACGATCGCTATTCCGACTCTTTCTCCTCCATCGTAACTGGTAAACTAATTGTATACAATGGTTATTGTTGGATACCAAAAAGCGCCAAATCAACAACTTAAAAATGCTGATTAAAGAATGCCGAGTAACCTTGCCATTAACTGTGGAGGAGTATCAAGTTGCACAACTTTTCTCGGTTGCGGAAGCATCGAAGAATGGAACAGGCGGCGGTGAAGGTATCGAAGTGCTTAAAAATGAACCATTTGATAATCGTGCTTTGTTGGTTGGTTACTGTGAATGAATTTAAATTCTTTAATTATAATGAACACAGTGCCTAAGTAATCAACATATCTATCAAGGACATTGTTACTAAATATGAAATATTAATGAAAAACTAAATGAAATGAGATGAAATTAAGAAGAAACAAATTAAGAATATTTAAATAAGTGTGAACTCCAACAGAGTTTTGTTAAATTTACTTGATAACATTAAAACAAGTGGCATAAAACTGTATAAGTGTTTAGCTCAGTATAAAGCATACAATACAAAACCAACAAAGCCCAAAATTCGTAAATTTTACATGGATATTTTTAATTGCCGCTTTTTGCTGTAATTTCCATTTTAACATAAACATACATATATAACCAACATACTTACACATATTTCTTTTTATTATTAAATTATTACTTTATTTTTTTTTTGTTTTTAATGTTTAATACCAAAACAAAAAAAAAATGAATCCTTCATAAAATTAATAATTTTAACCAGTAATATATATATTATTCTTATATTTTTTTTTCTATTTGGTAAAATTTCTTTAATCTTCATTTAATTCTTCTATTCTTGTGACCGGCACTGTTAATGCATGCACCGCGTTATCTTAAATTCTATAAACATTCTTTCTCAGAGCTACACGTTCCGTTTAGTCAGCGGTTCCCATAAAGTCATTTGACTCCCTTAAATATATCTCGGCTTACCAACGGCTTTTGCGATGTTGTTTGTTTATCCATAATCAGGATTATGCAGCGTTGGCTAATTTAGCTGCCTTCCTCTCTTTCATTCTTCGTATGCTAAGCTAAGCTTAGTTTGTAAAAAAATAAGCTTGCTTGGTAGCAAGTAAGGAAATAAAGATTGATTCGAAAACTTACTTAAAACTCGTGCGGTTCATTTAAAATATATTATATCAAAACTAGAACTAAACTAAAGAATCTGAAATAAAACTTAATCTAAACTCAAACATATAACATAAATGTGAATTGAAATAAAACTAAATCTTAACTCAAACAAAGTTTAAACTAAAATTACAATTTAAACTAAACTAAAACTTAAATTGAAATAAAACTAAATCTAAACTTAAACAAAATTTCTAAACTAAAATTACAATTTTAACTAAACTAAAATTTAAATTGAAATAAAACTAAATCTAAACTTAAACAAAATTTCGAAACTAAAATTACAATTTAAACTAAACTAAAACTTAAATTCCAATAAAACTAAATCTAAGCTTAAACAAAATTTCTAAACTAAAATTACAATTTAAACTAAATTTTAACTTAAATTGAAATTAAACTAAATCTAAGCTTAAACAAAATTTCTAAACTAAAATTACAATTTAAACTAAATTTAAACTTAAATTGAAATAAAACTAAATCTAAACTTAAACAATAGCTATTACCACATAACTATTGAAATGTATTTACTTTACCACTTTCTCACTGAAATTATTGAAATGTATGTATGAAAAATTAAGTAGTCTGTAAGAACGGATCTCTGTTAAATGAAATAAGAAAAATTTAATTATTTTAATGTGTATTAAATGACCCAAGTAAAAAAAATTTAAAATGACTTAATTTTCAGTTGTTTGGTTAGGGATGGAAGATAGTCTGGCAAGGGAGGATCCCAAACAATTCGCCCCGGATCCTCACGGTGGGTGGGAAACGTGGGGCATGGGCCATAACAGCAGGTCCATGAGCGTCGCGGTTGGGGTTGAGTGGAGGAACAGAGCACGCCTCTCACTCAAAAAATTAAAATTCCGATTTTTCTTTATTTTTCTTACAGGTACCTGAGTTCACAGGGCGAGCTCACAAAAAAATAATCCGCACGAGAAATTTTTGTGTGCGGCAAAGGTGTGCTACCGGCCCAGAAAGAACCCCCCCACTTCCCGAACTGGCAGCAAAGTGGCACGCAAGCTCGTGCGGGCCCTGGACGGTAGCACCCACAGGTGCGGATGTGCGCGTACGCGGGTCGGCCGCCCTGGTTTTTTTTGTCTGGCACTGTGACCAGGAGCGCTTCAAAGGGCGCTCTCAAACCATAATATAAAAACCAGGGCGACCGAATAGAAAAGCAAGCGGGCGCACGCCTAGGCCTAAAAGACCACCGCCACAAGTAATAATAAGAGAAGATGTATTTTGTTCATTATTAATAACATTATTGTGCAGAAACAAGCAGCTGTTCATTCCAAAACCCATTGCTGCAAGCAGCAGACGATTCGTTCCACGCATTAGTATTGTTGTTAGGAGAGCCGTAAGAGCGCAGAAGATTTTTCAGCATTGCAGTAGAATCGATGCACGCAGGTGAGTCATCACGTGTTCTCTTAACATGTACTAGGCCTCGTCGAGTGAAGACTGCCCATAGTTTTTGCTGCTTTTTATAGCGGTGAGCCTCTTTGAATATGTCATAGTTAGCTTTTGACAGGCACTCATTAAAGTATATGGGAACGCTTGATTGAAAACCAGCGTGATGCAGTCTCATCTGATCATTGTTGTTTCGCTTGAATACAGCAACAGACCTCAGAAAATTATTTTTGTCAGCTGGCGTGGTCAATTTTATTAAAATTATAGGATCTGTTCTTGTGTTTTTTGCAAAGCTTTTAGCTCGATGGATATTTTTTGCAGATGGCATCGGTATTTCCATTGATTCGCATATGGTAGCAAATATATTTGCTAAGTTTTCTGATTCGCTTTGCGGTATGCCATGTAAGCGGAGGTCATAAGCTACGTCAGCATTATCAGTTTTTGACAATTGAGCTTTGATTTTAGCAAGCTCGCTACGAAGTTCTTGTATGTCCGAGGCAGCAGCCTCCAGTTGCTCCACTCTCTGTGTTACTGCAGCAAGGTTTAGGGCAACGTCTCCAATTCTTTTATCGAGCGCTAGCAAGGTTTTCCGCTCAGACTCAGCAAAACGCTAATTTTGATCTGCGAAGCGGCGATCAATAAGCTCTATGAGTTGGGTTGGTTTGAGCTCTTCAGATGGCTTCGGTGTGGTGGGTGGGCCTTGAGATTTTACACTTTTTCCAATACGTAGAGTATGCATATTGGACTTTTTTTTAAATTTTTAGGTTATGTTTGTGTCAAAAGTATATTTTTTGTTTTGATTTGTAAGTGTGTTTTTGTTGTAATAAGTCTTGTTATTTTTTTTTTGTTATAGTTTTGTTAGTTAAAAGTTTCAATCTCACTATGTTCCGCCACAGAAAATGCAGGTTACTCGGCAAATATATTTTATTTTTGTTTTTTTTTGCGATAAATTACATAAGATCGCACAGTTTCTCTGAATTTTGAGTTAATTGTAAAGCGGCACTGATAACACACGTACCGATATTAAAATAAATACTATAATTACGATTTAAGATATACTTTTTTCGGTTTTTCAAGAGCGCTTAAAATTTCCTGCCGGTTCTTTCTTCGTTTTGATTATTTAAATAAAATTTATAAAATAAAAAAATTGTATACCACCACAATTGGGTATTTTGTGAACGACCACAACTGGCGATCCTGCCTAATCGGCGAACGAAAAAGAAGCAGGGAACTCGCATTATAAATGCTGAAATTAACGAATTGAACCAAGTCACTGTGCCTCACGTATTACTTATGCCCAAAGTCCGTATATAAGCAACAACCACAATAATACCACTACCACCGTCAGCATCAAGAACATCATCGACCTAAAGCAAGCAAAACCCTACACCTGCCGGTAAGGTGACACAGGCAACAACAGCAACATTAACAAGGACAACAACAGCAGAATTAACAACAACAAAAGAGAAATAACAACAGCAACAAAAACAACAGCAGCAGCAGAATTAACAACAAGAATAATAACAACAACAACAACAAAGAATCGGCATAGTATTTTTTTTTATTATTTAAAATAATTTAATAAAATTTTATAATCTTTTATTTTTTTTTTGACAGTTAAGTAAAACTTTTTTCGATAGATTGTTTTTATTTTAGCTTTTCACGAGGCACACACCGTAGCTTTTAAAACGTTTGTAAGACAATAGGGTCGGTAGAAACTTATCGCCTTACACCCGTAAACACTTCACTGCATTAGGGAAACGCATTTTAAGAAACACATTTTAGGAAACACATTTTAGAAAACACATTTTAGGAAACACATTTCGAGGTACACCATGAGTCTTTCACTCACACCATCACCCCACCCCAGACAACCCCCACTCCCTTACATACTTCTAACCCTCTCTCACATCTCTCTCATTTCGGCGAAGGTGACCATCGCCCTCTCATACAATTACAAAAGGATCTAGTCAATCCATTTGATGCACCAATGCATCCAGAAATATAAGCGGCGTCAGTAAAATTGCCACAATTTTGGACCACTTGTCCCGACGCATGGTTCGCCCATGCAGAAATACAATTTCAGGCAAAAGGAAAAGGTAAAGGTTTAAAGATAACCTTTATTGACAGACACTCTTTTAGTGAAGCCAAGAGATTCAACAAAATTTTGTCTGGAGCTGAGATGGGTGACCAAAACCCATCTTAATTTTATAGGTCACTTATAATGTTATACGGTATTACAGTCGATAGCGACTTAGTTTATATACTCCCCAAAAGTCTTAATATTGCTTTGACCGGATTTGGTCATAGAGAGCTAGAGGAACAATTGAAACTAGCTGACAATTTGTTAGAAGTTATGTCAGAGTCCGAAGTCACTTCAGTTGGCAATAATGGCCAGCGCATGACAAAATTCTAGAAAGTTTCAACAAACTAGCAATTGAGGTCCAAGAGTTGAAAAACGAACAATACCGTAATCATTCACGTTCGAACTCGAGAGAGACTAATTTTCGAAGATTTTCAAGACGTAGATCCCCGTCAAGAAGAGTGTCACGACAATGGCCTGCCAACTGTGTATGTAGATACCATTTTAGGTTCGGTGGGGCAGCTAGGCAATCTGAACAACCATGCTCATTCGGTCAAAACGACACCCAACAAAACACAATACAACATAACTCAACAAACTAAGTGACTCCATCATTGCGAAGGCTAATGATGGAAGCCAAATATACTCACACGCCGTCTTTTTATTAACGATAACGACAATCACATAAACTTTTTGATAGACAGTGGAGCAGAAGTTTCAGTACTTTCAGTAAATAAATTCAAAGTCCACAAGGAAAATTCAGACTTAATATTAACAGCAGCTAACGGTAGGACAATCTCAACTTTCGGCAAGAAACTACTTAACGTAAATTTGAAACTAAGACGCGATTTCCCTTTTACATTTATACTAGCAGACATTACAAGACCCATCATAGGAGCAGATTTCCTTATGAAATATGGACTTTTGATAGACTTAAAACATAAGAAACTCATTGATCCACTTACACAGCTATCAGTTAACGCAATCACAGTATTTACAGAAACATCACTACCCAAACTAATTACACTAGACAACAAATATACAAATATACTCAAAAATTACCCATCACTAACAACAACCTGACTTACCTTTTTCAAGAACAAGACGCCTTGACTCAAAGAAATACAAAGTTGCCAAACAGGAATTCGATTTCTTAATCAAAGCAGGTATCTGCCGTCCTTCAGACTCCATGTCAGCTTCTCCACTACATCTAGTACCGAAAAAAGATGTGAATGACTGGAGACCCTGTGGTGACTTTAGAAGATTAAACGCTTTTACAGTCCCATACCGCTACTCTACCACACATACACGACCTATCTATTGACTTACACAACAAACACATATTTTCACAATTAGACCTTGTTAGAGCATACCACCAAATCCCCATGGCCACCCAAGACATATATAAAACCGCGATTACTACACCATTCGGAATGTTTGAGTTTCTGAGAATGACATTCGGTCTAAGAAACACAGCTCAAATATTCCAACGATTTATCAACGTACTAGACTTTGTATACCTTTACGACATTCTGGTGGCCAGCGAGACAGAAGAAGAACACCTTAAACATCTTAATTTAGTTTTGAAACGACTGGACAATTACGGAATAAACATTAAACCAAACAAATGTATTTTCGGAGTAGACAGAATAAATTTTTTTAGTTACGATATTTCAAACAAAGGCATACAACCATCTCCCGATACAATTCAATGCATTGTTATCTATCCAAAACCAGAAACAGTTAAACAAATGCAGAAATTCATCGGGATGATTATCTATTACCACAGATGCATTCCAGAATTAGCACACACACTCACAAACATTTACGATATGTTAACTTCAGCATCAAAAACAAAGGACAAACACTTAATATGGACAGAAAACACAACAAAAGCATTCGCAACGATAAAAGAAAGTTTTACTAAGGAATTGCTACTTAATCATTTTAATAGCAAAGCAAAACTTTCTATCGCTGTGGATGCATCTAACACTGCTATCGGTGCAGTTTTCCAACAAGAACACAATCAGGACTACCTTTCTTTTCATCAGAACACTACCTTTCTTTTCAAAGAAATTATCACCATCAGAGAAAAAATACAGTACATTCGATAGCGAAGTTTTAGCAATTTACCTTACAATTAAACGCTTTAGACACTATTTAGAGGGACGAACATTTACAATATACACAGATTACAAACTACTTGCTTCAGCATTACATTCAAAAACAGAGAGAAGCCCAAGGCAAACACGACAACTAGAATTTATTGAACAGCTTTCCAACGACATCAGACACATTAAAGGTACCGATAACACCGTAGCGGACGCACTTTCAAGAGCTGAGATAGAGGCTTTCACAACCTATGAGATTAAACTCAGAATTCTACATAAAGAACAGAATACAGATTCAGAACTACAAGAGATACTGAATAAACACACTTACAAATTCGAACAAATACACATTCCAATACTTAACATTAAAATTTGGTGCGAACAAACAAGTTCAGGAACACGTTCATACATTCTACAAACATTACGCAAACAAATTTTTGAACAATTACATAACATTTCACACCCAGGTACACGAGCTTCTCAATGACTACTAGCACAAAGATATTTTTGGCCCAAATGAACACACAAACCAACAAATAGTCACAAGAATTCGTTAGATGCCAACGAGCAAAGATACAAACATACGAAGGCGCCTCGGTAGTCGAGTAGGTAGCGTGCTCGACTGCTACCCCAGAGGTCTCGGGTTCGATTCCCGGCTAGGCCATGGTCCTTAACTTTAAACACCTTTCGAATTTGCCATTTTCTATCCTTATTTCTAATCAACTGAAATATAAAATTCATCAATATTTACGACTTGAATTTGTAGTTGATGGTGTAGAGAAGTTTGTGGATGAGATTGCCTTATAACTTGAATTGACTGAGGTAGAATCATAATTTGCCTCTTCAAATTCAAATTCACATGTTTCTTTGGCCACGCTTAGAACATTCTACACTTGTTTCACATAATTGCCCATAACTTCCCACTAACCTATGACCCTATTTCGAACCAAGGCAGACTTGACTGTATAGATATTCCACCTGAAATCCTTGGTTCAAAGCTAAAAAAAAAAATGTTCACGTTGATTTAGTTGGCCCTTTACCAATATCAAATGGTTACAGATATCTGCTTACCTTATTGCACAGAAACACACGTTGGCCCGAATCGTATCCAATTAAATATACCAACGCCAGTATTATCGTAGAACACTTGAAAAGGAATACATCTCACGTTTTGGAGTTCCTCTGGAAATTACTTCCGATCGAGGACCTCAATTTACGTCCACAACATTTAAAAACTTCCTTAAGAAACTAGGAAGCAAGCACATTACCACTTCTGCTTATCATCCACAAGCTAATGGGATTGTAGAACGATTTCACTGCCAACTAAAGACTTCTCTAATAGCGAGTAACAACCAGACAAATTAGTACACAGAGTTGCCACTAGTTCTTCTCGGACTCAGGTTCACGGTCAAAGAAGATATTAAGGCTTCACCAGCTGAAATACCTCAAGCCCTCAGTAACTTTGTCTTCGTCCGCAACGACACAAATCGTAAAACACTGCAAGAGCCGTATGGTCCCGTATGGTCTCTTTGAAGTTATTGAGAGAACACCAAAATACTTCACAATTCGTAAAAATAACACTAACATAAAAGTCAATATTGATAGGATTAAGCCCGCCTCCTTAGACATCGAAACAGCACAGACACATTCAACCAAACATAAAAATACTAAAAAGTTACACTATAACTTATTAGCCAACACGACCAAAATTTTTCATAAGGAAGGGGGAATAATGTGGTGACGCAATATCACCACATACAAACACCAACATCACAACATACAAAACACACTTTACAAAATATTCACTTACACATTTATCTAAAAACTTATTATTTAAGATTTCAAAATTTTCATTTTTTATTAATCACAAATTTGGTATAAAAAGTATTATAAAAATTGTATTCAACGAAAAAATAAATTGTATTAATAAATGAAATTTAAATAAAATTTATACAATAAAAATATTTGTATACCACCGCAATTGGATATTTTGTGAACCACCACAAACATATCTAGCAGCATTGTTAAAGGCAAAAAGAATTTATGTTGCGACTGCGAGTCCAGATGGCTATACACTATGTCTGAGGAAGATATATGTGGCTTAATCCATTGAAGCACAAGTCTCCGACGGGTTTCAAGAGGAGAAAAGCGAGAAGAAATACGTAAATATCGTAAAGCCCCGTATATTTTCCCAACTGCACTATTGATATGATCAGGACATGTTAGTTTGGAATTCAGTACAAAGCCAAGATTTTTTACTTTGTTTACAAACTCCAACTGATCAAACCCTATGAATAACGGTGGGATATCTACAAAGCTTGAGTCACTTCGCACAATCGGTAACACTTTTGACTTTAGGGGATTTATAAGAAGCGAGTTTGCGGTAACCCAGCTGTATAGCGAGAGTAAGTCTAAATTCAATCTATAGCTTAAATCTTCTAAGAGACAAGATGGCCATGATATATAAATTTGAATGCCATCCGCGTACGCATGTGTAGAGGAATTTTTACAAATGGAAATAAAATAAACCCCTGAGGAACTCCCGTTACTATAGTTTTAAGGTAATGGGAAACTAATTTAACTGCATTTGCGCGAAAATAAAAATAATATTCAAGCTTATTGCAAAGCAAGGTATGATTAATAGAGTCAAAAGCTTTAAAAAAATCAATATGGCAGAGAGGAGTTATACAGTTTTGATCATATTTTACGAGGATTAAAATTTTACCTTAAAAACCTAGACTAACTTTAACGATGAGTGCACAGCTAATAGGCAAAGTTCCTTATTTTGATCATAGTGAAAACACGTGGAGTGTATTTTCGAACCAATTGGAACAATTGTTTATTGTAAACGATATAACAGACGCAATAAAAAAGAAAGCAATTTTATTGACGTCTTTGTCAGAAGGTTCATATATATTATTGCAAAATTTGGTGAATCCATCAAAGGTCGAAAGCACCACTACCACGTTTGACAAATGTGTCGATGCGTTGAAGAACCACTTTACGCCACCTTCAGCGGGATTTGCTGAAAGATATAAGTTCTATAATGCATCAAAATCGCCGATGGAAACAGTCAATGAATGGGCCGTTCGGGTAAGATCATTAGCAGTAAATTGCGAGTTTGGAACTCATTTGGAGGTAGCGATCCGAGACAGATTCGTAATGGGTCCGTCCAGGGATAAGATATTTTTAGAAGCAGTTACATCTACTTTGCAGAAAGTGATCGAAGTTGCAAATAATACCGAATACATACGGCACCAGTACGATGTAGTGGAGGTGAAACAAGAAGCCGATCTTCACTTCATTAGAAATAAAAAAAAGCATACCAAAGAAGTCAAACAACCACTTAAGAACGGGTTTCAGCAACACAACAGCAAAAACAACAACAACAGCAACAATATCAGCAGTCAAATAGCTCAACACACCAGCAACAACGGCAGTCTTCCAATGACAAACTTTGCTCAGTTCATAGCAAATCATAGCAACTATGAGTGCAAATTTAAACATTACAAGTATAACCAATGTAAACAGAAAGAGCAGAAGCGCAACCAAAGGGGGGATTTTGGGGTTTAACCCCCCCCCCCCCCAATTATTGTCACAAAAAGGAAAACATGATAAGTAATAACATGATTTAACCAAAAGCGCGAAAAACCCAAATTTCAAATCGATTGCGGTTGAAGCATAACACTTCCCGACAGGCATTTTGGTGACGGAAATTTTTCAGCTGATTATAGACAAATTGGGTTTCCTGATTTCAGATATAGACTCCGTTTTTCTCCATCAGCTCGAGTTTTTAAGCTGTAGGCGAAAACATGAAAATCAGTTATTTTCTGATAATTTTGCTATATCTATTACACTGATTTACCAATTTGTGTTACGATGATGAATTTTAATAAAGAAATACTAGACCTTTCACATTTTTGCACATAAAATTACAATACCTATGACAGTTTTAAATATATCGACGTTCAAATTGGGAAAAATGTTACAATTTTACGTAGGGATTACAATTTTGAAACCCTGTATATTTAAAATTTTTTAATAAAAAAAAAACTTTTTCTTTACTTGATAGAAAATCTTTGGAATTTTAACAAACATTTTAGTTTTTTATTTTATCTTGAATTTTTTTAAATAAATTAAAAAGAAAACATTTTATTTTAATTAATTGTATTAAAATTCAAGTACAGTTGACAAGGTTTTAACAGCTTATTTTAGAGTATGTTTTCTTACATAAGTAGCAAAATGCCGGGAATAAGTTCAGAAAAGCAGTTAATGAGAGACCCTTACTTTAAAACCTCGATGACTAACCTTCAGCGAAAGGCATGGGTGTCGTTTGAATTACTTGTCAAAAACTTTTTAGGCAGTTGCAAAGGAAGTCATTTTGAGGAACTAGTGACCAACATGCTTGATAGTTTTATGGATCTTGGATGTGATATTAGCATCACGGTTCACTATCTGCACAGCCATTTATCCCACTTCACTGAGAATTTTGGAAACTAGAATCACTAGAACAAGGTTTCCATCAGGGCATGAAAATAATGGAAAACCATTACCAAGAAAGATGGGACAAACATTTTAATGGCAGACTATTGTTGGAGTCTTAAGCAAAATGGTCCTGATGTCTTTCCTCCGCTCTTTAACTCTGGTTTTACGTAAAAACAAAAAGAAAAAACAAATAAAAAATGAGAAAGTGATCACTGAAGAAAATTTATTGACAAAACATATTTTTCAGAATCCTAAAATTGTTTGCATATTTGTTTTGAAGAATATTTAATTGCTCTCTCGTACTCGCTTAATACAAAAACATATGTCGCCAATTACACTTTTTGATGAAAAGCGTGAAAAAAGTCGAAAACAATGCAAAAATATAACAAATAATAACTGTTTTCTAATGATAGCATTTATTTCTTATGTTTTATTATGTTATTATACTCAAAACATTGTCATCACAAATTTGGCTTTCGATTTACATTTAGTCCCCAAGCATTGTATTGAACTTCACTTTTTTTTACACTTCGTTAGTTTTAATTGAAGAGAGGTATAGATGACAAGTAAGTTATATTAAGGAAGTGCAGAGATTAATTCTCATGAAATTCTAAAAATTAAGACGATTAAATAATATTAAAGTAAATTTTTTTGTTTTCTCAGTTCATCATGATAAGTACGTGTAAAAATGTATTGAACGTCACGCGGAGTTTTGTTAAAGCAAAAATAGTTAGTAAAAAAAATCCAAGTTTAAAATCATTGTTTCAAAGGTTTTGATTAATTTCCTTGTTTTAGTATATTTGCAAAATAAAATTCTTAAGAAAAAAAACTGATAAGTGGCAAATGTATTGAACGTCATTTTTAAGATATGTCACACCACCGGCTGAAGTAATCATTTTGTATTTGAAAGAGCACGAAAATATCGGGAAAAATATATAGCTAGATAAGGAACGAAATGAAGAATATAAACGAAAGCAAAAATAATGATACCTATGTTTGGCTTTGGCCTGATTTTTGTTTTTACTAACTGATTCGCCCATTTCACATTGAAGTGATCAGTTGCGCTGATCATCTCCGATTTGACTCAAATATTTTTCTTGTATTGGTTTATTGGTTTGAAAACCAAATTAGAAGTTAAAAATTTTTAGAATAATTTTTCGCGGCCAAAATAGGGTTTATTTTGGGCAACGTAGCTCAATCAACTTAAGACCGATTACCGGTAATATAGTATCATTGGAAAAGTTATTTCATCTTTTTTGAGGAAAAGTACAAAATTTTCGAAAATATTGCAATAAGTTGAGTCATTCTAAATTTGTTTAAGTTTAACACCATGCCAGCAACACGTGCTATAATTTTTTTTTGTTTTTTATAATTTTCATTGATATAAAATGAAGATGTGATTTTAAAGGGTTCAGAAGTTATATTATAAAACGTGAAGTCTTAATAATTTTTTGTGAAAAAAAAGAGAAAAAAAAAATTGGACAAAAATTTTTTGCACAGCTGAATTATATACTTTATATATACTTTTTATTTTTTTTTTTGTTTTATAAAAGAATAAACCTAGTTTTTGTTAAACTCCCAATTTGATTTACATTATTTGGTTAAGCGCAACAAAATGTATTGAACGTCACCCTGTTGTTTTTTCTGAAATTGCTTATTATTTAACACTTTTCTATTATTCATTGCTGCAAGTCTACTACTTTGAAAAAAAACTCTACGTTGATGTCTTTTTGGTGAAAAATTTTAAGTTTTTCCCGTTACAAATGTAAAATAAGTAGGTATTTTTGGTAAAAAATTATTATTTCTGTAATTGAAATGGCGATTTTTGCAAAAGCTGATTTAACTGATAAAATAACGTTACAAACATCACATTTCTTTAATTTTTAATTTTAATTTAAGCTTTAATTTTCAACATTTTTAAATTTTTAGTGATTTTTCTCGTATATCTGCTAACCAAAAACCAAAGAATGATTTTTTGCAGAGCCTAAAAACAACTTTGAATTCTCCATTAATTTTCACTTAATTTGACTACTCTAACGGGAACATTTAAAAAACTTTAAAAACAAAACATGAAAACCTCTTGGTGTACGTTTTTTATGCAAATGACACATTTATAAACATTTTATCATTATGTTTGCTGCCATTATGGTAGAATTAACGTTTTGAGTGCAATATTTGGACTCATTACACCATAGCCGCTATAGTTATGTACATTTTTTTTTTGGTACATATAGTTATAAAACCCCCCCAAAACAAATTCCTGGTTGCGCCTCTGAGAAAGGGCATTTAAAAAAAATGTGCAAAGCACAACAATTTAATTTTATTGATAATTCTGATTTAAGTTTATTTTCAATTAAAAGTGGAAACGATGGCCCTATAAAAATTAAAATTTTTGTTAACGGTAGACTTTTTGCGATGCAGTTGGACACCGGCTCCGAATATAACGTAATTGGGGAGAGTACTTATAAAAAGTATTTCGATCAATATAAATTGAGAGAAGTAAATATGCTCTTAAAATCTTACAATGGAGCGAACATAGCTCCGTTAGGTGCGTTTGATGTTAAGGTCGAGTACGGTAAGCAAAGAAAAGTAATTTTTAATTAAAAGTAAAAAAAAGTAAAAGAGGGAACAGAATCAAAGTTTTTTAGACCAAGACCGGTTCCACTGGCAATCAGAGAAAAGGTGGAACAGGAATTAGATAAGTTGGTGCTCATGAAGGTTCTTCAGCCAGTAAACTATGGAATGGGGTACACCAATCGTGCCAATTATAAAGAAAAACGGGGAGATTCGTATCTGTGGTGATTTCAAAGTGACTTTGAACCCAAATTTATATGTTGAAAAGTATCCTTTGCCCCGAATTGAAGAAATTTTTGCAAAGTTGCACGGAGTGGTAGAATTTACAAAATTGGATTTAAGTATGGCTTATCAGCAAATTGAGTTAGATACGGAGTCACGCAGTTTAACTACAATTTCGACGTCGAAGGGACTTTTTCAGTATACTAGACTTATTTACGGCCTAGCATCTGCCCCAGCAGTGTTTCAAAAAATAATGGATTCACTACTGTCTGGTCTAGAAGGAGTTGTTGTTTTTCTAGACGATATTCTTATTAGTGCTCCAAATCGAAAATGCCACATTGAGAGACTTGAAAAGGTGCTTTGTTTGTTAAATGACGCAGGTTTTAAATTATCTACGGATAAATGGAGTTTTTCAGCAAGAAAATTGAATATTTAGGTTACGTAATAGACAAGAACGGTCTACACATGAACCCGTAAAAGGTAAAGGAGATAATTAAAATACCGCATCCTTCTAACGTGAAGGAACTTCAAGCGTTTCTTGGGGTAAACAATTTTTATAGGCGGTTTTTGCCCGATATATTAACACTTTTACATCCTTTACATACCTTGCTAAAATCCGACAGATTGTTCATGTGGTCCAGCGAGTATTCTAATTCGGTAGACAAATTAAAAAAATTACTTCTGGAAGAAAATTGTTTAGCGCATTTTGATCCTAAATGTAGAACAAAATTAACTGTAGACGCAAGTCCAGTACGCGTTGGAGCGGTTTTGTCGCAAGTAGACGAACGGGGAGAAGAACGACCCATACAATTTGCTTTGAGAACGCTTACAAAAACCGAAAAAAGATATTCCCAATTGGATAGGGAAGCTGTGGCGATCTTGTTTGGTATGAAGAAATTTCACCAGTACTTATACGGTCGAAATTTTACATTGGTCACTGACAACAAACCCTTAATGCATATTTTTAGTCTTAAAAAGGGAATACCCGTTCTCGCTTCGAGTAGATTACAGCGCATTGCTCTGACATTGTTTGGTTATCAGTTTGACATTGAGCATGTCAAGTCAAAAAGGAATGTAGCTGATTTTTTTTCAAGATTTCCGAGAAAATCTAACGACAATGCCGAAAAATTTCCTAATAATGTTTACATTAACTATTTTAAGCAAGTATGCGGGGAAAACAAAATAATTAACTTAGAATCTATAAGCATAGAAACTGAAAAGGAAGAAGTATTAAAAAAGGTCCGTGAGATGGTGCAAGTTGGTTGGCCTAAGGAAGTTTTGGCTCCAGAGTTAGTCCCTTATTTCACGAGAAGAGTAGAATTATCTGAAGAATTGAGATGTTTATTTTGGGGTTATAGAGTAATTATTCCTGATAGTCTGCAGCGGGATGTAGTTAATTTTTTGCATGCAACTCATATGGGAATAGTGAAAATGAAAACAATGGCACGTGAGTGTTGCTGGTGGCCAGGTCAAAGCAGAGATTTGGAACAAGTAGTTAAAAGTTGTGAGCCATGTTTATGGACTCGTCCGAATCCACCCAAACAGGAGTTAATTAACTGGAAAAGATCCGATGAGGTTTGGTCTAGGGTTCACATCGACTTTTTTGGACCATTCATGAATAGATATTGCCTGATAGTTGTAGATAGTTCGAGTAAATGGACTGAGTGCATCGATATGTCAAATAACACTACCAGCTCCGCAACGCTAGCTGTATTAAAAGAAATTTTTGCTCGTTTTGGATTACCAAAAACATTAGTGTCAGATAATGGGAAAGCTTTTATATCTAAAGAGTTTAAAACTTTTACAGAAATGAATGGTATTCATCACATAACGTCACCAGTTGGCCATCCTGCCACAAACGGTCAAGCTGAAAATTCTGTCAAACAGTTCAAAACGCTTTAAAGCGTAGCTTATCTAACGCGCCATTGTCAGAATTTCCTAACATCTTATGTAATTTTTTATTAGATTATAGAAATACAGCACATTCGAGCACAGGTGTATCTCCTGCGTATTTAATGTTTAATAAAAGAAAATTAAGAACCAGACTCGATTTGCTTAATCCAAATCGAAAAGTTGAAAAAAAAGATGATTTAGAAATAAAAAAAATTATAAAACGAAAACAAGATAATCAAAAAAAATATCACATAGGTTATAAAAATTGTACTTTTAAAGAAAATAATAATGTAATTGTTAAAGATTATTCCATTCCAGGAAAGATTTCAAGGAAAAAAGGGGTAATAAGTAAAAAAATTGGAAAACAAACATATATGATAAAAACTAATTGCAATAAAGTCTGGAAAAGGCATGCAAATCAAATAGTTTTAAGTTTTAGAAATAATGAAAATATAATGCCAAGTACTATTAAAGACCCTGTACAAAAAATTTTTATTGAAAAATCATTACAAGAAAGCAATTTAAACCAAACTGTAAATGAAAATATGAATATAAATAATCAAGTTGAAATCAATGAACCTATTAAGCCTATTATTAAGTATAATTTACGAGTTAGAAAACCTAATTAATCAGATTATTATTTTTTGTTGTTTCCCTATTTACAATTTATAAAAAAACAACATTTAATTAAAAAAAAAAAAAAAAAAAAAATAAATCAAGTTGCAATTGAAGTAAATCTGAAACTTTTTATACTACGTACATATATACACATAAAGTTTAAATAGGGTAACAACCAATTTACGAAGGAGGTATATGTGGTGTTCTCTTTAATGAGAGTAAGAATATCACTCTTAGTTTAGCAATGCAGTTATTTAAGTTATGAACATGTCTTATTTTCTACACCTACTCACTGTTCTTTTATAAGCGTTTGTGCGAGGTTCTTACAATACTGTAAGACTTTTATATACTTAATATTGAATAAATATATTTAGACAAACTGATCTTAAACGTCTGTTGAGCTTGTCACAAATACTTTGCCATAGTTGCTTAGAATGTAGGTTAGGATTGAGCTTAGCACTAAAGTACCTTTTCTTCTCCAATTTAATCATTACAGTGGCATCATTACACGCTCTTTTGTAATTTTCCCAGTTCTCATTCGAACGGTTGGATTTCTACTTAGAATGAAGCTTATTCCTTAACTTAATGACACAAATAACGCTACGAGTGTACCAAGGACAACACGAATTATTAACTACTGTACGTAAAGGAATATTACGGTCAAACACAACATTTAATTTGTCCATGAAAACACTTAGTTTTTCGTCCACAGAGTAATACAGATAGCAGTCCTTTAACCCCATACCAGACAGGTCACGAGAGAGAGCTTCAAAGTTAATAGATTTGTAATCTCCATGAGAGAAATTTGCATTGTAAGTTCTACCAAAGTTAATGTTAACACTACAGAATATTAAATCATGGTCTGACAGGAAGGTCATCTGGTCAAATTTTAAAACGAGGGAAATATCGGAAACCAAATAAATATCTAGTAGACTAGGCTTACAATTATGACCATATCTTGATGGTATATTCGAGTTTACAGTTTTGAGACTACAAGTCATGGAATGGAAAAAAAGATCTCAGTTGCAGAATCATTACGGAGCAAATTACCATTGAAGTCACTACAAATAACCAAAAAATCATACTTAAGTACTCTACTTTCAAGATCAGTAGAAAAGGATCAGTGCTATTGCAACAATCCTTACAATGCAACGCGCGAGGGTCAGGGAGGCGATCTTCACATGGCAACGTGTCTGACTGCCTCAGCCTGGTGAGGCCAGCATTATCCATGTGGACCTCATCTCAAGTCGACTCAAACCTCTACGTGATGTCCTCTAGAAACGGCAAACTGGTAATCGTTGGTTTGACGGCTAATCTGAGCGGCGGGCTACCTGCCTTTTAAGGGTTGTGCGTCGGGTTTGAAGATCACCACGTAAAAAACAATTTCAATGAAATGCAAAAGAATAAAGATAAAAATGATCCCCAATTCTGATGACGAAAAACTGACAATGATTTACGGATATGCATTTGGAACGTCCGAACCCTTTATTGGGATGGTGCCTCTATGCAACTGGTAGATATCTTAGAAAGATACAAGGCTGATATACCTGAAATCCAAGAAATGCGATGGAAGGGACAGGGTTGCTTACGGCAAGCATCCTGTGATATCTGCTGCAGCGGCCATGCGGAGAAGCACGAGTTTGGATGAGGATTTGTGGTTGGCAAGAGACAACGGCATCATGTCCTGCGATTCACATCTGTGAACGAGCGACTTGCCATAATCCGTTTCAAGGCAAGATTCTTCAATATAAGCCTGATTTGTGCGCACGCTCCGGCATAAGACAAGGATTATGAGAGCAAAGACAGCTTATACGAGAGCCTTGAAGAGGCCTTTGAACACAGCCCCCACCACGACATAAAAATCGTGCTTGGTGACTTCAACGCCAAGGTGGGAAAAGAAAATATCTTTGGTCCAACAGTCGGAAAATTCAGCCTCCACGACAATACCTCCGATAACGGAATGAGGCTGATTGACTTTGCCGCAGCGTGAAACATGGTCGTTAGTAGCACTAGATTCAAGCATATCAATATTCATAAAGCCACTTGACTGTCTCCTGATCAAAAGACCTGCAACCAAATTTATCACGTTTTGATTGACGGAAGCTACTCTTCCAGTGTTCTAGATGTACGCACGATCCGTGGAACCAATATAGACTCGGATCATTATTTTGTCTCAGTTAAGATCCGTACACGACTTTGTGCATCCAAGAATGCGCGCAATCCAGCACAGAGAAAGCTAGACGTCGAAAACATAAATGTAGAGGAATCAGATTGCAGCTACCCGAACATAATAATGTGAATGAAACTGGTTCTGAAGAAGAATTAAAAGTTCCAACTGAATCTAAATAAATAAATAAATAACTGGCCATTTCAGCCCTTGAAAGGACTTTGACCTAGCTTCTTATGATCAATTGTGTTGTGCGTGTTATTAAGTTTGTACACAATTGACCGAGAACCGGACCTACATGTTTAACGCCGACTCCGAACGGCGATGAACGGAATGTTCTCGTTCTCAAGAATCTTTACATGGCATTTTGAATACTCTCTGAGGTTTGCCATTGTCTGCAGAGAGGTGGCGGCCGTACAGAAAAATTATTTTAATTCAAATATTTTCTGCCGCTGCTGGGGTTCGAACCTGTGTCTCCAGGTTTGTCGACATAGCGGCCTCTCACTTTAACCAACTACGCCACGGACGCCACATCCAACTGAATCTAACGGAACTAATTTTATAGCTGGAGATGGTACAACTTGCTTAACTCAACTACCCCCACAACGTAGCTATTTAGCGCACAACATTCTAAGTACCAATATCACTGGACCAACACGGAGAACAGAAGATCTTACCATGTTACAAACATTCAAATTATTGAAGACAGAAAAAAATGTATGACATAATAATTTGCGAAACCAACAAAAAAGTGAACAAGCACAAAAACCAGCAACATCTGTCGTATATGGAAACCAATAACAACTTAATTTGACGCTTCTTCGCGTTTACTTTTGTTAGCTGGTGGTACATTTTCTGAATATGTACACATAACTGATTTGTGGAAACCAAACTTGCTTTAAATGTATCAAGCTTCAATGGGTTTGAGGCGTTTGTGGGCTATTATCCGCTTCATAAGATTTGACAATGGCAATGCTTTGACAAAACTGATAAATCAGCAGCCATAGTGGACATTTTCTGATGCTGAATAGAAACCTGCAGATGAACTATATAGCAGGAGCCAACGCCACTATTGATGAACAGCTTTATCCGTTTCGTGGTGGCACTGGATTCACACAATATATGTGTATGATATACCATCCAACCTGTGAAGTATGCCATAAAGGTTTTGTGACGAAGGTATGTGACGCTATTACGTCCTATCCACCGAAGGGACAAATAAACACTGGTATGTCATATTCTGGAGAAAGAGTGGGAAATCTTTGTGAACATGTGGTCAAAGGTTTGGTCAAAAATTTGTGTTGTAGCTTGTTTCGTGGAAGTTGCCAAACCATGGCTACCACTTTCATATTAGACTACAATTTGGCAATATAAGGCACTGTATTGAGATGTCGGGCGTAAAGTAAAATAACTATTTGGAGACTCCAAATTCAAGAGTTAAAATCTGGAAATTTTATTTTTAATTTTATTTGGAAACTTTATATATAATTTAATTTATATAACTTCTTTCTTACATTTGTGCTTTGCCTTGCCCTGTTACTCACAAGTGCAAACAAGAAACAATAATAGATTTACTTAATTTTTATAATTCTTAAAAAACATATTTTTGAAGAATTATATTAAGAGCTTTATGCCAAATAATTCATGAAGCAACAGGTTGCTACAACAACAAAGTTCTTTGCAGAACAAACCAAGCTGACTAGACCATGGTTTCGTCGGACGCTACTCCGACTCATCAGTAGTCTCAGTGATTCTAGCAGTCCACTAACTTTGACAAGCTAATAAGCGTAATAGCAATAAAACCAAAGCGGAATTATAGAAGCGCTATACTTTATCAAAGCAATGTTTTTCTACTCTTTTGCTAGTCGCAAAATTTCAATGCAGTCAACTTTTTGCTAGAACCACTGAGACTACTGATGAGTCGGAGTAGCGTCCGACGAAACCAGGGTCTAGTCAGCTTTGTTTGTTCTGCAAAGAACTTTGTTGTTGTTGCAACCTGTTGCTTCATGAATTATTTGGCATAAATCTCTTAATATAATTCTTAAAAAATATGTTTTTTAAGAATTATAAAAATTAAGTAAACATATAAAAATGCCACAATTTTGTAACTCAATAATAGATGTTAACTAAAGTTAAATGAAGCAAAAATACCAAATTTGAAGTTATACAATTCCAAAATATACAAAGCTATTATTAATTAGCCAATTTCAAGTTTTATTATACTTATTCCTGTAGTGAACCTTTCGGCTAGCGTAAAAATGGTGGAAAGAATTAGTAATGGGATTTTTGCTCTAAGCTGACAGCTCGCATAGGGTTGCGTGAAACGTAGTTTGTACTGCCGTAAGTGTGTTGTTGCTGTGGCAATAATTCCATCGGAACATTCCCCCCTTCGTAAACTGCTTGCATTATTTACGTATACTGTTTATCCTCTAACATTCATTTTTGCCAGCTTAACCACGGGCCGATTTATAAGTCCATTCGCAGTTTTGACAACGGCACTGCGGGCTTGACCATTGTAAACGGTTCAAAAGAACCCTTTAGGAATCTAGTACCTTCAATCTCAGATTAGTTGAGATTGAAAACAGTTTTGAAATAGGAAAGAAATAAGGTCGTGAGATAGTGCGAAAAAATATATATGCTTTATATTTGTTCTTACCAGGTTGGGAGTTTATAATAAAGTGAACTTAAATCTAGAAAGTTTACAACAAGCTAGCTTAAATATAATAAAATATAACGAGAGAAAGAATTAGAATAAAAGTAATAGAATTTTTAGGACAGCGTGACGCGCCATCTGATGGCAAGTAGTATTTACTATTTCTGGTATAAACATCGCCGCCCGCCTTGCAGTATTACTGTAATTGAATTCAAAAAGTACAATATAATTCAAGAATATAAATCAATGTGGGTTACAATTTAAATAATAATTCAATTCATAAAAACTATTAAATACTTAGTTTAGAAATAATTCAATTCGTATAATAAGTAGATATGTGCATTTGCATTTTTGTTTCAGTTGATATTAGAGCATATTAGTGCAGTAGAGAATCAAATAGAATAGAATTTTAGTTTTTTAGTTAGAGCATGAATTGGAGATTATAAATACAACCAAATATTATATTCTGTGCAACAGGTAGGCCGCCGCTGCTCGGTATAACCTCTGGTAGGAGAATTTTGGAATATAAATCAGCACCTACTACCAAGGATATGGCACCGGAACAAAAGAAAGTTGGATCTGCCAGGTTTATATTATGGAAATATGTCTTGATGGCGGAGGCCACGGATTTCGAAGCAACTCGTTTGGTCAAACGATCTTCTATTTTCATGTAGCTTCAATTTTAACATTACGATCAGAATGAGCGCGTATCATTACTGAGCAAATGGTTTCGTTGCAGATTTTGGTGGTTTTAATCCTTAATGCATGAACCATTGTTATGGAAGTAACACTGACTGAAGTGCATGGATCAATAAGTGCTCTTGCGGTGTGGAGATTTCCATCAACTTGGAGTTTAATCACAGCTGTAGGATATAATGTTACGGCTCGTTGCAGCAATATAGAAGAAATTGTACTAGGTAATTTTGGAGAAGTGGTTGTTAGGTTTGAAACATTCATTTTTCGCGGACTATTGTGCATGTGAAGCAACGTATTGTGATCTTGTTGACAGTGATGGCAACCGAATTTAGAGATACCGGAACTACGAGAATGTTTGTGCGCCAGACAGTTTGCGCAATATTTGTGAAGTATAACTGTTCGTAGACATCTTTCTTTGTTCA
Organism: Pherbina coryleti; assembly: GCA_943735915.1. Lineage (NCBI taxonomy): Eukaryota > Metazoa > Arthropoda > Insecta > Diptera > Sciomyzidae > Pherbina > Pherbina coryleti. The sequence continues at coordinate 104,960,666 of OX030948.1, read as the reverse complement.
TTGCTAGAAACTTGTAGCAATTTCGTAGAGCATGATAGCCCATGTAAACTCTACATTGAAATGCAATTTTATTTGCTGAGGGATGATTTTTTGTTTTGTTGGTCCTCCTTATATTGCTTGCATCTGCTTCCATCTTGTTGCTGCTTACTTTTGGCATAACGAATGCTAATAAATACTTATTTAAGAAGTATGCAAAAAAAATAGATACGGTGTAAATGGAGGGGCATTAGTTACAGGGAAGAACGACGAGCTTTACTATGGGCCTAGTGATAGTACCACGAGCAGTTAGTACATCAGCAACTTTTCTGTCACTGCCGGAATAAACCTTTGTTACACGACCTAATCGCCATTCATTGGGAGGCAAATTTTCATTGCGAATAACTACCATGGAATTTATAGTAAGATTGTCTTGAGGACTCTTCCATTTGTTTCGTTTGTGAAGTTCCTTTAGATACTCATTTTTCCATCGAGTACAAAGTTGTTGTTGGAGGGCCTTCAGGCGTTGCCAACGATTCATGACGGACACTGTTTCTTCATTTATTTTTGGGTCAATCGGAGCAAGCAGTAGACTGCCGATAAGGAAATGGCCAAGAGTTAGTGCAGATATGTCAGTGGGGTTCTCTGACATTGGAGAAAGTGGACGGGAATTAAGACATGCTTCAATTTTTGCAAGCAAAGTCGAAAATTCCTCAAAGGTGTATTTGAACGAACCAGCAACCTTCCGGAAATGAGTTTTGAAGGATTTCACTCCAGCTTCCCATAATCCTCCCATATGAGGAGCTCCTTGTGGAATAAAGTGCCAAGATAAATTCTGATGACTAAAATTTGCAGTTAGGGTAGACTCTGAAACAGTAAGAAAATCGCGAGAAAGTTCTTTTGAGGCACCTACAAATGTTGTACCATTATCTGAATAGAGATCACTAGGACAGCCTCGTCGGGAGACGAAGCGACTGAACGCAGCAAGGAATTCTGGAGTTGTGAGAGCACTAGTTGCTTCTAAGTGGATTGCTTTCGTTGAAAAACAAACAAAAACACACACATATCCCTTTGTTATCAGGCAGGCTCTACCTGTTTAATTTTTTATATCAAAGGGACCAGCGAAATCGAGACCGGTGCGGGCAAATGGACGGGTTAAAGTTGTTCGCTCTGCGGGTAGAATACCCATCAACTGAGTTTGTAATCTTTGTTTGTAAATTACACATACTTTGCACCTATTAATGGTACTCTTTATCAATTTCGTTTCCCTTGGTATCCAAAATTATAATCGTATCAAATTTAGAACAAGTTGGTTACCACCGTGTAGTGAGATATGATGAGTGAATTGCACTAACAGGCGTGAAAACTGGTAGTTGTATGGAAGAATAATAGAATGGCTTTCGTCGTACGACAACACGGGTGAGGAAACAAGTCTTTCTTTAATTCGAAGCATTCCCACATCATCCAGGAATGGGTTTAAATTGAGTATTGAGCTAGATGAGGAAATTGGATGGTTTTCCAATGAAGAATGATATTCATCAGAATATCCAACCTTTTGGCAAAGAATAATAAGTCGGTTTTTAGTATCTACAACTTCAGGACGAACTATTTCGACAGACACGTGACAAAATGTTGCCTTTTTAAGGGGGTGCGTTCGATTATAAAACCTGAAGACAAAGGAAATGATTCGAATTGCTTTGGAAAATGAAGAAAAGCGTTCAAGAATGTCTTCAAAGTGGTGAAAAAATGTAAAATGGTTCTTAACTGTTTTAATTTCTTCTTGCGTATTATAGTTGAAGTCTTGTGGAAATTTTGGCCAGAAATCTTTGGAAGTTCTAAGCCAACTTGGACCGTGCCACCACAACTCGTTATCAACGAGTTCTTGAGGTTTTAAACCTCGGCTACATGATACCAGTTCATTGCACCGACACTTTGAAGTATTTTTGAGACCCTATTAGCTACAAACGTTTTCCATTGACTGGTGGTTTTTGAAGCCATGAAAGTACAATTGTGGAGTGTGTCCAAAAGTACAAATTGAACTTGGTAACATTTAGTTGCGAAATAAGAGAGTCGTGCATTTCAGCCAGAAGAACAGCACCACATAATTCTAATTTCGGAATCGATATAGTTTTAACTGGCGTGACTTTAGTTTTTGACATGAGTAAATGCGAGGAAATAGGACCGTTTTTCGGAATAATACGAACATATATTGCGGCAGCATATGCTGTCTCCGATGCATCACAAAATGAGTGAATTTCAAGATCGCAATATGGACTATAATCAATCCATCTAGGAATTCTGATGTCATTGATTTGTGGAAAGGTTTGTAAGAAATGTTGCCACCTTTTAAGTAAATTTCCGGGCAAGTTTTCATCCCAATCAATTCGTGACAACCAAATTTGCTGCATGAAAACTTTAGCTAACACAATGCATGGAGCTAGCCAACCTGCTGGATCAAAGAGCTTAGAGATTTGGGATAAAACTTCCCGCTTTGTGAATTGGGTCCTGGATAAAAGTGGTTGAGTAAAGAAGTAAAATGTATCCAACTGAGCGTTTCATCGCACGCCTAAAGTTTTTCCAATGCTGCTATCTTCAAATTGAAGGAAATCTTCATTCAGAAGGTATTCTCGTGACAGACCTTTCAGTATATGCTTCGAATTCGATGTCCATTTGCGCAGAGTGAACCCTGCTGAACTAAGAGCATCTCTTAAATCATTTCGGCAAAGAATAGTAGAATTCAAATCATGCCCACCTGCCAGAACATCATCAACATACATGGACGTACTTAAAATGTAGCTCGCTAGTGGGTATGATTGCTCAACATCATTAGCCAGCTGGAGAAGAGTGCGAATGGCTAAATATGGAGCACAATTTACACTGAATGTCACCGTTTTTAGTTCGAAGTCTTTTATTTCTTCTAGTGGAGAATGTCGGAAAAGAATTCTTTGGAATGGAGTATGGTTTGGGTCCACTAGAATCTGACGGTACATTCGTTGAGTATCAGCATTGAATACAAACTGGTAAAAACGCCAATTAAGAATAAGAATAGTTAGATCAGTTTGCAAAACTGGACCCACATGTAGTAAATCGTTTAAACTAGTTTGATTCGAAGAAGGACTCGAAGCATTAAAAACAACACGAACCTTTGTTGTTGAACTTTCTGCTTTGACAACAGCATGATGAGGCAAGTAGTAGTGGGATGGAAAATTTTTATAATTCGGTGTGGAAACTCTTTTCATATGACCAAGATCGATGTACTCTTGAACAACTTGGTCATACTGAGTTTTGAAATTAGGATTCTTGCAAAGTCTAGCTTCATTTCTTAGATATTGTGCAAGAGCTATGTTTCGTGAATGGCCGATATTTAAAGTACGTGGAAAACTATCTTTAAAAGGAAGTGATACAACGTAACGACCGTCTTCACATCTTTTTGTAGTACATGAGTAATTTTCTTTACAAAAACGATCTGAGTTTTTAAGAAATGGTTTTTTGGGAAGATGCTCCACCTCCCAAAAACGAGAAATCTCTTTGTCAAGAGAGATGTCAGTATAAAAGGAAACAAAAGTGGACGGAAATGAATCAGCTTGTTTTTTCACTGGACCGGTTAATATCCACCCAAAGTTGTTTCTTGAGCAATCAATGAGCCACATATATTATGTTTGATGCCCCCGAGCACTATGGATGGAAAGAGATCACCACCTATTAATATATCGATATGTGAACTCTTAAAAAATTCAGTATCTGCCAATTTGAGATTTGGAAGATTGGCAAATACTTTTGGATCAATAGTGCATGTTGGAAGATTTCTAGTGAGATGTGAAAGAACTAGAGCAGTCGCCTCGATTGAAATCATTTGATCATTAGGCGTTCTAAGTATAAATGAGCAAATCTTTTGGGATTTTGCTGAAATTGCATTATTGAAGCTGAAAATTTGAGCTTGTATTGCCTGAAATGGAAGTTTTAATAATTTGAATAACCTCTTGGATATAAAGGTTCCCTCAGATCCTGAATCAATTAGAGCTCGAACGGAATATGTGGTACCTAAATGTCTTATTTGGACTATTGCTGTACCTTATAGAACTCCTTGCGACCCAGAAGCGAATCAATTTTGAATTGATTTGGAAATAAATGGTTCATTAGTAGTGGACTGTATTGGTGTCGCATGTGCATGTTGTATGTTAGAATTTATAAAATTAGAAGTTTGAGGGTTTTGTGAGAGGTACTGCGAGTTGGAATTTGAAATAATTGTTGAATTGGAAATGGAATTAGGAATGGAATTAAAATCTTTCACAAACGATCGGTGCAAAAGAGTATTGTATCTTTTATTGCACGAAACACAATTGAATACGCTTTTACAATCTTTGACTGCATGCGCCCGTGCAAAACAATTGATACAGAGCCCATATTTTTTTACACATGCCAATCTCTCATCGGAACTCATTTGTAAAAACTTGGGACACTTTCGAATTGTATGTTGCTCCTTAGTACATATCTCACATGGAGGATTGGCAACACTGGAATGATAAGTATTAACTTTGCTTGGAGAATTTCGAGCATTAATTTTAAGCTCGAAGTGTTTTTGGCGGAAAGAAGAAGAAAAACGGATGTCAGAAACTGTTTACAACGTTTGATACCTGCTGGTCAAGAAGGAATCTAGTTCTGTCCACTTGGGAATGTCAGTTTTATTTTGTAACGACTGTTCCCAAAGAGCTAGAGTTGTATTTGGAAGACGAGTGGAGCAGAGAAATATGAATATAGAATCCCAGTTTTGCAAATCGATATCGTAAAGTTGAAGTCCGGAAATGCAACTGTTGATCTCGCATTGAATCTTTTTGATTGCAGAACTGGATTCAGATGAAACTGATGGAAGACTAAAAAGGACTTAGTTGACTATTGACGAGGATTCGTTTCCTCTCAAAACGATCCTTTAAATTCTGCCACGCAATGGGAAAACCTTCGTGGGTTAATGGGGATTTCTTGACTATATCACGGGCTTCATCTCGCGACTTTTGGTTTAAATGGAATTACTTTTCAACTGGGCTTAAGCGAGTATTGTTTTTATAAATTTCCGTGAACATATCACGGAACGAGGGCCATGACAAATAGTTGCAACTGAAAACTTCAGTGACGCAAGGTGGCAAGTGGGGACTGCTTGGAGGAAGCGATGTCGTTGTTGCTGTTGGAGCTGGAGTTGTAAGCTGTTGGATGAATTCACCCATCTTTGCCACACACCGGACATAGGTCTGGTATGTATTGCGATACCGTTTCTTGATCGTTTCTAGATCAACAGCGTTTTGGCCACCATCGCTAGATTGAAGTTCTTTGAGACACACTTGATAGGCAGTTTTAACATTATTCCATATGGACTTCATTTCTTCTCGATGCACTTCCAGGGAATGCGATGAAAAGGATGTAAAAGATGACTCATTAAAGTCGGCTTCGAACTCAGCAATGTCGTCAGTTACTTGGATAAAGAAGTCTAATGAAGACATGGTACGATAAAGATTTTTAGAAACAGGAGTAAATTAAATTTAAGAAAATTGTTCTCTGAAAAGGTTTCTTTGCTCAGAACAACCAAGAAATAATACGAAATATTATCTTTAACGCCCGTTCAAATTTATCTTTATTCAGGAAATAATCAAAGTTGAAGCAGATTAAAGAATCCAGTAAATGTATGAAACAATGCAGGAATGTATTTTTGAAAGCAGAAATGAAGGAAAGTTATAATGAAAGTAAGTAATAGTAATCCAACGTTGATATCAGCAGCAAACAAAATTGACACGAAAGAAATTTTTATAAAAACACAGGAAAAAATATTATATAAATTTAAATCGACAAATTGACACGTACTCTTACACCTTAATCGAAATTAACCCACAAAATAATTTAGCAGCTAAGTATGTTTAAATTAATTCAACCGAAATGTTATTTATTTGGTAATTGTTCAATTTATGATGAACCAATTTAGTGGTGTATATGAAATATATGTTATGCCTTTACAAACTGGATAGGTAAGGACTAGGTAATGTGTGGAAAAATATAATTTCTTAACACCGGGCAGAAATGTAATGCGTTGGTAACGCGTTTCGAACAGGATAGTAAGGACTAGGCAACGTATAATGTTAGCAAACAAATAAATTTAATGCGTAATCAACCTTTTAGAAAAAGTTTGCAATCGGAGTGCTTACCTTAGTATTCATATGAATGTAATGCGTAAGTAATGAGTGAAAAAATCTTAACAAAATCAATGTAGAATATTAACACAGGATTAAATGTAATGTGTTAGTTGTGCAATAAAATGTTGGCAATTAGATCGTATTACCTTAGCATACATATAAATGTAATGGGTAAGTAATCGGTCGGAAAATCTTCTTAATCGAAGTTAGCATACAAATGAATATAATGCGTAGGAAATTTGTTTCAAAATGTTGACAGCTGAAATGAATTATATTAGCAAACAAATAATTGTAATGCGTAAATAATCGGTAGTAAAATTTCGTAATCGAAGTAAGCTTACAAATGAATGTAATGCGAAGGTAATGTGTTTCAAAATGTTAATAGTTGAAATTAATTCTTTTAGCATACATATAAATGCAATGCGTAAGTTATGTGTTGGAAAGTGTTAATATTTGCGATATTTTATGATTAGCGCTTTTGAAAAATTATATTAATTAAAGCGTTCAGTTGAAGGTTAAGTTTTAATAATTTCGTTGTTGTTGTTGCACTATAATTTTTCGCAAATAAAAGTCACCAAATTATTGTTCAGAATTGGTTTTTTTTTTTCAACAACACAGAAATTTTGAGAAAAATGTTAATCAACTTTATAAATTAAAAAGAAATTGCGTGCAGATATGGTTTTTTTTTTACCTTTAAGTTTAAGAAGAAAGTTTATTATACACACTGGCCGTGAACAATCGCGATGAAGTTTTAAATTACTCTCAACATTTGTAATTAAATGTTAAAATGTTGCCGAAATGTTGAGAATCGGAAAAACTAATCAACATGTGTGCGGAGCAGGGGCGGTTCCAGGAAAATATTTCGGGGGGGCTTTTAAAAATATGTATGTACGTTATATATATACACATAGTAATTTATTAACTAAGTCATCAGTAAATCAAATTTTAAATGTTTTAGATTATAAATTTATATTAATTTTTCTTGGCTTTTTCGACACAATGTCGATTAGATTTTCACACGTTAATTCCACGTCACGATGCATGTTCAACAACGCCAAACCGTTCAATCGGTCTTCACTTGTCTCAACGCTCTGATGAGATTATCATTAATGCCGTCTTCATTAAATATTATTCGTTTGCGAATATCGTGCAGTAAATATTCAATAAAATCTTCTAAAAACGGCTTTTCTGCATCCATTTCTTAAAAACCGAACCACGAGCGATGTGGACACAATTAGAATTTTGAACGAATGTTGAATTGAAAAAATTTCAGTACACATTGTCAAACAACGAGCAAGAGCTAACCCGTGACGGACGAGATCACAAAAATTTTTGTGAGCGTTCAGTCAAGAATTACAATTCAACAATCAAGTGTACATACTTTGACTCAAGCTCAAATTCTCTCTCAACTGACATTCATGAGCGATAATGTGTACCCTACTTTACGGTTTACAGATGGAGAGACTCCGCATGGTCGTTGTGTTATGAAAATATTTGTTAAATATCAAAATAAATTCGAATTATCTAATATATAAAAACGTTGGTGCGTATGTATGTAAGAGCATCACGGCTGAACCAATGAAGCTATCCAATTTTCACTCCATATTCATTCCATATGATTGTGTTGTGCTCAGGATTATTTTTTTGTGTGAAATGCCCCAAGGTGACGCTGGGGTGGAGATAATCTATATAAATAAAAATCAAAAGTCGTTCGTTGGTAATTGTATCAGATTAGAACGGCTGGACCGATTTGGATAAAAATTGACCACGCCCACTTTTTTCTTTTATCTAAAATCGGAAAACGGCTGCACCCATTTGGCTAATTTATGTTGTCAATGTTCGTAGTTATCCATTTTAAGTTTTTACTGAAGAAAAATTGACCACGCCCACTTTTACGCCCACTTTTTTATATCTATAAAAAAAGAAGTTTTTGTGTGTAACTATGCAATAGACTCCTTAACTAATCATCCGATTGGCATGAAAATTTGTGTTTAGAAGTTTTTGGTACGGTGAGTGTTTGTGGGCTATCAATTTTTATCCACCCTAAACACCAGAGGGCGCTGTAGCACAAATTTTTTACAAAACTGCCCAAAACTCACAAACCGCTCATGTGATTGGGATGAACATTGTTATTTAGTAGTTTTCATGTACGTTGAGTGTTTTTCTGCTATCTTTTTTTACCCAACTTGAATAACAGAGCGCGCTGTAGTAACCTTTTTGCAAAAATAACGTTAGCTGAGTATATACCTTTTATATATTTTTTTCAAAAAAGTCTGAAATATTAGAGTTTTCCTCAAAAAAAGGCTCAAAAATTGTTTTTGCTGTAAAAATAATTTAAATCCAAATTCGCTAATTTCAACTCTATTTAATAGCTATAACATTTATAGGCAAAAATTGTTTCAATTTTACGCAAAATTTAAAACCCATTTTTCTGATACAAAAAGCAAGGTTACCCTTGATTTTTTCGAACCAAATTTTTTTTTAATATTGTGTTTTTATATTTTTGAAAAAATATAAAAACTAAAAATTAATTTATTAGAAAAAATTATCTTTAGAATTAAAAATTATCAAAAGTTATAGCCAATAATCTTTATCAAAAATATGTATACAAAACGCAAATCGCTGTCTGTGTGATGGCTGGAAACTTCAAAATGACTGAGCCGATAGAGCTGAATTTTGGCAGTACATTTTTTTCAAGTACGAGGTAGCTTCAATTTCTGTCACACGTCACACCCCCTTTTACCGCCGATAAATCAATAAAAATGCTATATTTCCTACGGTTTTCGCCAATTTGGCTACATTTTGGTAATTTAGTTTGTATGCTCACTGTCGGCAACTGTACTAAAACTGGGTAATGTCCATCTACTAGAAAACTGGGATGGGCATTATATAATTATATAAGCCCATACAATTTGTATCATCGAATAGCTTTGAAAGTAAAAGTAGCAGTACTTACATACAAACTCAAAATGGAGTTACTATTTGGTGATCTCCTGCTTCTGGGAAACTGTAACGGTCAGTGGAAAATAACAGTGGTGTCAAACTATGAGTTTAAAAAAAGTTTTGAATACACCTATTATGTTCCCATATAGTTGCAGGGTGCAGCAACGCGCAGCGGGAAAAGGCTAGTTATAATAATAAAAGTAATTTCTCTGTTTATTTGACCCGAAAACAAATCTAAACGGCTGAACGGATTTAACTCAAATTCAGCACACTTGAATCCTATATTAGGTCATGGCATAATTAGTTTTGACCACGCCTCCTTCGCCTCTTTTTGACCTCTTTTGACCACAATTAATTTTAACCAACATAAAAATGAATAAAAACAACAAAAACCGGAATTTTTCTCCATTACTGTATCAAAAGGAATTTTATGTGTACACTTCCGATACAATCGAAACTGTTAGTTTTTTAAATTAAAACTGTGTGGTGTTTGCATATATTTGATCCGAAAAATGCGGTGTTTTTGTGATTTCAGGTTGCGGTTGTATGTATGACTGTTTGCAGCTACAGGCGCAATATCGCAAAAAACAAACAAAAACTGGAACAGCAATACGTATAGAAACAGCTATAAACGTTTACAGCATAGGGGTGTGAATATTTAAAGTAAATTATAAAAAATCAATGTTTTTCTTTTTGGTACCCTTAGCCCACAAAATAAACATCAGTACATAACATTTTAATACAGGTTCTTTTAGAATTTCGGGTTTGAACCCCCCAAACCCCCCTCTGAATCCGCGCCTGATGCGGAGCACATATATGCTGATTTAAAGAAAGCAACATCTGCAGTGTATGTTGCTAACGAAGTGGAGACTTTTTATGCTCTCTTACGAAACATAGGTTCGCTTTAGCAAAGTGTATGTAAAATGTATATACATACCTTTTATATACATATATTGATAAAAACCGGTTATGCCTTCTTTGACATAGTTTTGCCCTCTAATTTTTATAGATACATATATTGAACATATGGTACATATATTGTGGCGTCCGTGGCGTAGTTGGTTAAATTGCATGGCCGCTATGTCAACGAACTTTGGAGACCCAGGTTCGAACCCCAGCAGCGACAGAAAATTATTTGAATTAAAATAATTTTTCTGTACGGCTGCCACCTCTCTGCAGACAATGGCAAACCTCAGAGAGTAATCAAAATGTCATGTAAAGCTTCTTGAGAACGAGAACATTTCGTTCATCGCCGTTCGGAGTCGTTCTCGGTCAATTGTGTACAAACTTAATAACACGCACAACACAATTGATCATAAGAAGCTAGGCCAAAGTCCTTTCAAGGGCTGAAATGGGCAGTTATTTATTATTATTAAAGGGAAAGATGGTTGTTTATACCAGAAATAGTAAATATGTACTACTTGCCATCAGGTGGCATCGTTCCCTTTACAAACATCAATTATTAATCCTTTGAGCCAGATGTTTCTCTTACTAGTTTCGTCGACGACGATCACAACATCGTTCACGGCGATAGGATAAGGGGGTTTTCAAACCACTTGGTGCGCCTAGTTATACAGGGCAGGTACTCATGGATCCAGCGTCTCCAAAATTGATTAGAAATTTGACTGGATAATCGGAAACTCTTCGCAAGAGTTGAGCCGCTGTCATCTTCATCGCATAATTCTCGTATTCCATTTGAAGTTCCTATCAGAAAGTGATTCGGAGTGAGCGCATGACTTTCTGGTGAGTTGAGTGGCACATAGGTCAATGGTCGCGAGTTTAAGATGTTTTCTACGTCAGCTAGAGCTGCTCTCAAGACTTCCTCTCGATGTCCATTTTCGTACAGAATGTCCATTAAAATCGATTTCACCTCCCATATGAGGCAAGGCCGGTGGATTAAATCGCGATCTTCGGATGCTTACGTTCCAGCTCGTTATTTGATACTTTCTCAATTTCGTCCAAAAGTGTGTGACTTGCATCACGGAAATTTGTTCCCTTGTCCGAGACTATGCGAAACGAAACTCCTCGACGGCAAATAAATTGTTTCAACACAAGCAAAAATAAGTCTATCGATAATGAAAGCGCAATTTCAATATGGACGGCTCGAACAGTGAGACATGCAAATAGCACCCCCAGCGCTTCTCCCGATGTCTGCTAACCACTACATCCAGTGGACCAAAGTAATCAACACCCGTGTAAGTAAAGGGTCTTGTAAAGGCTGCCAGACGATCTGATAGTAGATTGCCCATCTCAGGAGGGAATGGTTTTACTCGACGGTTTCTACAACTTTGGCAAGATTTGGCAGCCAAAATTACCATTGCCCTGAGCACATAGATGAAAAATCTCTGACGCATTTCATTTATTACAATTGCGTTGTGATGATGGTGGAATTTTCTATGCTAAAGTCAGTAACCAGCCATGTTATGATATGATTGCGTGGTAAAATTATCGATCGTTTCATGTCCACAGCAATCAACTCAGCCACGTCAATTTGCCCTTTAACTCTTAAAAGTCCTGTGTAATCGATATAAGGAGATCATTTATAAATAGGGCTCTTACGACTTATTCTGCCACTATTAGATTGCAGACATTTTAATTCGTCGTCAAATGATTCCTCTTCGCATTTTCGAAATATTACGATTCCAGCGCCATCAAGACATTTCATTTTCAAAAGGTGCTCAGTTTGAGGAGAAATTGACGCTTTTCTTGTAATTAAAAATAAAACTTTCATCACTAATTTTTGTGTATTTACGAATTTTTCCCATTTGCTAAACCGTTTTGGATCTGGTAATATACTTCTAGTGAAGAGATAGGTACATCCTGTAGTTCGATGGAGCACCATTTCGTTTTTACCTTGGTCTGATTTATCAAATTCATTTTTGAGCCATTCAGCCTCTGGCAGCCGCAAAAATCTGATCCCGCAAACCAGCGTGGATCATCGTTAAATTCAGGGGTCTTGCTTCATTTTTTTGCTTCATCTGCTACATTGTCAGCTGAAGGTACCCATCTCCATTGATTTATTTAAAAAAAAGAAATAAAAACTCTCCTAAGCGCAGCGCTATGAATTGGTGAAACTTTCTTGGATCCGAGCGAATCCAGTACAGAACATTCTTAGAATCGGTCCAAAATATGCGTTGATCAATTTTGACTGAGAGCTCTGTAGCAATAAAATCTGCCAACCGCAAACCCAAAATGGCTCCCATTAACTCTAGCCTTGGGATCGAAACTGGCATAAGTGGCGCTACGCGTGTTTTTGAAGCTATTAGACAACAGTGAACTTCACCGTTTTTCTCCGCGCGTAAATATGCCACCGCTGCGTAAGCACTAATACTTGCGTCTACGAAAATGTGCATTTGAGTATTCTGACTACAACTTACAAATGGAAAGCATTTAGGCACACGGATATTGTTGATGAACGGCAATAATCGAATCCATTTACACCAATCTTTACGTTGCTCCGCATGAATGGGCTCATCCCACGTTATATTCGATCGCCAGACGTCCTGCATTATGATAAGAGCCCAAGCGGGTATAGGGTCATAACGTTGTCTCATCGAAAACCTTTTTTGAAAATTTTTCTACAAAGCTCAGCTCATCAGATCTTGTCAGCCATCACATTCCAAGAACCTTTTCACAATTGGAATTCGGATCATTTATGCATTTGTCGTGTTGCTCGAATCGGCCTGTTAACAAAAACACTGTCTGCAAAACACTCTTGGAATTTGAAAGCCAATTTCTCATTTCGAAGGCACCTTCCTTATGTATATTGCAAACTGTGCTGGCCAATTGAATCATCTGTTTTGGCGCTTTGAAGCCAATCGTCTACGAATGTGTTGTTAATAATAGCGTCCACTGCCTTTCGATGGTCTTGAATAAATAAATTTTTATTTTTGATATAATTTGCTAAAGACGACGAACACATTGCCCCAAACGTCATTACACACATTGCGTAAATGCTAAGATTTCTTGATGTATCCCCATCGCGCCACAGAAAGTTTTGTGCCATTTGATCATACTTTTCACCAGAATCTCGTGAAACATTTCTCGGATATCCCCACATTTGGCTACAGGATTTTCACGAAAACGAATTGAAATTCCTGGCAGCGGCTTCAAGAGGTCTGGCCCTTTACGGCACCAGGAGTACGGAATTCAACGCAATGTTGTTCACTTTAGCTGCTGCATCCCAAACAAGCCTCGTTTTATTTTTGTTTTTATTGGTCGCAGTAAAGATGGGAAGAAACCAGGACTTTCCACCTGAACACATTTCTGCATCACTAAGCTTTCGAACGTAACCTTTCGCCTTATAATCTTGAATTTTTACCAAAAGAAAATTTTGTAGTTTGGGGTCAAGTGCCATCCTTTTGTCTCGAGGCACTGAAGTCGACGTTGAGCCATCGGCAGAGAGTCTGGAAGCTATATGCAATCATACTTCCACAACAAGCCTGACTCCCATTTTTTGTCTGCGCTTATATATCTTTTAGACTCCATGATTTTTTGAGCACGTTCATTATCTCTTGATTTTAGAGGATTTGCTGAAGATGAAGTACCGATTGCGTCCAAAGCGAAATATTTTTGCATCATCTCATACATCCGTTCTGTGCCACTGCACTGACGAACAAGCATGATCCTTGGAAAAACAGAGTTTTCACTTATCTTTCGACCGTATACGCTCCAGCCTTTCTTGCACCTTGCTGCTATCAAGTCTTCGCCATCGGTTTGTTGAGTTTCCAGGGGCACAGCTAGCTTGGCGTTTTCCAATCCGATAATCATTTTAGCTTTGGCCGCACGTAGGGACGAATTGGTAAATGTGCTAAATGCTGATTCATGGAAGTATCAAGCGACTGTGTATGTAAATCAAGGCTGGACACGGTACGTACGATTCGAAGAGTATACTTCTGAGACCCAGCCTCACGGGATGATATTTCAAAATTTAAAATTTTCGAGTTTACCTCGTTTTGAGTTATATCTGCTGTCCAGCGCAAGCAGAGCTCTTCAGAGGGACCATCCAAGTCAAGCTGACTCGCTATATCCTTTTCAATAAACGTGCATGCAGCCCCATCATCTATTAGCGGAAACTTATTGACACATTTATCCTTTCCAAAAAGTTTTACTGGAACATAGCGAAAAAGAGCTACCTTTTGATCTTTTGCATGAAACAAACCCGTCGAATTGTGTGCGGTGCTAGATGAGCTTAAAGATAAGTGGCACGAGTTTGTTGGTACATTATGATTTAAATTATGTAGAAGTGCGTTGTGAGCCATTTTACAGCCATCCATACCACATTGCAACGCAAGCACAATTTTTTATCTTTTATGAATTGCCACCTATCTGGTCTTTCCATTGCTATAAAATCAGGACAATCTACTAACCGATGATTTTTCAAACATTTAGGACAATCATTAATTTGCTTACTCTCGACAGCATATTTTTCAACTACTTCGTGTACCATTATTCTATGTTTTTGTTGTTTGCGCATGTCTACTTTCTCTTCAGGCGCATACATTTGGCCTATTTTAAGCGGTGCTACTTGTGTTGTGCAGGTAGCAAGTCCGAAAAGCCACTCATCAAAAATTGCAATGTCAGCTCGGCCTACATACATTCTATGGCGACCTCAGTCTAATTTTAAAATACTCGGCAGCTTCGCTAGAAGCTCATACAGCAACATTGGGTCATTTAAATAGTCTGCAAGTCCGATGGCTTGAATTGTTGCTTTATCATTTTGTACCGCCCGTGCAAAACTTATAAGATTTTCAAGCCTTGTAGATTTGACAGATGGCTCCTGGCTTAACTTCTGCTGTAGCGACTGATGAATACATCAGGGCGGCCATATAACATTCTAAGCGTTTCAATGGCTAAGTCACAGTTGTTGACATCATAAGTTTTCCGTGTACTGCTTCTAATGCTAGGCCCTTTAAACATTTTTGTAAACGGATAAGATTTTCTTGTTCCGTGAAACCACAGCGTTCTGTGGATTGATCATAATTGGTAATGAACAGGGGCCAGTCCTCTGGCTTACCGGAAAAACTAGACAAATCTTTGGTGATAACTTGACTTGGGGCCTTTTGAGATGATGATAAAGTTATGTCAGCTATTGGTCTCTGCATAAAAGGAGAATATGTGTAAACTTGTGGTATGCCGTATGTGCGAAAATAATTTTGTGATGACGTCATACTAGGGTGCTCGAATGAGGCATATATAGGCTGCTGTGTTGGAATATTTACGCTTACTGGCACCGACTGCAAAGGATTGAATGTAGCTGTCAAAGGCACTCCGTAAGTTGACTGTCATCTTAAACTTGATGACTCAGGAACTGTTCGATAAAAATGTCTTCTATTGTCTGGTATTTCACTGGGCCTGTGCATGTTTTGGATTGCCTAAACGCCTGACAATTAGTGCTCACTAGAATGCGGAAATGGTGATGAGAACGACGCCTGAGCTGCCTGGAAGATATAAGGAGCTACAATGTTTTCTTTAAATTTATTTAAATAAGCTGTTGAGTAGTAGATACAATTTTTGGATACCCTTTTTTCCGATTCAAGTGAAGCACCCACTGATATTGCGTTTTGTGTTATAATCGGACCAATAAAGGGAGAATGACTAGTGCAGCTCACGGTTGATAAATCTTTATGCAAACCGAGCTCTGCCATATGTAACCATTCACTTACCGGAAGACTCAGCTGGTTTGATGTTAAAGTACTTTCCATTGTTGGACCATGTACAGCAGATGTCCAGAAGAGTGTCCCTTATTTTGAGATTTTTGGAAATGTCAAGGGGCTGAAAGGTTTCTTATGCGTTTTTATATTCTAAGAACGAAGCTAAAAAATTTTTTTTTACGACAACGTTTACCCGTGCCAATCGGGCCCGAAAGTTTCGAAAAAATGTCCATATAAGACCATATTTGCACAAATTAAAAAAAAATCTTTTCTCTGCTTTTTATAAATGTTTTGCATTTTTTGAAACACATACATAAGAAATATGATGTATACAAAGTTTTTTTATGGTGGGCGTGGCTACCGCCCCTGCTGCGTCGAAATTTCTCCCGCAGCCTTTTCCCACATTTTCATGAAATTAGTGCAATTTAGGTATTTAAATCAACAATAAATAAATACATTTTTATTATGCTAAAAGTATTATTACATTTCAATAAATTCACATTATGTAGTTACACAAATTAACAATAAATTAAAAAACTAGTATTTTACCCTGCGGCGGGCGCGCAACAAACTAATACCTACAAGCAGTTTTATTATGGCTTTTCAACCGAAATCATAGTTTTTTTTATAAATAAAAAAATATCAAAAACCAAAAATGTATGCTCCCTGGAGGGCTAAATTAAAATAAGAAATACAAATTAATTAAAAAAGACAGATCCTTATTTGGAGCTTTTATGCTATTCATTGTTATCGGAATCCGTCAAGTCTGTATTTTTGTAGTTCTACTATACATCAAACTCTGGTTTGAAGCTACCAATAGCATAAAAGCTCCAAATCAGGATCTGTCATTTTTAAAAGATTTGGTCGCATACAAGACAATTAACAAAAAAATATCCATTGCTGCAAGTCAAAAATTTGGTCGGTACCTTTAGTACCTTGGCGAAGAACTTGTAGCTTTCGCTTTTTTCGATGATGCGGTTTCTATTGAGAGAAAACGCAGTATGGTGACAGCATTGCAAGCTCAGAGCTCTCCATGTAATCATCCAATCGCAAGCCCAAATTCCTTAAATGAATGGACAAAAAAGATTTAGATTGTTTTGCATCTTGTCGAACAAAAAATCTATTTCGTAGGTTTAGTTTGACATGCAATTTTTTAAAATATGATCCTGACGAATGGGAAAAAGATGAAGAATACCAAAGAGTAAAACATTATTTTAAAGATCTTTGTGTTGTAAATGATGTTGCGGAGCGTGGAGTACAACTTGCTCAAGAATTTCTCGAGCTTACAAAATCAGGAGCGCAGCTACAAAACCTACTTATTGTGGCCCAAAATACTCGACAAATATTCTCGAACTGTAAAAAAAAAATACAGTACACTATCACAAATTAGAACTCTCACAAATTCGAACTTTCCAGAAATTAGAACCTGCCATTTCAATATTGAACGCTCTGAAATCAGAACCTGGTTCTAATTTCTGGACGTTTCTTTATTTATTAAATTTAAAAGATCTTTGCTCATTGATATAAATATAAATAGGGGAATTATATGAAATTTATGTTAAAAAAAAACGTTAAATATTAACAAATAAAAATTATTTTGTGTTAACATACATTTTTTTAATCAGTTTCATTATTTTCTTTTACATTTCTGTGCAAAAAAGTCCAGAAATAAGTACATTTCAGAAATTAGAACATTTCAGAAATTACCACCACGCGTGGAACAAAGTGGTTATAATTTGTGAGAGTCTACTGTACTCTTAAAAAAACTTATAATTAATTTGTATTTCTTATTATAATTTAACCCTCCAGGGGGCATACATTTTTGGTTTTTGATATTTTTTATTTATAAAAAAACTATGATTTCGGTTGAAAAGCCGCAATAAGACTGCTTGTAGGTATTAGCTTGTTGCGCACCCGCCGCAGGGTAAAATACTTTTTTTTTAATTTATTGTTAATTTTTGTAAATACAAAATGTGAATTTTTTGAAATGTAATAATACTTTTAGCATAATAAAAATGTATTTATTTATTGTTGATTTTAATACCTAAATTGCACTAATTTCATGAAAATGTGGGAAAAGGCTGCGGGAGAAATTTCGACGCAGCAGGGGCGGTAGCCACGCCCACCATAAAAAAACTTTGTATACATCATATTTCTTATGTATGTGTTCCAAAAAATGCAAAACATTTATAAAAAGCAGAGAAAAGACTTTTATTTTAATTTGTGCAAATATGGTCTAATATGGACATTTTTTCGAAACTTTCGGGCCCGATTGGAACGGGTAAACGTTGTCGTAAAAAAAATTTTATTAGTTTCGTTCTTAGACTATAAAAACGCATAAAAAACCTTTCAGCCCCTTGGCATTTCCAAAAATCGCAAAATAAGAGACACTCTAATGTCCAGTTTGTGCCAGGGGCATCTGTTGAGCCGATGTCTGCGAATGTGCGTAATCCAGTAGTTGCGCAGGAGGCAGCAGATGGAACTGTGAAAACATATGCGCCTGTGACAGCAGCTACTTCGGTAGATGCGCCTGTGTCAGCTAGTAAGCTAATGTCTAATGACCTATCACTCACAAGTGCAAACAAGAAACAATAATAGATGTTAACTAAAGTTAAAAGAAGCAAACATATCAAACTTCAATTTATACCAATCCAAAATATACAAAGCTATTATTAATTACCAAATTTCAAGTTTTATTATATTTATTCCTGTAGTGAACCTTTCGGCTAGCGTAAAAAATGATGGAAAGAATTAGCGATGAGATTTTGCTCTAAGCTGACAGCTGGCACAGGGTTGCGTGAAACGTAGTTTGTACTGCCGTAAGTGCATTGCTGCGGTAGCAATAATTCCATCGCAACAGCACGGTGAATACGCTAAACCTACTAACTTACTTACTTTTCTGGCGCTTACAACCATTGGTCGGTTTTGGCCTCATATAATAAATTGCGCCACTCATTTCTGTTTTCGCTTGCTGGCGCCAGTTGGAAACACCAAGAGTGGTCAGGTTATCCTACACTTGATCCTTCCAACGAAGATGTGGGCGTCCTCTTCTGCGTTTACCATCACTAAGCACCGAATCGAATATTTTTTCGCTGGAGCGTTGTTTTCCATTCGCTCAACATGACCTAGCCAGCGGAGCCAATCGATTATAATGCGCTTAACTGTGTCGATGTCAGCGTATAGCTCATACAGCTCGTGGTTCAGATTGGACCGAAGATCTTACGAAGGATCTTTCTCTCGAAGGCTCCCAAAGTCTTTTCATCAGAACTGCTCAACGTAGATGTTTGTGCTGCATATAATAGGACGGACATGATTAGTGACTTATAGATAGGCTTTCCATAATTTTTTGAAAACAAGTCCAGACACTTTTTGAGTTTTTTTTGTGGAGGGGGGAGGGGGGGTATGAGTAGATGACATCCTCAATTTTGCTGCACTTGTTCATTTCATGTTTTTTACGATAAAGCTTGCAGCAAGAATTCTTAACTTAATTATGTAAGAAGCTGTTGATTTTTTCTTATCTTTTTATACCTTTGATGCTTTCAAATAAGTAGGAATATAAAAGAATTAGGAAGTATGTAATTCATTTATACTAAACGAAATATTTAAAAACAAACAAGTTCTTTAAAAAAGTAATAAACTTAGAATGAATATAAAAACGTAAGAATAGCTCCACAATAAATAATTATATGAAAATAAAAATTAAATAAAAACTAAAATGAATTTTGCACTAAATATGTATCAAATGTGGGGCTACTTAGTACAAAGTAGTACTAAAATACCTACAAAAATAAATCGCAACATTTCGCAAATCAAGAAGGGTCAAAACAAATTAATACTAACTGCAAACAATGATAAATACAACAACGATATGATTAACAGTTCATTAAATTATTTTATTAGTTTCTTACACAGGGTGTTTGAGCTACTTTCTCAAAGATCACTTTGTGTTCATACGAGACTTTTTTCTAGGAAAGAGATATTATAATTATTTTTTTTAATTTGTTGGGTCCAAGTCCAGAAAAAATCACAAGTCCGGAAAAAGTCCGCACATGGTTGAAAAGTCCGGACAATCCGGACTAAATCCTGACGTATGGCAAGCCTACTTATAGAGCGTGAGTTTTGTTCGTCGAGAGAGGGATCTGCTTCTCGATTGCCTACTCAGCCCAAAGTAACACCTGTTGGCAAGAGTTATCCTTCGTTTTATCTCAACACTGACATTGTTGAAAGAGTTAAAAGAAAGAGCTGGATCCCAGGTAGGCGAAGTCCTTAACGACCTCTAAGGAGATGTTGAACAGTGACGTGGTTTCCAAGGACTGCTTATTTGTTGACACTAGGTTTTTCGTCTTATCTGCGTTCACTGCAAGACTCATTTGACTCGACTCTTTCGCTAATCTGGAGAATGCTGCACTGACTTCGAGAGTATTATAGCCAATGATATCGATATCATCAGCATACGCCAGCAGCATTATACTTTTGTAGAATATCGTGCCACTGCGTCTCAAATCAGCAGCTTGGATGATTTTCTCCATCATTAGGTTAAAGTAGTCGCACGATAAGGAATCACGTTGCTGAAACCTCGTTTGGTATCGAATGGAGTAGTGAGATAATTCCCGATTTTAACTGTGTTGCTGGTGTTGCTCAGTGTCATTCTGCAAAGGCGGATGAGCTTTGCAGGAATACCAAATTCAGACATGGTGGAACATAGATGATTCCTTATTGGACTGTCGAAGGCGGCTTTGTAATCGACAAAAAGATGGTGTGTGTCGATTTGTTTCTCTAGGGTCTTCTCCAAGATTTGTCGTAGCATAAATATCGGGTCTATGGTGGATTTGTGGCGTCCGTGGCGTAGTTGGTTAAAGTGCGTGGCCGCTATGTCAAAGAACCTGGAGACCCAGGTTCGAACCCCAGCACCGACAGAAAATTATTTGAATTAAAATAATTTTTCTGTATGGCCGCCACCTCTCTGCAGACAATGGCAAACCTCAGAGAGTAATCAAATGCCATGTAAAGCTTCTTGAGAATAAGAACATTACGTTCATCGCCGTTCGGAGTCGGCGTTAAACAAGTAGGTCCCTTTCTCGGTCAATTGTGTACAAACTTAATAACACGCACAACACAATTGATCATAAGAAGCTAGGTCAAAGTCCTTTCAAGGGCTGAAATGGCCAGTTATTTATTATTTATTTTTTATGGTGGATTTACCAGGTCTGAAGTCATACTGATAAGGTCCAATCAGCTGAAATTGTGGGATCACGTTACGTGTGGATTGAACAGAGTACACTGAGGTTCCAATCGTTTGGTATGAATTCTTCCGAACATATATTGCATAGGAGCACATGAATGCATTTAAATAGAGGTTCGCCTCCATTCTTGAAGAGCTCAGCAGGTAAGCCATCGGCTCCTACTTCTTTGTTGTTTTTAAGCCGAGCTATAGCTTTCAAGACTTCGCTATGGTCGGGCAGCAGAGCTTCAACGCTGTTGTCCAAAATTGGGGATATTCCGGGACATCATCTCTATTGGCGGGATTGTTGCCGTCGTCGCCATTCAGAAGCCTAGAGAAGTGTTCCCTCCACATCTTCAGTGTACTATGGATATCTGTCACTAGATTCCCATTTTCATCCTTGCAGGAAGAAGCCCCGGTCTTGAAACCAGGTCGATGGTTTTATTATTTTATTTTTTATTAAATTATTTTTTTGAAAAATTTTCAGACCTCATTCCTGTCACCATGCATCTCAATCTTCTTGCACTCGTGCTTTTCTGCTTCTCTTTTCTTTCGCCTGAAAATGCGTCTCTCTTCCCTCCACTTCTCATTGTATCGCTCTTTAGCAGAACGCGTTACAACCGACTACAGGGTGGCTTTGTAAATGGCTTTTTTTCTGCAGTGGCGTCGCGACACTCCTGGTCATGCCACTGGTTTCGAAGAGGGTGGTGATAGCCAACCACCTCTTTGGCAGCCGTACGAATAAAGTGGAAAATGTGATTCCACTGCGCACATATATCGTCGATTGGATGAGTGCTTTCTTGAAGCAGGAGTGAGAGTCGAGTAGCGAAGTCTTCGGCTGTTCGTTTTGATTGCAGCTCTTCAACGTCTAGATTTCTCTATGCTGTATTGCGCACAGATGAGTACGGATTTTAGCTGTCAAAGATAATGATCCGAGTCTATATTGGCACCACGGATGGTGTGTACATCTAAAACACACGTGATCAATTTGGTTGCGCGTCTTTTGATTAGGAAACAGCTAAGTGGTAAGATGCTTGAATCTAATGCTACTTACTACCATGTTTCGCGCTGCGGCAAAGTCTATCAGACTCATTCCGTTATCGGAGGTATTGTCGTGGAGACTGAACTTTCCAACTGTTGGACCAAAGATATTTTCTTTTCCCACCTTGGCGTTGAAGTCACCAAGCACGATTTTTATGTCGTGGCGGGGGCTCCGCTCATAAGCCTCTTCAAGCCACTCGTAGAAGCTGTATTTGGGCTCATCGTCTTTGTCTCCTGTCGGAGCGTGCGCAGAAATAAGGCTTATATTGAAGAATATTGCCTTGAAACAGATTATGGCAAGTCGTTCGTTTACAGATGTGAATCGCAGGACATGATGCCGTAGTCTCTTGCCAACCACGAATCCGCATCCAAACTCGTGCTTCTCTGCATGGCCGCTGTAGTGGATATCACAGGATGCTTGCCGTGAGCAACCCTGTCCCTTCCATCGTATTTTTTTGGATTGCAGTGATATCAGCCTTTGGATTTGGATGTTGGATAGATACACCAAGTGCATATCAGTAAATCATTGACAGTTTTTCGTTTGCGGTAGTCGTCATCCGATTTGGGGATAATTTTTATCTTTTTTCTTTTACTTTTCATTGAAAGGGTTTTTTACGTGGTGGGCTTCAAAGCCGACGCACAACCCTTTAAAGGTAGGTAGCCCGACGCTCAGATTAGCCATCAAACTAACGGTTGGCAGTTAACTGTTTCTAGAGGACACCACGGAGAGGTTTGAGTTGACTTGAGACGAGTTCGACATGGATAATGCTATCCTCACGAGGTTGAGGCAGTCAGACACGTTGCTATGTGAATGTCGCCCCCCTGACCCTCACTCGTTGCCTTGTGAGGGTCCTCCTTCACCAAACTTATCCTAAGGGGTATAGAAATAGCAACAACATAGCTATATGCTTTTATGTGCCAAAGAAAAATAAAGCAGTTGTGCTCCTCTCAATTATTCATTACAGCACCACAGTCAAAGGTCTAAAAAACAAACTGGTCATGATCCTAGACTACAACAGGAGCAAAGGAGGCGTTAATAACCATCACAAATGCCTCGGGAAATATTTAACATAAAGGAGAAAAAAATTATGGCCCTTGGCATTTTTTATAATATATTAGATATGGCTTTATATATGTATTTGTTATATGTGACAAATGTTATATATCTATACTATTATATTGAATGCTTATCACGTATCTTCGTGTACACTAAACTAAAGAACTACTGAACCAATTTTAATAATTCGTTTACTAATTGAAAGCATCATTTTTAACTTAAGCTATAGCATACTTTATTTTTTAAAACCTACCCTAAAAAGTTATTAAAATTTGAGATTAAATACCATTTAAAAAACTTCAGAGAAAATTATTCATAAACGCTGCATTAAGCAGTACAAAGCTTTTTCTTTCTTTTCCATTGTGTGTTTAAAAGCTCTTTTTGATTACGCCTTGCTTATGAGCATGATCGAAAAAATGAGCTTATGAAGCAACAACAATGTTAATTGTAATGTAGACAGAATCTATTTCTTTTTTGATGAAATTCCCTACAGTCAAATGCTAAAAATAATTTAATATTTAAACATAAGCATACGAAAACACGAACGAGGAAATGAGACAAATAATGTTGCTGTTTTGGACTCAGACTCAGTGCTTCCATCTCTTATCAAGTAGCTGATAAAAAGCTTTTATTAGCAGTGTTGCTAAGCTCACATAACAAAGTTTGAAGTTTTGATAAAACACTTATCAAGATCCATTTTTGTGCCTCTTTTTTATGTGTGATGGTACCACGGCCATGACAAAATAATAGATATGCTAATTTCATGAAAGTAATTAATCCCTATTAGTTAACCAAGAATAGCAGAATACCTTATATTGTTTATAGCTGGAAAAGTATCCCTGCAAACATCGGCTACCGAAAGTACACATACATTCAAAACAAATTTGCAAATTTACTTACACACTGAAACTACCCTTTCTATTTACTTTGACAAAGATTTGGTGAAACAGTGAAAAAGATATGACTGCTTCAACCATTGTGTGTGAAAGACTGAAAAAGGTACATGTGAAAAGGAATTTGCAAAAAATTACAAGCGCCCATGACGGAAGTGTTGATAGTTGTCAATTTCTTTTATTTGTTTGAGTTGCTAGATTATGATGTGTTAAAGTTTTTACGGGTTATTGTGCGAATTAAGTATAAATAAATATTAAATGCAATTAATTGTGCCGTGTAGTGTTCACAAAAAGTTATTGCAGTTGTCTTCGCCTATTTGCCAAGTTCGCCATTGAATGGTTTTGCCATTTTATCAAAAACGTGTGCTGGAAGGTGCCACCGACATGAACCTTTGGCCAATATGCAAATTTACTTGCATTCACAACATCTAACATCGGTGGCCGTATCCATATCGGTGGCCATAATATGAAAGTTGCACTCATCTGTTTGCTACGCGATAAGCCGTACGATCCATTTATCACGATGAGTTGATTTTATCGCCTCCACCCTCTGTATTATATTTTATATCCGCTGTTGTATAATATTTCAAATATTCCATTATCATATTATAATATCAATTATAAAAGCAATAAATTAAAAAAAAAAAATACTAATTAGTGTATTTATTTCCTGGTTTTGGTTAAAAAAGCGGTTAGAATATTAGTTAGAAACGGTTAGCATACAAGTTAAAAAAGCGGTTAGAATATTGGTTAGAACGTGGTTAGGATATGAATAAAAAAACTGGTTAGCAAAATGGTTATAAAACGGTTAGTATATAAGGTATAAAACCCTATAAATACGTGGTTGTTAACCACTTTAAAATGAAAAGAGCGATGTCTGCGTACATGCGTTAGAAAGAGTCAGCCATCTGTACCTGACACACAGATAGAAAGTAAATAGGTTAGATTTTTCCCGACAGCCTATCCTTTCTAACTAAAAAACTAACTGAGACTCAACCGGTTAGGAAACTAGTTAATTACCTCGGAGTGTGTTTGCAGGGTATGTGCGCATTAGTTTATAGTTGTAAATATGAAATCTATTTATATAAAAAGTAGTGTACATTTTTATGTCACCACTTACGGCGGAAACGGGTCGACCGATTTCAACTTAAATTTCAGGGTACGTTGGGAAAGTTTGCAAGAAATTAGCCTATTGGTTCCGGGGATATGGCATTTTAAAGATTTTTCCCGTATCTATATAAATATATATGTATATACAGGGTGTTTTTTTAGGGGTTTGTTTTTCGAATAGAGATAAAACTGGCATTTTGTGGTCAAATCTGGCAAGTCTAATGTTATTTATGTTCAGTTTGGTTTGCCATTTCATCATGAACAGGTTGACAAAAGAACAACGCTTGCAAATCGTGCAAATTTATTTCGAAAATAATGGTTCAGTTCGCGATGTTTACATCGCAAAATTTTGTTCAGTGATGAGGCTCATTTTTGGTTGAATGGCTACGTCAACAAGCAAAATTGCCGCATTTGGAGTGAAGAGAATCCACATGAGATCCTTGAGACGCCATTACATCCACAAAAACTGACTGTTTGGTGTGCTCTATGGGCTGGTGGAGTCATTGGGCCATACTTCTTCCGAAATAATGCTGGAGAATCAGTTACCGTTAATGGAAACCGGTATAGAGCCATGATAACCGGCTATTTTGTTACCGAATTGGATGGCATGAATGTGGATGAGTTGTGGTTCCAACAAGACGGCGCTACATGCCACACAGCGCACGTCACAATCGATTTATTGAAGGAAACATTCGATGAGCGCATAATTTCGCGGAATGGACCTGTCAATTGGCCACCAAGATCGTGTGATTTGACACCATTGGATTATTTTCTTTGGGGATATGTGAAGTCGCTCGTCTACGCCAACAAACCAGAAACGTTAGGGGACTTGGAGGCCAACATTCGTGGCGTTATTGCCGACATACGGCCCCATAAGCTCGAAAAAGTGGTTGAAAATTGGACCTGTAGAATTGGCTTTATTCGAGCCAGCCGCGGCGGCCTCATGCCCGAAATCATATTTAAACATTAATGGCATAAAATTATCAATAAAAAGCAAATGTCGTTCGTTGGTAATTGTATCAGTTGAGAACGGCTGGACCGATTTGAATAATTTTTTTTTTTAAATGTTCGCAATAGTGCAACTTAGGTTTTTACGGAAATAAAAATTGACCACACCCACTTTTACGCTCACATTTTTGATTTATCTAAAATCGAGAAACGGCTACACCGATTTGGCTAATTTATTTTATAAATGTTCGTAGCAATCCATTTTAAGTTTTACTGAAGAAAAATTGACCACGCCCACTTTTTTATGGGTATACATATAAAAAAGGAGTTTTGTGTGTAACTATAGACTCCTAAACTATTCATCCGATTGGCATGAAAATTTGTGTATAGCATGTGTTTGGTACGGTGCGTGTTTGTGGGCTATCAATTTTTATCCACCTTGAACACCAGAGGGCGCTGTAGCACAAATTTTTTACAAAACTGCCTAAAACTCACAAGCCGCGCATGTGATTGGGATGAAAATTGTTATATAGTAGTTTTCATGTACGGTGAGTGTTTTTCTGCTATATTTTTTTACCTATTTTGAACAACAGAGGGTGCTGTAGTACAAATTTTTTTGCAAAACCACCTAAAACTCCCAAACCGCTCATGCGAAAATTGGGTTTTCAGATACGATGAGTTTTTCAGCACTATCTTCTTTGATCCACCTTGGACACCAGATGGTGATGTAGTGCAAATTTTTACAAAATCGCATATTTTTGGTGGTTTTCTAAGGTAACATATGCAAATATTTACAAAACATAAAATACTTCTTAAATTAAGTAAAATTGAAAAAATTTCCGTTATTTTGACATAAAAACATGAACATATCTTGAAAACTATGAAAAATTTTATTGCAACCATATACATAATAGCTGCATTCCCGTGGGATTGGATCAGATCAAATCTCAGTGGAACAACTTTAGTTCAACTTTATAACAATTTGGCACCACTGTCTGGAAACAGCTGTTTGCATGAAAATAAAAATACAAAACAAATATTTTGACAAAATACAAACAAAAATACAAACAAACCAAACGTTTTGCTAAAAACGAGCAATAATACTAAAAAATCTAATTTTCAACAACATGAATGCTTATTCTGCTTTTGTGAAGGTAATTTGTGAACTAACCGAAAATAAATATATTTAATAAAAGTTAAATTTTTTAGATGCTTTTAGATTCGTCCAGCGAATCTGCAGCGAGTAGCTATGATGAAGAAGTTTTGAACACTTTATGTAGTTCAGGCAGTAGCTTGGGGAGTTGTCCTAAGGAACATTCCAAAGTGGAAAATTTTTTGCTAGTTGTGGAAAAGTACAGCGACATGGATTTTCAGAAGCACTTTCGACTACAACGTCCAACAGCATTATACCTTATAAGTACTAAATCGAATATTATAGTACTTAATAATAATTAATATAATCATGACTTATATATATGTATATTATTTTTTGTAGATCGATTCGAAAATACGCAGTTTTTCAACTTATTGCCCCATGGAGGAACAGCTAAAATTGGAGCAAGAAAAGAAGTTTTAATGTTTTTATGGTATATGGCTAACACAAATACCTTTCGTGAAATAGGCAACTCATTTGGTGTGTCGGCATCGTCTGCGTGGCGCTCTTTGCAAAGAGTAAGTGCTTGGCTCATTTCTATTGGCCACGAATTTGTGAAATGGCCTAACGTACTGAAAGCCGAAGAAAATATGAACAAATTTGAGGCTATGAAAAACATTCCGAACGTTATTGGGTGTATAGACTGTTCTCATATCAAAATAAGAGCTCCAAGGGACAGCAAGGAAGCATACTTTAATAGAAAACACTATTACAGTTTGCATTTGCAAGCAGTCGTAGATGCGGACAAAATGTTTATTGACGTATGTGTAGGTGAACCAGGCTCCTTACATGATAGCCGAGTTCTAAGGCGATCAAGCTTATACCGGCGTGCCCTTGATGAACAAGAAACATTTCATAACAATGCGTTCTTGCTTGGAGACTCAGCTTACCCTGCTATGAATTGGTTAATAACACCATTTAGGGACAACGGGTCATTAAATTCAACTCAAAGGCAATTCAACATCTTACATTCCTCAACAAGAATTGTGGTTGAAAACGCATTTGGAATTTTGAAAGGCAGATTCAGAAGACTTTTGCATTTTTCGGAACAAATTAATCTACAGTCAATAACGAACTTGATTATTTGTGGATGTATCTTGCACAATATTTGCATTCTGAAATACGATTGTATTGCATTAGATACAATCGATGCTGAAAGCAATGATGAGGAGAATAATCCAATTTCAGAACAAAGTCAGCTTCAAAGTGGCAACCGACGTGATGAAATTGTAGCTCATTTAATACACTGCAATAAAATAACAATTTAAACTAAGAAGTAAAATTTAATCATGTTTATTTTTTATTTAAAAATTCTCTTAGCAAAGACATTTTTTTTCGTGACGCTGCTGTTTATTTGCTTCAGCTTCCTCCATCTTCTGCAACTTTTTATTAGTAAAGTCACGGAAGACTTCATTTCGACGCTCAGCAATCTGCAATTTTGTTTTTAAGCGCATGGCCTCAAGCTTTTCCTTCGCCGATTGCGTTTCTTTGGACGATTGTGGCTGCATTGTGTTTTCGCCTTGCAATTCAAACACAAGTGGGACACTGATTGGGTCGCCGTGAAGATCCATTGTGTGTGCATTGGCTACAGTCGGACTCTTCCCAAATATTTCGTCCAGAATGCTTCCAAAGGGAGCCACGGAAGGAGCGGCACCGGTCCTCTTGTTATTGTCGATGCTCGCTCTCCATGCACGCAACAAATTTTTCAGCTTGCTGGCAAGCATGTCAACAGTCGTCGGATGTAACTAAATAAACAGGAAATAATTCACATCAGCTGATAAGATCTAAATATGAAAACCATTTTTATTATTTTACCAAAACGCCCTGAGCCTCCAGGTCTAAGAGGACGTTCTGCATTGCGTACTTCTTTTTCCGCGCATCCGTAAACTCCTCTTTGCGCACCAAGTAGGCGTTCAGGAACGCAAGCGTTTCTTCTCGAGTCCAAGTTCTTCTTTCACTTTAAAGTTATTAAAATGAAGTGTTATTGATTAAAATATTAAAAGTGTTATTTATTTAAGTTAACTTACTTTTTTTTATCCATTTGCTCCATTGCGATGATTTATTTTATTTAAAATGTCAAAATCATAACAATTCACAGCTGTTCAGAATTGCCAACTATGTTCGTTTTTAACAAAAAATGCTTTAAACTTGGCAGCATTTTCAGATCAGAAATAGAGCCAGAAAAAGAGCTGGTTCTAATTTTTGTTTTTGCTTTGTGAATAAAATAGAGTCGCGCTCTAGATCAACGGCCACGGGAATGCAGCTAATGCAACATCGTTGCTCAAAAATGAGAAAAAAAACAATTAGAAATTTAATTTTGTGACTTTCGATTCAAATATCTCCGCTGCTTTTTATAAATTTTGTTAACTTTTTTTTTTGTCTTAAAGCTTCATCAAAGTACTATGCAAAACTTATTGCATAGTATCGTTAGTTAGTTGAGTATATAAATTTTTTATATTTTTTTCAAAAAAGGTCTGAAATTTTGGAGTTTTCCTCAAAAAAATGCTAAAAATTGTTTTTGTTGTAAAAACAATTTAAATTCAAATTTGCAAACTCCATTTAAAAATTATAACATGTATAGGTAAAAATTGTTTCAATTTTACGCAAAAATTAAAAACTGTTTTTGTGATTCAAAAAGCAAGGCTACCCCTTGATTTGTTTGAACAAATTTTTTTTTCCAATATTGTGTTTTTATATTTTTGAAAAAATATACAAGCTAAAAAATTAATTTATTAGGAAAAATTATCTAAGGGCCGTTTTATTCACTTTTATAACTTGAGAGTTAGAAATAACTTTAGGATTTTTTGAAACTGAAAAAAAAATTTGTTTTATTCAGTAGAATATTTCTGTTATAACTTTTGACATTGAGAATTTGATATAACTTGAGTTTTATAACTTTTGTCAACTTGTGATTTCAATAACTTTTGAAATTGGCTCCAGTTATTTGATTTAACTTGGGATATTTGGTATAACTTGAGCTTTTTGTTTCATTCGTAAGAAATCGTAGGCTACAATTGAATACAAAAGTTTTTAACTTTTGTAAACAAATGTGATGATGTGGATTTTCTTGATCGTTTTCGATTGATAAAAGAAACCACCTGATTTTGGAGCTGATCAGAGGCAAGCTACATTGTGACGAACGGCGTAAATTGAGTAAATTAGCTTATGTGAGCTAATAGCTCACGTGAATTACAGCTAATCACTCAATTTTTTATTTTCCTTCACTACGGTGATATTGGATCAGTTTAGGTCGCAGTTGCGGATTTCAGTTGAGTGTGTATTTCATCAGTGCACATTGTATAATATAGAATGGGTATGGCACCTGTTATATTTAGGCAGCAATTCGTCAAAATACAAACAACGCAAGGTGAATTCCTAAGAGTTTCGAGAGAATTTTTCAGCACATCCAAATTTCCGCGCACAATTGGTGCAATTAACTGCACACATATGAGAATTCTATCGCCAGGAGACAAGGACTCTGAAAACTACCAAAATCGAAAGGGACGGTTCTTTTTAAATGCTTATTAGATATTATGGCGCGTTTTCAATTAAACAATATAATATTTATTACTGTAAAGTGTACACTACCAACACGCATAATATTTTTATGTTAACCAATCAATGTCAATGTTAATGTTCATTTGGCCGGATCGTTTTGTATGGAAAAAAAAAAGGTCAGCCATTCGGGATCGATCTCAAAAGTGAGAAGAACTCATTAGAACGATTTCTGCATACTTGTTTTTTTTTCAAATCAGAGAAAATTTATCGCAGCCTTTTTGATTCTCCTAAAGTTCTTTTTTTGGTAAAAAAAAAACATGGTTTTTGCTGGTAACTATTTATTTTTTACAGAACGCATACTCAAATCTGCTAAAAAGATAAATATCTTACACGTACCAACATTATGGCATACAAAAATGTTTGCTAGAGATAAATTCGAAGAGCCCGGAATAGAAAGCCAAAGCTAACTTAATTGCACATTTTTTTATGACAAAAAAGTACAAAATATTAGCGAAAACGGTTGTAAAAGGATTGATAATGCCGGTTATGCATAAAAATCGGTTGAGACATATTTATGCTTGACAATCTCGTGAAAATACACAAAGTTTTAACCAAGCCAAAATTCAATTATAATTAAAATAAAGACCTTTTTTGCAATAACTTAAACAAAATGTGTTTCAAATACTTGCATACAAACTCAAAATGGAGTTACTATTTGGTGATCTCCTGCTACTGGGAAACTGTTACGGTCAGTGGAAAATGACAGTGGTGACAAACTATGAGTTTAAGAAAAGTTTTGAATACTCTCACTATGTTCCCATATAGTTGCGTTGTGCAGCAACGCGTGCCGGAAAAAGGCTAGTATATATATAAAAAAAAGTCGTGATTTGTGTTTGTAATTCCATAACTCAAGAACGGAGCGTCCGATTTAGGTTAGGTTAAAAGGGAGGGGCAACTTTACGTTGCCTACACGGGGGCCTATTGGTCCATTGTGGTTCCCTATATCTGTGGTCCTAATATGGCAAAATCAACTAAGTCTTGCTAGTCACTGGAGCGAGGTTGGTTGAACCAACCGGTGCTCCGTATAAATCTGAAAAGATCCATCAGTGGTACATCCACGAGCTCCTGCAGTTCTCCGTACACTCTGCTTCCCATGTGGCGAAGTCGGCGTTGTTGGAGGTTAGGACACTCGCAAAGCAGATGTTTGATGGTTTCTGTTTCCTCGACATCTCCACAGCTTCTGCAGAAGTCTGGGTGTGGAATTCCCAGTCTCGAGGCCATTGTGCCTATACAACAGTGCCCCGTGAGAACTCCTACTAGGATGCGAGTTTCATTTTTACTCATTGAAAGTAGGGATTGGGTCCTTTTTTCGCAGAGTTTAGGCCATAGGTGGCGAGAGATAACACAGTCGTCCCTGTTTGACCAGGAGTTGTTTGTGTTATTTCTGGCTTTGTCATTTATTCTCTTCTTAAATTCTCCGATTGGAGCCATAATCGACCCGATCGCAGAACTTCTTTCCAGTTCTGAGCCCTCTCTTGCCAATCTGTCCGTTATTTCGTTTCCCTCTATGTCACGATGTCCGGGGACCCAGCAGATATTAATCTTGTGGGGAGGACTCATTCTGATGAGAGCTTGTCGGCAGCTCAGTACAGATTTCGAATTGGTTGTTTCGCTGCGGAGTGCTTTTATCGCAGCTTGACTGTCCACAAAGATTGTTATCCTTGATGGATTGATGTTCTTTGTTAGGATTGTCGTAGCCGCTTTTTCGATTGCAAAAATTTCTGCTTGAAAGACACTGCAGTAATCTGGTAGTCTGTATGACAAGGATAATTGTAGTGCACTGCAGTAGACTCCGGCCCCCGTGCCATTCTCCATTTTGGATCCATCAGTGAAGATCTGGATGTCGTGTTCACTGAAAGGGTGGTTCGAATCCCATTCTTCTCTTTTTGGAAAGGAGAATGACATGTTCTGCCGAAACTCTATTTTCGGGTTGATGTAATCCGAGGTGGTGGCCAGATCCTCAGGACTATACTTTGTGAGTATAGAGGCATGTCCATGCGTCCAGTGCCTCCAAAGCTTAGCCTCCTTAAGTCGAAACGCCGCTTTGGTTGCAGTGGATTTCATGTACTCGTCCAGGGGGAGAAGGTTCAATATGACCTCCAGGCCTGCCTGAGGCATTGATCGTTGTGCACCTGTTATTCTTAGACAGGCCAGTCTCTGTACTCTAGAGAGAGAGTTGAGGTAGCTTGTCTTCTCAGTGGCCTTCCACCATACAATAGAGCAGTAGGTTAGTATGCGTCTGACGATAGCCGAGTACATCCAATGGATGACATTGGGTTTCATCCCCCAATTGGTACCGAAGGTTTTCTTGCAGGCGTAGAAGGCACTGGTTGCTTTCTTTATTCTTTCATCAGTGTTGCTTTTCCAAGTGAGCTTTGAGTCAAGGATTACTCCGAGATATTTTGCTTTATTGGATAGCTGCAGGGTTCTGCCATTTATCTTTGGGAGGCAGAAATTCTCAATCTTGTTTCTTTTTGTGAATAGCACCAGTTCGGTTTTATCGGGATTGACCCCTAGTCCGTTTGGTACTGCCCACGAGACAGTTTCTTTAAGTGCTGTTTCTATCATGTTGCTGATGGTTGAGAGATGCTTCCCTCCCACCAGCAGTACGACATCGTCAGCATATGCTGTCACTTTAAAGCCTTTTTCGCTGAGAGTAGTCAGCAGTTCGTTTACAATAGGATCCAAAGCAAGGGAGATATGACTCCCCCTTGAGGTGTTCCTCTTGAAGTTGTTTTCCTTGCTTTACTGTTTCCGATTTGTGTGTTGATGATTCTGCTTTTCAGCATTTCAACAATCCACTTGGTTATCTTTTCTTCCACTTGTAGATTTTCAAGAGCTGCCCTTATTGAATCTGTGCTTACATTGTTGAAAGCCCCTTCGATATCAAGAAAAGCAGCTAGGGTGTAATCTTTGAAGTGGAGGTTTCTCTCAATTACCGAGACTACCTCGTGTAGCGCTGTTTCCACCGACTTACCTTTAAGGTAGGCGTGTTGTTTGCTACACAGGTTTCGGTCATTAAGGAGCGATCTTATGTGTTGATCCAGAATTCTCTCTAATGTTTTCAGTGAGAAAGAAGAAAGACTAATGGGTCTATAATCTTTTGCGGTGGAGTGAGTAGCTTTCCCAGCTTTCGGTCTGAAGACTACTTTCACCTCTCTCCAATTTACGGGCACATAACCCAGCCTTAGGCAACTATTAAAAATTTTTAAAAGCCAGGTTGAGATAGCCGGTAGAGCGTGCTGAAGCATAGCGGGGGTGATACCATCGGGTCCAGCCGATTTATACGGCTTGAAAGATTTAATCGCCCACTCTATTTTGTGCTCTGTTATTAAATTGGGTATATCAATGTGGGTTTCTGGGAAGATGCTTCTGGATCTGTACGGGTTCGCATGTATTGCGGGATCGGTACAGCCAGGGAAGTGGGCTTCCATGAGTAGTGTCACTGTCTCCTGGCAAGTTTCCGTCCACGAGTTGTCTGAGCGTTTAAGGTAGCCCGGGGCTACCGGATCCTTTGATAGGATTTTGCGTAGTCGGGCCGCCTCGCTAGTGTTCTCAATGGATTCACAGAAAGATTGCCACGATTTCCTTTTAGCTCTTCTTAGGTCTCTAGTGTAGGAATTGAGAGCAGATCTGTAAGAGTCCCATTCTGCCTCTTCCTTGCTTAACCTGGCCCTGTTATGCAGACTTCTAACCTCAGTTCTCCTTGCTTTGAGATCGCTGTTCCACCATTTTTGTTTTGGTTTGCGACTCCTGGAGATGGGGCAGAACTTGCAGAAAGCCTTATTCATTTTCCCTGAGATGAAACCGACTGCACTGTCAATGGCTATACTGTCAGAAAGGTCATCCTTACATGGGTGAGAGATCTGAGTTTCTAGCCATCTAGTGTATTCAATCCAGTTCGTTCTTTTTGGGTTTCTAAATGGTTCTGTGCGAGT
The DNA here is from genome assembly GCA_943735915.1 of Pherbina coryleti. Taxonomy (NCBI): domain Eukaryota; kingdom Metazoa; phylum Arthropoda; class Insecta; order Diptera; family Sciomyzidae; genus Pherbina; species Pherbina coryleti. Next base: position 104,925,999 of record OX030948.1, on the reverse strand, counting down.
AGTGTTCTCAAAGTCAATATTAAAGAGTATCTTAAAGTGATCTGAAAAAGAATCGATAGGAGATATCCTCCAGTTTCTAACTAATTCCCTATTTTTTCCTAGTGCAAAAGTGAGGTCAAGAATCTCTTCCCTGACTCTATTATGACTCTATTAGTGGGATGGTCTCCCTTATTACATAATGTCAAGTCTGATGTAAGGAGGTATTCAAAAATGGACTCACCTCTTCTATTAACGTCCTTGCTGCCCCATTGAATGTGGAGTGCGTTAGCGTCGCAGTCCAGCACCATAGAGATGTTCCTGGTGCTAGCGTATGTCGCTAGATCTCGGACTGCCTGCTGCTTCATATGGCATATAGGACGAGGCCAAAATGATTGGGTGATCATTTGATTCTGCCCTTATAGCCACCGTGTCTCCGTCGCTGAATCTGTGAAGAAAAAGAAAATTTAGAGATTTCCTCACAAGAATGCAATTTCTTATCTTGTTACCTTCAGTGGAGTGAAACAGGTTAAACTGCTTCGCCCCTAGTCCTTATACCCTATTGGCTATTAGCCAGGGTTCCTGGATTAGGGCTAGGTCCACATCCTTCTCCTGCATGAAGATCAACAGATCTTCAGTGGCTGCTTTGCAGTGGTGCAAGTTAATTTGCACTGTCTGCAGCATCAGTGCCTTTACATTCCCCATGCACCCTGACTTTCACTGCCCCGATCCCAAATTTCAGCACACCTGATCGACCCCTGATCAGATCTACTGAGGTTTTGTCCATGGCAAAGGTAAGTTCTTCACCTTTTTGGACTCGAGTAGTTTCCAGTCTTTCACGTTGGCCCAGTCGTTCTACTTTGCCAACAGTCCAACTATGGAGCTGTCCTCGTGCGCAGCAGGAGGTGGGATCCAAATTTTGGCTAGTCGGCGAAGCGGAAGTGCTGCGCGGGGTAGTACCTTGAGCTTGGCCCCCTCTCAGAGTTCTCCTATATTAGAGATGGTATGGGAGAGGAACTCAAGTGACTTCCCGTTGCTGCACCCGACGATCTTCACCCCCTTTGCCCACCCAGCACCGTCAAACTTGTACTCCTCGGAGTCGCCGTTTTCGGTATTGGCCATCATCACTTTGAGGATCTCGTTCTCCACAAGCAGCCATCTGTCCAGCGATATCCTACCGTCCGGATTTTGCTGGTCGATGATGGCTATCTGCAGGTCACTAGGCGCGTCTTCGAAACCAGGGGAAGGTCTGGGCCTTTTGGGTCCGTTTCCTCTGGTTTCATCCTCTGATCTTTGCCGTTTGGCCTCCGATCCTGAGGTTCCGGCGCGCTCCCCGGTGGAGACTCTGCCTGCCAGGTCTCGAGATGTCCCAGAAGGGGTTCTCGAGTGTCCGGCAAGCTCAGCCTTATAAGATGGCTTCACCATGCACGTAGTGGGCGCGGAGATAGTTTTGATCTCTTCTTTCTTCGAATTGGATTTCCCCTTAAGGTTCTTCCTGGACTTGGAAGTTTGTGAGGGGGGATCCGCTTTCCTGGGTGCAATCTCTCACTCGCCGTTCGCCTTGGGGGCAGTAGCTACGGGAGGGATTGCGGGGTTTTGTGGGACTCTGGGTTCGAGAAAAATCCCAGCTTCCTTTTTCTTGAAGAGTTTCACCAACCTTTCGTGCTTTTTAACTAGCTTCTTATCCCTAATTTCTAGAGAAGCTGTATCGCGGGCCATCATCCTTTTCAGGAAGCGCTTCGAGCTCCTGTAGTTGGAGCGAGCTTTGATGGCACCTGCGGACAGCGGAGCTTTCACCTTTATGTCGGTGATTTCCATTTTGGATTCAACAATTCGTCCTCTGTGTCGGTGCCGATACAGGTAGCGGTCGAGGGAGGATTGGAGTCCTCCTCAGTGCTGTCCAAGTAAAGGCGTCCGAGGAGAGGAATTGAATCGGAGGATTCCTCCGAAGGGGGGATTAACGGCGTGGACGGAAGGCGATTTGCCGGACATGGGGCTATGAAGGAGCTGGGGTTGGATACGGACACGGACACTTTTGGGTTGGACTGAGACGAGGGCACGGACGGACTAGGGTTGGACGGGATGCTCGTTGCGAGTACAACAGACAGGGAGGAGTCGGACAGGGGTTCGGACGTTGTGTTGTTTGGTTGCCTCGAAAGGCTAGGTTTGTTTGAGTTTGGTTTTGGTTTTGTTTCTTGTTTGATATTTTGCATGATTGGACCCACGAGTGGCGGAGAAAGGGCGGTCGATCTGCGCAGAGATCCGCATACGCAGACAAGGCTTATTACATCCGGAGGGCGCCAGGTATCTCGATGGCTCCGTTTGCGACTGAGCTTTTTAATACTTGGCCCCCAGCCAGGCTGATTCTCGGTACGGGTCGCATGACGCCTTAATCCGGCCCAGACCTCAATCCGATGGTTGGAGGTCTGCAAATTGAGCGTCCAGCTATGGAACAGCTTTGTCCCCCCAACTGCAGTCTCCAACCTTGGCTAACTACCGTTCTTGCGAACACTGGAGCAGTTATTACCAGCTGGCACCCACGTGGAGGATTTGGAAGAGGATTTTGCCAGCCAGCGTCCGATTTACTTTGTTGTGTTCTTATTGGCCGTATCATGGTTCGTATGTGAAAATTTTTGCCACAGCTTTTTTAACCGCCCACAAATTAATGAACATTTTATATTTCAGACGGCTTGGGTCTTATCAGACTAAAATTCAGTACGTTAGTTCATATGGTTACTGTTGGCAACAGTACTACGAATGTGGGGAGAGCTATACAAATATGCTGGGGGTTCCTCCTCTCTCATATATGTATATCTATCTAATTCTTATCTATTTTGGTTCGGTTGCTTAAAACTTTAAAACGACTGGACCAAATTGAATACTTCCTTCTGCGAATATGTGATATCGAATCTTTTTTTAATTATAGTTCACTCAGCATCGAAACTTGATATTCGAATGAAATTTTCACGTGCCGTTCCACTGGTGAAAATTTATAGGCGTTGGACGAGGGGTGTGGCACTTTTTCAGCAGCCCAAATTTAAGGTATAACTCTCGAACTGTAAGTCACATATCAATTTAACTTGGTAAAAACGTACTATTTAGTTGTGTGATTTTACTGGCAAAATTGAATGACCATTTGACAGGTGGGCGTGGCACTGCCGATACAATTAAAATTTAGCTATCGAATAGCTTTTGGAAGTAGAAGTCATGGAGAATGTATATCTACAAGAGAACTGGGACGGGCATAGAAAGAGGGGTTATGGCTTCGACCACACAAGTCAAATTTTTGATATTGAATAGCTTTGAAACAAAACATCGCATGACAATAAAACTCAGTATGGAGTTACTAATTGCCAAAGTCTTTCTACTGGAAAACTGGTGCATTGGAAAAGGGGGTGTTGCCCGATTTTCTATACAGAATAGCTATGGAAATTAAAATCACAGGACATTGAAACTCATAATGGAATTGCCACCTGGGAGTGATGTTCTGCTACTGGGAAACTGTAACGGGCAGTGGAACATGAGCGTGGTGTCAGACTAAGGGACTAATAAAAGTTTTGAATTTACTTATTATTTCAATATACTTGCCGGGTGCAGCAACGCGCGCCGGGTATCGCTAGTGTTATATATGACAAATAATATGCATCTATAGACTTCTGCTGAAGTCTCTTCAATGCGTAATTTCTGATAAATGAGTTAAGAATTTATGATGATATGAAAATCAAACGGAGTTGAGGAAAAGGAAGAATAACAACAATAATACATTTACAATCCTTGATAGCAGAAAAAAGTTGTGATCAATATTCGAAAAAGCTGCATACAGGTAAAACCATGCCTGAAATTTTAAATACGATTGGGTTGGCTTCTGATCAGTGTTGCCAGAATGGCAGTTTTGCCTGCAAATGACAGTTTTTTAAACTCTGTGCAGGTTGGCAGTTTTTCTAAGAAAAATACAGTTTTTTCATTATTAATGCAGTTTTTAAGGGTAAAATGCAGTTTTTGTGAAAATATAAAATCTTATGTAGTTTTCATAAATTCTCTTTATCAAAACATCATTATGGTTCAATTACATCTTTAAAGCAGACCTGCTTTGAACTTTAGAAGCAGCTTCAGCCAACTTCAAGCATTTAACATTGAACATAAACGAACCTCACTTCTCTACTTGCGCCAATTTGCGTGTTTTCGTTTGAAGGCTGCAAGCCTTGTGGATCCTGGGAGGAAAATAAGTACTTGAAAGGTTGGATTAGTGCGACAAATAGAAATTCCAGCCCTCTCAAAAAAAAAAAAAAAAAAACAATTATTATTGTTCAAGCTTTGACGTATCAAAAACTATGATACAAATATGTAATAGTGATATGTATAACTAAAGCAAATAATAATATACATATATAAAAAAAAAACATTAAAAATACTTGAATTACTTATCTTAAAATGATCTGAAATGTGAATAAAATAGCAGAAGTTTTTTATATAATATACAACAATTTTATATACAAATGAATTTGTTTTATTTCTGTTTTTAATAAAAAAATTACAGAAAATGCTTGACAAATAGTTTTTTAGAATGGCAGTTTTTGTGTTCAAAATGCAGTTTTTTTCTTCAGATATGGCAGTGTTTTGAAAAAAAAAACTGGCAACACTGCTTCTGATGGTTGGCTTCTGAGAATGTAAATAAAAAGTTCTAAGTTGCAAAAAGAAAGATTTGTTCTAGGGCATAAAGAAATTCTTAGTAATTTTCTCGGCAATTTTCAGAATGAGCCAAACTTAAGTAGCTAAGTGGATCACAACGAAAATCTATCTTTACGCGCCGAGTTTAGCAGTTTTTAACTAAACTTACCATCTAAATCCGCTTGAATGGTCCTGAGTGTTTCCGGTGGTATGCAGAAACTAAGAACTGTAGATTTCTACGTTCTATGAACGAACAAACCTGGCAGAACTCAGAACGGATCGCAATTAACTAAAAGTATTACGCCTAAGACTAATTTATATATGTACATCTAATGTAATTTCGAATTCTAACAAAAGCACTCGGTAAATAATGATAATGTCTTAATTTCAAATAACCTCTATCACAAAAATAAAAAACCTCATCATACAAACCATCTCAATCGCGTCTCATTCCACCTTAACCCAGTCTCTGATCCATCTCCTAATAAAAATAATCCAGAAACCCCCAATACATTCGTACATCCCCAATCCTAGCTTTGTTCATTCCCATACTATAAACCCTTCTTTGTCCGTTCATATTACAAACTTGCCCTCTAACCAACTTTACAGCTCAAAGACTTTGTTGGCCCTCTTTTATCCCCAAGGGTAAAATTGACTGGAATTCCTGCGCAGATACTGAGAGCAGATATGCACTTTTTCGCCTTAGAGAAAATAGTGTCTACAACAACGTTCGTATTTTTCTCGCATACATGCATAAAGCCCCTGACTTTTAAGAGTACCATACTACCTTAAATTTATAAAGGTACCATACTACCTTATTTTTTTATACTACCTTAAATGCAAAAACTCATCGGAAAACAACCAATTTATTTTTGAAAACAGAAAAAAAATTTTTAAAAATTTAATAAAAATTAATATAAAAAAATTAAAATGTGTATTTATTCATACAAACAAAACATTTATACAGTTTTTTCCCTGTAAGCATTAAGTAATTATAAAAAAAAATAATAAAACAAAATTTATTTCTATGGTTATTTCACAATATATTTGAATCAAGTTTGTACTTTTCGTTTCTTCGGACTGCAGCTAATAAGGCTTTATTATGAAAAAAAAATTTATAAAATTTGTCACTGGTTAAGTCCTTATCGTAAAATTGAACCATAACTAAATTTTTAACTTCAGGTAACAGTCTATTCCTTTCGTTAGTCCACTGAGTCCACTTTTGGTTACAGTATTATGTGCCGGTTTAGCGGAAAAAACTACAAATTTTTAAAATTCGGAGGCTGTGCTATAAGTACGACATTTGAAATAATTTATCCATTTTTCATCCAATAACATTTTCGAGAATTCCGTATTATTTGCCATGTCTTTTACAATTTTTTTAAAATTAATACTTTGGTCAAATAACAACCACTCATCAATTTAGACGCCATTTTCTTTTAGATACTGAACAGATTCTTTGATGCTGTTCCAAGACGGTTCAACGTTTAGTCTCATCCATCCAAATATTTTGCATTGCTCAAAAGTACTCTTCCATTGATTTAATTAATATATCCTCAGATTTGCAATTTTGCATTTTCTTAAAGCCTTAAGTCTCAAGAATATGTGGTGAAAATTTCAAATCGATATCTCAAAAAATAACAAAATTATAGCCTAGTGAGTGAACCGCCTTCTAGAGCGCGCAGTGCTGGCGCTTATTTTCAAACTAGTTTTCATCGTTTTCATGTTTTCAAAGTCGGTGACCAAGATTTCTCGAAGCTCAGTGAACCGATCGTTTTGATTTTTTTTGCAGGCTTATTTTTTCATAATAATCTCGTACTTGTCATAGGATTTTTTTATTGTAGTTTTGTTCATTTTTTATAGGCAAAATTATGACGAATTTTTGGTCGAAAATCGTTTTTTTTACGTTCGAAAGTCCGCCATTTTGTGAAAAATCAATATTTTCAAAAACGGCTATGACAAGTACGAGTTTTAAGTATCTCGTGTAATAATATATTTCATTTTTTTGTTTCTGATGAAATGAAATTAGGAGGAGCAATCTTGGTCACCACGCACTTTAACCAACTACGCCACGGACGCCACAGTTTGTACGGTATAAATCGAAAAAAGTTATAAATTTTAAAAACAATTGAAAATTTATTCCACATCTATACTTAATCCGTCGAGAGCATTATATACGCAATTATTGAATAAATGAACCGGGCATCCAATTCCAATCCATGGTTTCTTTAAATATTTTTCAAATCTACGGAAAATATTGTATTTTCGATAAACACCACCAAAATTTGTATTGCAATTATCCCCTGTAAATGCAAACATTTACTGATTAAATTTAAATGTTCCAATGTACACAGATCCACTGTTCATAATCTTCTCGATTTTACAACATTTTGCGCAAATTCTATCGAATCTGGTAATCAGGTCGAATGCATTTACACTGACTTTAGTAAGGCATTTGATAAACTTCCTCACAATCTAATTTTATTTAAGCTCACGTCTATGGGATTTCCGCAATATTGTTTTTAATGGATAAAATCGCATTTGTCAGAGCGATCTTATCAAATGCGATTCCGAGGTGTGTTGTCTTCTGAGTTTATTGCGGAATACGGTGTTTCTCAGGGTAGCCACCTAGGTCCACTTCTGTTTATTTTTGCATCAAGTAATGATGCAACTCACATCATAAAAAACTCTCATCTGCTTATTTAAGCAGATGATATGAAAATATACACAACAATAAACTCACAAGACAATTCAGCCCTACTCTAGTCCGATCTGAAATCTTTTGAGTTTTGAAAAATAATATGTTTTTTAATCCAGATAAATGCCAAACTATGACCTTTTCGCGTAGAAGGAATAATTAAACTATCGAATATCAAATTAAGGATACTGCCTTTTTTTTTTTTTTTTTTTTTTTTTGGATTCGCCCGGAGGTAAGAAATCTTCATAGATACGTATGACCCGCGCCATACGCATGCACGATTTACATTCTAAGAAGTTCCCGGATCAGCCGGACTGAATAGAATGCACCTACGTGCTAAAACTTACCACCTATTGGCAAATAAAAGCCTCCACTAAGCACAATTGCTTGGCCTTTCAGCGGAAATCAAAATTAAGTAAAGAAACATTTTAAATTTGAGTATTTTTTGTGCTTATGTAAACATCATAAACATCATCGAATAAAAGCACAATCTTCATAATACGAAGATATACAAGACAACATCCAAAGTAATTCACCAGACCATACATAACCACGTTCATAACTGCTGTCATTCGGCTTGGGGCTACTGTCCAACCCAAGATCCTACGTGGAACAGAGATGCAACTCTCAAACACCAAACCAATACCAAACATAGCACAGATATACAAGTATATATTGTGCAGGCACAATATATTTATATATTCGGGTCACTAAAATAAGGGAACACCGAGCTAAAGTTATTATTTGGATATGCATTTGGGCCAACGCAGGTAAAAACTTGTATGGAAAAGAGATAAACTCTGACGCACCAAGCCGAGAGACACGGTTTTCATGGTCCCATTTCAAACTTGGGAAGCTATAGAACTAAAGATCTAAAATAATTTAATGAAAAAAAAAAAAAAAATAAAGCAACGAAACTGAATAAAGAGAAAACTTAAAGTATCTAACATATTCGATGATGCTTATTTGTTAAATCGTAAAATCTACACAATTATCGCGAGTTAAATTTGTTAAATCGTAAAATCTACACAATTATCGCGAGTTGTATTTGTTATCACAATGAATGTGTTAACTATTCAAATGTAATATCATTTTACGTTTTAAGACATCTACCGAGTCAGAAAAATTTATCAAGTTCAAGTTACCATTGAAATCACTACACATACATCGGAAAGGGTCGTGAAGGGCATAATTAGAAGTGCACTGACTCAACTTAAAAAGCTGGAAATGTCTGGCTCCGCTCCTGGGGATGTTGAAGTTTAATAAAGAAAGAAGGTATTGTGAGTCTATATCGCCACTGAGAAGTTTGTATAAAAAGGAGACATTGAGCATAATTCTTCTGCTTCTTAAGGAAGGCAGGGAAATAATTTTAAGGCGGGTTTCATAAGGGGGTAGGATAATGTTGGGGTTCCAACGATAATGTAAAGCAAAAAGTAAGAATTGTTTCTGGACCGATTCTAATGCATCGATGTGGACATTGTATTGAGGGTTCCATATAACGGATGCATATTCAAGAATTGGTCTAACAAGAGAGGTATAAAGTATCTTAGTAGTGAAAGGATCGTTGAATTCTTTAGCCCATCTTTTAATGAAACCAAGGACACCTCTAGCCTTATTTACGACCAAATTAACTTGAAGATTGAAACGAAGTTTAGGATCCATAATTACACCTAAATCAAGAAAACTGTGTACAATTTCTAAGTTAGTATTATTTATAGTGTAATTAATACTATTAGCAATTCGACGTGAGAATGTCATTTGCTTACATTTTTTTAAGTTTAATTTTAAAAGATTTAAATTACACCACTCCACTAGACTATTTAAATCGGATTGTAAGAGTTGTTGTTCTTCAGGCGATTTGCAAGTTAGAAAAAGTTTTACGTCATCGGCGTACATTAAGACGTTACAGTGTTTTATTACAGAAGGAAGGTCATTTATAAACAGTAAAAATAAAACCGGACCAAGATGACTTCCCTGAGGAACACCTGATGTGACCAAAATATTTTTTGACATAGAATTCTTATATAAAACTTTTTGCGAACGATTCGACAAGTACGATTTAATCCAGTGTAATAGTTTGACGGGAAACCCAATTAGATGAAGCTTTTTCAGAAGAAGATAATGATTAACACTATCGAAAGCTTTGCTAAAGTCTGTATAAATAACGTCAGTCTGTCGTCCTAAAGTAAAACCTTTAATGACACGCGTAGTAAACTCCAAGAGGTTAGTTATCGTAGATTTTCCCTTTAAAAAACCATGTTGAGAGGTGGAAATGGAGGAAGATACGACGTGGGTTATTTGATCAGTTATAATTTTCTCAAATAACTTAGGGATTGCGCTTAGTTTTGCGATACCTCGGTAATTGGAAACATCAATTTTTGAGCCAGATTTATGAAGAGGTATTATATAAGATTTTCTCCATATATAGGGAAAATGACCACTGTGCAAGGATGTGTTAAAAATGATTGATAGGGGAGAACACAAACTAATAGAACAATGTTTTAAAATGCAGCTCGGTATTTCGTCAGGACCAGTCGTAAAAGTAGATTTAACTTGTCGAAGGTAATGCATAACTATATTAGAATCTATTACGGGGATTTCAAAAGAGTTAACTGGTGGTAGGTAGGGATATTCAAGACTCGTGCTCAATGGTATATCGGAGTAGGTTGTTTTAAAGAAGCTTGCAAACATGTTGGAAACTTCGATGTCGCAAGATGCTTCTTCATGATTGAATTTCATAAGAGGTGGGAAGCTGGAGGTTTTTCGTTTTGAATTGACAAAAGTGTAGAAAAGTTTCGGATTATCTTTGAATTGAGTTTTTATTTTGGCTATATAGGCTGAGTAGCATTGTTTATTTAATAGTTGATATCTGTAACGACAAGAGGAATAGCAAGCGAAATCTAAATTAGAGCCTGACTTTTTATATTTCTTAAATAAGCGATTTTTGGAATTTTTTAAAGACTTAAGCTCACTAGTTAACCAAGGAGGGTTTAAAGGCTTGAAATTACTATTTTGTTTTGGCACAGATAATGAAAAGCAATTTTGCAAGGTATCATTGAAAAACTGCACTGAAGATTCGACATCATAAAAAGAGTACGAAGACCTATTATTTAAAATTGGGGACCAGTCAACCCGCGCGAGAAGAGCATTAAGTTTAACATAATCTGTTTTTTTAAAGTTAAAAATTTTATTATTTCGCGTATTTGGAGCTAATTTATTTTCACTTTCGTTGGCAAGTAATATTGTTATTTCAAGAGTTGGATGATAATCATCTTCCGGAACAGAAACTGGGTTCGAACGACGGAGATTTACAGAAGTGCATCTGTCTACAAATACAAGGTCAAGAGATCTACAATTTTTATTGAGAATATTATTAACCTGTTGAAGACACAGATCAGACAACTTATCTAAGAAATCATTTATCCAATCAGAGGCAGAAATAGGAGTAAGAAATTCGGAATCATCGGACAAACTCCAGGACACGGAAGGTAAGTTGAAATCACCTAAAACAATGATAGTATCCATATTTTTAAGCATATTATGGACAATTTCGATGGCATTAATATGGTTTAAGTAAATTAATAAATCACTTTTAGGTGGAATGTAAGAGCAAGTAAGAAAAATAGTATTATTATTAAATTTAACTGTAACACAAATAAACTCCAGATCGTTGGTGCCAGGAATTGTTAATTCCTCAGAAGCAAGGGAGTTATGGACGGCTATCAGAACGCCACCACCGATCTTATCATAGCGATCTTTACGAAAAATTTGGTACTTATTGCACATTATTTCAGAATTTAATACGTTAGAGCGAAGCCAAGTTTCAGTAAAAACTATAAAGTTATATTCAAAATCAAAACTGTTAATGAAAATATCGGAAAGTTTAGAATTGAGACCTCTAACATTTTGATAGACAAGCTCTAATTTAGACTTGTGATTTTTTAATCGTTTTTTGTATGGTACTGAGGATTATTAGAAGGACGAGGCAAGTGTACAACATTTGCAATACGCGGTTTGTTTTTGAATTCAAATTCATGAACAATTGTATTACGAGGCCAAAAGTTTACATCCACAAGAGTATTAAATAAGTTTTCCGGAACAGTCAATCTAAACGAAGTAGTCAGTCTCGGATTTAAATATTTGAATTTTTGGATCGAAAGAGACAAAGAGCACTTCAACTTTGCTTTAATAAAAAAGTCTATATCATTTTCCGTTGTATCTGCAGCTAAGCGCGAAACAAAGATTGATTTATTTGGAGGAACCGCAATCAATGGTTTAGGTGAGATTGGAACAGAAGCCTCCGAAGTAAGTGCAACCTGATGAGCATCGACAACAGTAGGAGCAAGAGAAACAGTTTGGGCGTACGACATATCTGGCAATGTAAGTGATGGAGCCGACGACGGCAAAGGAGCAGAAACAGTTAAAAGAGTTAAATTTGAAGAAGAAGCAACAGTAGGAAGAGGGGTACTAATAGTACAAGTGTCCATGTCTTCAACAATGTCCTGTTCGGAAGAAGGTGGTGGTGGTGTCAAGTCAGTTTTCTGCTTGCTTCGAAGGGTCATGTGTTTCTTTTTTCGCTTGGGTGACGAATTTGGCTCATCAATATATTTAAACTCATTGAAAAGAGTTTGGTATTTATTAAATTTAGCAGAAAGCGAGGAAAGTTCCCTACTCATTTCAGAGAAACCTTGCTTCGTCTGCTTGAATAATTTGTAGAAATTTATGTCGGCCAACCTACATTTTTCGCAAGACCAACGTAAGCCTTTACCTTCATCAATATGGTCTGCTACTCGACCTGACACGCCTGCACACTTGATATGAACAGCGTTGTCACATAACCAACATGACAAAAACCGCTCGGTATCACCCTTCGTAAAGCAGCCAGGTTTGGTACAAATCATTTTAAATGAAGATATGAAAATTTATAATTGTAAAAAAAAAAATTAAAAAGAAAAAGAAGAAATGTAGTGATTTCAACAAGCGTAAACAATAATGTTCTAATTTAAAAAATGCTTTAGAAAAACCAAAAACAAAAAAAATAATAAGAATAGTATTAATGTATAATTAATTAATAAAGAGTAAATATAAAGTAAATATAGCTATTAAAAATGAACTATGCAGTATGCCAACACTGTTTAATTCAAAAGTGACTAAAAGTATGCAAAGTTTTTTTTATTTTTTTTTATTTAATATATGGCAATAATTATTTCCACAGTTTAAAAAACACTGTAACTAGGCAGATGTCTTAAACTTCAGATAAACAAAGCAAGCGAAAGTCGTGTGAAAGTCGTGAAAGATCTTGGTGTATACATGGATTCTAAGCTATCGTTTAACATCCATATTGAAAATCGCTGGGCCAAAGAGTTTAATAGCATTATTACAACTACAACGTTGTATTATGCAATTGTGCGTCCTCACTAGAATACGCAAGTCAAGTTTGGTGCCCAAGTTACAATGTGCATGTTGATCGAATAGAAAGAATCCAAAAACGTTATGTTCGGTTTGCTCTACGGGGCTTAAGTGGATTTGACATTTTAAGCCTTCCTCCTTATGAGGATCACTTAAAACTATTAAAAGTGCAATCATTGAGTGAGCGAAGGAAGATTTCGTATATTAACACCAACTCATAACCGGTGTATTCGTTTTTCCAGAACTTCTTTCTCTTATAAATTTTAGCTCGAATCGTAGAAGCAGTAGAAACTCTAACAATTTAATTTATTTCCCATTTAGTAGAATAAATTATAAGATAACTGCTCCTTTAAACCGCATGAGTATCTTAGTTAACAATTGCAGCTTTTTTGATGTTAACTTGTCAAAAGGTCAACTCAAAAGTAAATTAAGAACTATTGTGTAATTGCATGACTATGTTCTGCAGGGTTAGTTGTTTCGTCCTGTGTTGTCCCTTAGCCCAACCACTGTTTTGGTGGGTACATTTTTCCAACATAAACTTATTTTGAGCCACTTATATCAATATCGTTGATAATTTCAGAGATTTTTGGGTTGTGGCTTTAAATGGACTAATACTGAGAATGTGCGAAAAAGCTGTATTAGCTGAACTCTATTGTTATTGCATGTATTAATTATCAAATTGCAGATCGTCTCGGACTTCTCATTAGTTACTGATTTAAAGTCCAATAAACAATGCGTAATTCCAGCTTCTTTAGAGAATTATTGAACTAAAATAGGGAACATTTTGATTGAGACATGATTCGACCCATATTTAATTGTTCCATCTCTCATCTTTTGAAATGTATATCTAATGACAGTGGTGCTAAGACCATGTTCATGATGGCTTTAGTTTTTGTTGTTGCTGAAGAACATTTTATGGCTATTTCAGAACCCGAAAATACAGAGTGTGCCAAACACAAGTTTTATTTCTAAAATGCAATAAAATGAACAAAATTAATTTTTTCCAATTATTTTGGCTTTATTAGTAAGAACAAACTTTCCCATTAATTATAGAACACAATGTTGGTCAAGTGGCTGCCTCGGCTGGCTTTGCAGTAGCGCATTCTGTCATTCCAATTTTCCAAGACCTTGTTGATGATTTCAGGCTGTAGCTCACGGATTGCTTGGATGAATCGTTTCCGAATTGTTGGCAAAACATCGGTCATTCACGGTTCACAAAAAAAAGTCTAAAGGGGTCAAATCGCCGCTCAGAGGCGGTCAATTGGCAACACCAAGCCGGCTGATAATACGATTTGGGAATTTGGTGCACAAAAGATCGATTGTGACATGGGCTGTGTGACATGTAGCACCATACTGCATGAACCAGAGGTCGTTCAAATTCATGTCTCCAATTTCAGTAAAAAAAGTCGGTTAACATGGCTCTGTAACGCCCAGCTTTTACCAAAACGTTGTTCCCGTGATGCCACTACTCCATAATCCGGACCAAAGTGTCACTCTCTGTGGATGCATCGGCTTCTCGACAATAACTTGCGGGTTTTCCGAGCCCCAGATGCGACAATTTTGTTTGTTAACGTAGCCGCCGAGATGAAAATGCGGTGCTGTATTTCGGCCAGAACTTCTTTTCAAATAATGTACTGTTTTGGGTACAAAACCCTCACTTTGGCAATAAGTTTCCAAAATTTCCTAGTGTTGTTCAAGCGTAAAACGATTCATTTCTTTCCGCGGAGGTATAGATACTGACTTTATGTAAAGATTTCGAGCTGAAAACAGCTGTCAGTGCCAAAATAACCTATGATTTAAAAAGAAACCACTAGATGGCCCACCCTATATGCGCCAATATAATTTTGTAGAACAATCACAGGCGATTTTGGTGAATTTTCGTGATGCTTCACGGCATGAAATGCCATAGTTGCTTCGGCTGCCAACATTTTTTCTTCTATGTTGCTGTTTTGTTGCACAAAAAAATCATTCAAATTTTTGGAGGAACTGTAGTGATCGTATATTCAAGGGGCACGGACGTGCCGGTCGATCGTCCCCTTGCTTGTTCTTGTGCCGTCATTGCGTTCCGTCTGTCCTGCGTCCAGTGTTTTGTGTTTCAATTTATTTGTGTTAAAAATTAACTTTTAATTAAATGAATGTGCCTGGAAATAATAAAAAATATTACAAATAATATATATGTGCTAAAATTATTTTATTATATATAAATAATAATAAATACAAATTAAAAAAAAAAAAAACCAAAAATAAATACATAACAATAAACCAAAAAAAAAAAAAAAACAAACCCAACAAACAAATAACTAATGTAGCTGCATAAAACTGCATAAAAACAACAACAATAACCAGCATCAAACCAGTTGTTCCAACAGCCCCCAACAGCAACAACATCGCTGGAAAAATATATATTTTTTTGCTAGCCACGCGAGGGGCTTTTCTATGCTCCTCGCTGCGTAAGTAATTGTTGTTTGCTGTCGTATCCGTCTATTCCCCCATCCTCTCCAATTAGTTACGACTGTGAGTGAGGTTGCACTGTTGAGCAAAATTGTGCTGAGGCAAAGGCATAGCACTTGCTTTTGTACATTTGCTTATGCTCTCGGTGTTTAATCTCTTAGCAGTTGTAACTAATTACCTATATACCCTTATTTTGTTTGAGGTTTACACTGAGCGAAAATGTCGGGTCATTTTGCATAGATTTTTGCAATGTGCGTGGAATGAGGATGAAATTTTTCTCGGTTTATGCATATTGTATTCTTAATAGGCCTCAAATAATGGCACTGAGTGAGACCCAGGTGAGCGAGGATGCAGATCCACTGGATTTTCTTATACCTGGGTATCGCTTACTGCCATTGTTTTCCCTGCATAGGGGCATCGCCCTTTTTATAAGAACAGATGTGGCGTATCAGTGCGAGAGGAGTCTGAGCGTTACCGACCCAGAGTTCACCTCCTTGTGGGTGAAGTTCAGGTTTCGCTCGCACTTGATGCACTTCTGCTACGTCTATAGAAGTCCGAATTTAGGGAAGGAGTCCACTTTCAATAAATTGGACTCTCTCTCTGATTTGATAACGCATATTTTGGGGTTGTTCCCTGACAGCGAAATCGTTGTTGCTGGTGATTTCAACGTCCACAACCCGGCTTGGTTATGTCACTCGGGCCAAATAAAACCTGAAGGACAATATGTTGAGCTTTTGGCTGAATCGAACCATCTGATTCAATTAGTGAAGGAACCAACTTACATTCCTAGAGTTGGTCTGCAAAGCCCTAAAGTCCTTGACCTTTTTCTGACTTCGCATCCTGAAAAATACGATGTGAGTGTCCACGCACCTCTTGGCAATTCGGACCACTGTACCATATCTGCTGCTTTTTCATATTCTAACCTATGCACTTCTACGCCTAAAGCCCCGAAGAGGATCGCTTGGTTTTATGAAAGAGCAAATTGGATTGCGCTAAATAATTTTTATCGTAATTTCAATTGGAAATTATGATTCGCTGATAGAAATGTAAATGCCGCGGCTCTTATGGTACAAGAAATTATTTTATTGGGTATGCGGTCTTTCATTCAAGCATTAAGCCAAAATATCACTCCTGGTTTAATGAGACTTGCAGGATTGCAGTCAGGTCCAAAGAGGAAGCCTTTCAAAATTGGCGTTCCCACAAGAATGCTGATAATAGAAGACTTCGCATTGAGGCTATGAATCGCTGTAATGTAGTTTTAAAACGCGAAAACTTTCTGCACGAAATTCGCATAAGAAAACAGGTTCTTCTTTGCCATAAAGGAAGTAAAAACTTTTGGTCATTCGTTAAGAGAGTTAAAAATCAGACGTTTTCGTCGATTCCTACTCTTTTAAAGGATGATCAAATCTTCATTGACTCGGCTGATAAAGCGAACCTATTGGCTGGATTGTTTGCACAAAATTCCACAATCCCGGCAAGCAATCAGCCACTGCCCTCTATTAAAAATAGATCTTCTTCGATGCAGAAGATATATTTTCGGACGAGAGCAGTTAAAAGAGTCCTTGCAAACCTCAACATTAACAAATCTTCTGGCCCTGATGGTATACCACCAATTGCGCTTAAAAAGCGTGTTTCTACACTGGCTCGACCTTTGCGAAACCTTTTCAACATCTCCTACAGGACAGGAGTACTTCCATCTTGTTGGAAGGTGGCAAATGTTCAACCGATACCTAAGAAGGGCGATGCCACGAACCCTGAGAACTACCGACCCATTGCGATGTGCTCTACACTCTCCTAAGTCATGGAGAGGGTAATAAACTTTCACCTTATGAATTATTTGGAGCGCAACGAATTGCTCAGCGACCGTCAATATGGCTTCCGTAGAGCCCGCTCTACTGGTGATCTTATGGCGTTCCTTACTGAAAAATGAAAACATTGTGTTCACTTCTTCGGTGAGAGCAGGGTTGTTGCTCTAGATATTTCTAAGGTGTTTGACCGAGTGTGGCATACAGCTCTCGTGTCAAAACTCATTGCATATGGTGTTGGTGGTAACTTTGCTCGATGGATCACGTGTTTTCTTAAGGATAAATCGATACGTGTCATGGTCGATGGCATTTCGTCCAATGAATGAACACGCCATCGGTGCTGGAGTACCACAGGGTTCAGTCCTATCGCCAACCTTCTTTTTTGTTTTTATCAACAACCTTCTGTCATTGACTCACAACCCAATTCATTCATTTGCGGATGACAGCAGCATTTGTCATTCATATTCCTTCAAAAAAAGCCCGAACTCTTTGGAGATTGAGAGAAAGAGGCAAAACCTGAATGACACACTTCTTAATGACCTAAGAAAAATCTCCGAGTGGGGACTTGCTAATAGAGTAGAGTTTAATGCTAGCAAGACCCAGTGCTGCCTGTTAAGTCACAAGCGAATGAATTGCCCCTTAGCCCCCCTCAGTATGAACGGTGTAGATCTCGTGGAGTCAGAAGCTTTTGACATTCTGGGCATATCGATTCAATCCGATCTTCGCTGGAATGATCACATTTTCGATGTGTCGAAAGAAGCGGCCAAGTGCCTAGGTTTTTTAAAACGGTGTAAGAAATACTTCACTCCAACTGACCTACGCGTGATCTATACCTCATATATTAGGCCGAAAATGGAATACAATTCCCACATTTGGGCAGGAGCTTCAAGATCTTATTTGGAGCTTCTGGACCAAAATCAACGACGTGATAGGGGATATATTTGATAGGGGATGAAAACATTTCATCTTCTCTCGACTCTCTTGGGCATCGACGCAATGTTGGTTGCCTTAGTATTTTGTACAGGTACTACCATGGGAAGTGTTCAAGGGAGATTCATGACCTGACGCCATCAACTCGTGTGTTTCTCAGGTCCACTCGGGCAGCTCACCAAGCCCATTCCTATACCATTGCCTTGATGCTTAATAGAACCTCGCATTACCGAGATAATTCTTTCTTCAGTCGTACAGTTAAATTGTGGAACAATCTCCCTGCGGACGTGTTCCCCGGCAGTTTTGCGATGTGCCAATTTAAAACAAATCTTCACCGACACTACTCCATCTTTCCACACTCCAACTAACTATCACCCTTCTTCCCAATCAACACAATGCTTTCACATTTATAGGGGCATCCCCTGAGCGTTGGTTTAGTCTAAAAAAAAAAAGATTCACAAGTTACCTCATTGCTTCATTGGGTATTTGCTTAGTGTTCGTTGTTAAATTTGCATTTTAGCTTAGACATGGTGGTATTGCCTTTAACGAGTCTAAAAAATAGTAAAAACTAATCAAATTTTAGTTTTATTAAATAATATAACTTTATTAATAATTTTTACCAAATTAAACAAATGAAGCGCGCACTCCAGCTCATAGTCTGAACACAATGACTGCAACCAATGCCAAACGCCAATTGTCAAAATATATAATGCATGTTTTCATATGTAGACGAATTTTATGACATCAACACGATAAAGAGAGGATGTGGCAACAATTTTTTTTTTTATCTTTCTGTGTGGAGTTTATATTTGGAAATTTTATTATTTTGTGATTTTTTACTTGGTGTTAACGCCACTGGCGGTTTCCCGGTGCTGGCGCGGTAGTGTGCGTCTGCAATGCTGTATTGCTGGTTTATGTATTCCCATTTTTCTTTTGGGCAGCGCTTCTCGCTGCTCTTATAAAACTTTGTTAGTTTTAAGTTTATCACTAATAAAACTGACCTCGGTCAACAAATGCTTTCTCCCCTCTCGATATCGAATATACATGGTCCTTCGAGCCGGATATGATAGATTCATTACTATCGCACCTTGATATAGAACGGCACCGTTTGTATTGTTGGACTGATTCAACAATAGTGCTTGCTTGGCTTTGTAAGCCTCCATGTTCCTGGACAACCTTCGTAGCCAATAAAGTATCAAAAGTGGCAGAGAAGGTAGGAATTCACAATTGGTTTCATGTAGATACACATAAAAACCCTGCAGATTTGGCAACGCGTGGAGTTACGCCACAAGAGTTAGTTGAGAACGCTCTTTGGTGGTGTGGACCTTCCTGGCTCTCGCTCGAACAATCAGCTTGGCCAAGAATGACTCCACCCCCAGCTCTAGAAACTTCGCTTGAGCGCAAAGCTGTAAAAGTACACTTTGCATATTTTTCGGAATATGAATATGTTCTAGAGCGTTTCTCTTCGCTATCGCGCGGATTGAGAGTGTTAGCTTACGTGTTTCGCTTTCTGCATCGCACGCATCCAAAGTCTCGTGCGTCTTTTTCAAAAAAATCAGTGTGCTTTGAAGCGACTGAAATTAAATTCGTGAAAACACGATTGGCACTTCTTTGTCAAAAGATAGCTTTTCCAAACGAATATCACTGTTTGGAAACTAAACAGATAATTAGAGCAAAGAGTCCCATTCTCGCTCTTAATCCTCTGTTGAACAACCACGACAATTTAATGCGTGTTGGTGGACGGCTCGCCTCATCACCAGTGTTATCATATGATGAAAGGCACCCAATTATATTACCTTATAATTGCCACTTTTCACGCCTTTTAGTACGTTTCATCCATGAAATTTCGCTTCATGGGGGAATCAATTAGTGCTTCGACTTATTCGTATGCAATATTGGATCCCACGTGCTAAAAATCTAATTAAGTCAATTCTACATAACTGTAAAATCTGTGTTGTACACATGAAATGCCAAAGAACACAAATAATGGCTGCGCTGCCAGCCGAGCGAACAGTTATTTCACGGCCTTTTGTCGCGACTGGTATTGACTTCGCTGGCCCATTTGACATAAAAAGCTACAAAGGTAGATCTTGTCGAATCGGCAAGGGCTATGTTTGTTTATTTGTGTGCTTTTCTACGAAGGCGATTCATCTTAAGGCCACGAGCGATTTATCAACCGCCACTTTTCTAGCAGCCTTTTCTCGGTTCGCAGCGAGACGTGGCTGCCCCGCAAACGTGTACTCCGACAATGGTACAAACTTTGTGGGGGCCTCAAACTCTCTTAAAAAGGATTTCAAAGCCTTCTTAACAGCGTCGCATGATGCAATACGGTCTCAGTATGCACATCAAGAAATTGCATGGCATTTTATTGCCGCTGGTGCTCCCCATATGGGAGGCTTATGGGAAGCTGGAGTAAAAAGCTTTAAAACGCATTTCAAGAAGATGGCCGGAAGTATGAAATATACTTTCGAAGAATTTTCCACACTATTGAATCGAATCGAAGCGTGTCTGAATTCGAGGCCACTCTCCACCATGTCGGAAAATCCTTGTGATTTTCAATCTCTTACTCCAGGTCATTTCTTGGTTGGCGGCCCACTGCTATCGCAAGTGGAGCCAGAAATAGCTGAACAGCCTCTGACTCTTGTCAATCGTTGCCAAAAAATCAAGGCGATGCATCAGCACTTCTGCCACCGATGGAAAAACGAATACCTAAAAGAGATGCATCGACGTACGAAGTGGAAAACTCCTTCATCAGATTTCAAGGTCAACGACTTAGTCGTTGTCAAAGAAGACAATCTTCCTGCGAATGAATGGCGATTAGGTCGAATATTAAATATATACTCCGGTAGCGACAAAAGAGTCCGTGTAGCAGACGTACGCACCGAAAGAGGTTGCGTTACGCGGCCTATAGTGAAGATGGTCACAATACCGTCGACCTAGCTCCGTCACCATTTATTTTCTCTTAACTGTTTCTTTTTTCTTCTTTTCTTTTCTTTTCTTTTTATTTCCGTCTCGTTTCAGGATGTCTACCACCAACATTGTACGCGACTTGATCGAAGAGATGCTTCTGCAGACGGACTCTGAGATGGCCATGAGTGAGAACGATACGGTGCACGAGAAGACGCCAGTTCCGGCAGCCAGCGTACTCCAGCCTCAATCCCTGGTGCGGAGCGTGCTGTCCCGCGTGGTCCCCGTCGTGACGCGCAGCGACATGATCCCAAAGTGTCACTTGTGCTCCATGGAGCACAATCTCATGTCGTGCCGTCGGTTCATAGCTATGAACCTGGAAGAGCGATTGAGAGCAGTACTTCTTAATTTTTACTGCTCCAACTGCCTTTCAGCTGGTCATATGCGAAAGGACTGTCGGAGCGATGTGAGGTGCCGTCACTGCGGTGAAGATCACCTCAGCATTTTGCATTCCCACACTCGGGTCCGATCAAGTCGAGCCCACTCACGAAGACCACGTGGAAGACGTATCCGTGCAAAGCACCCAAAGCTGCAGCCTGCATCCGCAGCTGCCCGAGAAGCGACGAGGTCTGGGGCGGAATCAAAGAGTTCATCTTGGAAGGGTCCGCAGTCGACGTTCCAAACTGCGTCGTCATCGAGGGACGCCATCCCGAAGCGGTCCCCTTCCAAGAAGATACCGCAGTCGATGCTACCGTTAGCGTCATCGTCGAGGGACAAATTCCCGAAGCCGTCTCTCTCCACACGACCAGCAACGACGAGCCTCCAGAGAGTGGTCTCTCTCCTCCCCACAGTGGTGGTAAGTACTTGGGCCAACGGAAGAATGGTCCAAACGCGAGTGGCCAGAGAACTGGCTGTGAAGTGAAGACTTCCAACTTCAGAAATCGACGGAAAGGAAGTCTGCACACTCTCGCTTCGTGGCAGATATGGCTCGTCGGTCAATATAGGGACGACAGCATTGATTGATCGGCGCTTAGAAATCATCACGCCGTCCAAAGACATAGATGTGAGGATCAGTCAGAGCTATCCTAACATAAATCTGGCTGATCCTCATTTCTACAAAAGGTCGCCGGTCCGGATCCTGCTGGGTATAGACGTTTACTCCCGGGTCATGCAACCGGGTATTCTGCCAGCTGGTTTTAGCATGCCGTTGGCCCAAAATTCGATCTTCGGTTGGGTATTATCAGGACAGGGTGCCTGGTAACGTCTTGCATTCTTGCAAGGCGGGCGGCATGTTAACGCCACTGGCGGTTTCCCGGTGCTGGCGCGGTAGTGTGCGTCTGCAATGCTGTATTTCTGGTTTATATATTCCCATTTTTCTTTTGGGCAGCGCTTCTCGCTGCTCTTATAAAACTTTGTTAGTTTTAAGTTTTTCACTAATAAAACTGACCTCGGTCAACAAATGCTTTCTCCCCTCTCGATACCGAATTAACACTTGGAATAATTTAAACTTCGGAAAGTAAAGAAAATATTCAACAATTATTATTATTGCTGTTGCGATCATTAAACTCAGGTCGTCGAGAGCACTGCAACATTTCTCTCTGAAGACAAGTAGTTGGATTATCGTCGGACGCAGGTTGCAGTCATTGTGTCAGAACACAGAGTCATT
Organism: Pherbina coryleti; assembly: GCA_943735915.1. Classification (NCBI taxonomy): domain Eukaryota; kingdom Metazoa; phylum Arthropoda; class Insecta; order Diptera; family Sciomyzidae; genus Pherbina; species Pherbina coryleti. Next base: position 104,903,489 of record OX030948.1, on the reverse strand, counting down.
GCAGTCAGAACAGAATAAAATTTTCCAACTAACTTTTGATCAGAATAGAATAAAATTTTCTAACAAACATTTTATCAGAATAGAATAAAGTTTTAAACTTCTCGACAAAAATCTACCCAATCAACTTGTTATGAATCTTTTGAAAGCAAAATTATGCTATAAAACAGATAAAACACACTGAACAACTTTTCTTTTTGTCAAAATTTTAAAAAAGAGTTCAGAAGAGGAATTCAGAAAAATTAAAGAGTACAAAAGTTCGGACTTCAAAAAGAGTATTCGTACTCTTAAAAGAGTACGAATAGTAGCCCCTGCATGGTAACCCTGACTCATCCTGTATAGAAGGTAAGACCAAGACAAATTTTAAAGTCTTGATACAGCAAGAAGGGCTGCCTACTGAAGTAAACGACTTGCGTCACTCATTCAATTGCTTTCACTAGCAACTTGGCCTGACGATAAACCAAGTCAAGGAGGATCTTGACACCAATGGTGCTCAGATCCTGTCGAAACCTCAGCGAATTGAATATAATTTAAGTTTTGCACGAACAGCTTATCCAATTAGTGCACAATAGCGCCGGCGACAAAGGGTTGCCACCTGCTCAGTCGGAACGTTATAATTCCTAAATTTTAATCTCTTTAGAGAAATAGTCTCCTATAACTAAATAATTTACTCTCCCATATTCCATGATATCTATTCCCAGTTTCAAAAATCGATAAGGACGAAAACTGAAAATTATTGCTTCTTTTTAGTTTTTTCTACAAAATTTTTTGCAAACACTACACGCTTGAACATAATTTTCAACGTCGAAATTCAAAGTAGGCCAATATAAAAGTTCTTTATCTCGTAGTTTGGTTTTTGTTACCAGAACGCGACTGATGGAGCCTATAATTTGCTGCTTCATAACCGCTGGTTTTATAATTCGGTCTTTATAGAAAAGTATAAGTAATTTCATTTCGAATTCTAAAATATGGAAGCAACTGGGGTGGTACCTTAGTCTTATCTTTAGGCCATTCATTTGACAATAGTATATTATATTATCTAAACTCGGATCCTTCGAAATTGCCTGTCTAATTTTATTTTGTTTTGTATCTCCTCGCTAACTTATTGTGTGTACAACTTCATTTAAATCTTCTTCTATGTCCCAAGGCGTATTTTTGTCGTAAAATCTGGACAGACAGTCAGCAATATGTAGGTACTTTCCTGTAACGAATTCCAATTTGAAGGAATACTTCAATAGTTTAAATCGAATGCGTTGCAGTCTGGTGATGTACATTTTTGAAAAATCCTTTTCGAATATAGAAATAAGTGGCTTATAATAATATAACTTGTTAACTTAAAAAATTATGTCCAGAAGTTCTTTCTCTATTTGAGAATTATTTCTTTTACATTCGCTTAAGCTACGTGAAGTGTAAGAAATGGGTCCATGATCTTATAATAAGCATGTGCGTAAGCCGCCTTGTGATGCATCAGTTTGTATTATAATTTTTTCTTGATCAAATCTTAGAGATGACGCATTAGCTAATAAATTTTTGATACTCTCAAATTCCCTTTCATGAACTAATAACCATTCTAATTCTACATTATTTTTTAACAATTCCGTCATTTTTTGCATTCACCTGATAATTTTGGTATAAAATTCCTAACATAATTAATCATTCCCAGTACCACGAATATAATTTCAAACCACCCATTTGAATTTACCATATAATGATTTCAAATACTATGCATGCTATGCAAATAAAGTGTCTGGAAAGCAGACTGATTAACTGTGTCATTTTCATTTAAAGATGTTAAATTTGATTCATTCTCATCACTTATATCGTTATTTTGTATTCCCGTCATACCGTATGTTTTTGTGTTCGCTTTTGTGTGGTATAAGCTATATGACCACGACGCACAGTGTAATAATTGCGGCCAAAACTGACTTGTATTTTTTTTTTTTTTTGTAATATTATGACTTATTATATACCAATCAGATATAATAAGATAATTCTTCAACTAAGAGAATTCTGCAAAAATTTTGAAAATACGTGACGATTTGGACTCACATCATGAGCTGAAAGTTGATTACTTTTTCTGTGAATTTACCTATTTTCGTCTTTTCATATTCCTTCTACAGATAAAATATCATAACTCTCGAACGAGATGTTCAAAGTATATAAAATTGTATATTTTTGAAAATACAGAATCTAATGCTTTTGATGGTATTTCTTTTTAAAAATCCTTCAATTATATCAGATATAAAATTAGTTTAAAATATATTTAATATTTTAAAAATTATTAAAAAATCTGAAAATTTCAGCAGTTAAGAGGAAAAAAAAACCATTTTTTGATTTTGCTTTAACTTTCAAAAACGGATCTTTTATTTATTAAAAACTGAGGAAAAAAAGAAAGAGGTGCGATTTTGCGTTTTTTATCTTGAATTCAATTATATGTGACGGCAGTTTTTCGCCTAAAATTAAAATTTGTTAATTGAGTCATTTATACATACTTTGTGAATCTGCTGTGGGATAAATATTAAAAAGGAATGAATAATGTTTGATAGTTTTAGAAATTTCTGAATAATTATATTTTCAATATGACCTTAATTATTTAAATCCAGTCTTTATTTCAAAAGTTATTCGACATTAAACATTGCGTTTTTAGTGATGTTAAATTTACTGAAATTGAAAAACCGGAAATTATTTTCCAACTTTGAGAGTGAATAGCTAAAAAAATTATTTTTTGTTTATTTTTTAAATTTTCTTTATGTTATTTATTAAATTATTTAAAATAATGTTGAAAAGGTAGAGGTGCTATTTTGCGTTGTTTTATTTTTACGTAATTTTTCGTAAAGGGTATTTTTGGGTAATTTTTGGTAAAATTTACATAGAAAATCACGTTATTTCATTTTGGGAAAAATTTTTTCAAGCTTAAAGGAGTAATGTTTATATAAAAATAAGTATTTTTTTAAATCTTTAATTGCTTGGGTATGAACGCAAGAAAAAAAAAATTTCGTAGAACCTACTCCCGAACATGTCATCTGAAAAGATCCGTAAGCGTAGAATTATCGGAAGAAGTTGAGATAATTATATGAAACTTGGTTCACATGTTCATATACACTCAAATGCATTCCTGGACAAATGATAATTTTTTTTAAAACAGTTCACAAACATGCACACCTCCCATACAACCCACAACAGGGTAAATACTATAAAATGGCTTATAATTGAGGTACATATGAAAGTGTGTACTTATACCAACTCAACAAAATACTTTGACTCATTCCCACCAAAACCAAAAAAATAATCATAGTACTTCTACACACATGTGTGTCGACTCACTTGTTCATGTGAGAGAATAATAAGTATGAGTGAACTGAGTATTATTTTGTGTTTTGCCTTTTTGCTGATTTCTCAACTTTTTCGTGTGAGAAAATGAATGAGTTGAGTATTATTTTGTATTGTGCCTTATGCTTTTTGCAACACAATTAAAGTTTGTTTCAAAAAAATTCAAATAACAAGAAAGCTGAACTAAAAATGATTCCAAGTACTTAAATCATTCTACTGAACTCTTGGTGTTTATTGGTGTTGTGAGTCATTACGGCATGCAAATTAAATACATTGACTCAATGAGAGAGTTCAGTACTGCACTGGTTCATATCAGCAGATAACTTAATCTTTGTTGCTTTGTGTACCGTGAGCGAACGAGAATGAGTGGATATGAGTGCAAATTCCTCTTTGACTTAAATCCACTAACACTCTTTCTTGTGTTAGTCAACCAATGACTCAAAAACAAGAATAATTGCAGGTCTCTGGTACATATATAATATTTGGTGTGTTTGAAAGTAGCATCGAAACCGCCCTTAAATACGACCACTTCCAATACAACCCTCAACGTTTAAAGCTATTAAAAGCGTTATATACAGACCTATTCTGGCTGTTAAATTACAAGAAATAATTTGTCAACCTGACCTGTAAAAAATATTCAGGCGAACACTTGACAAATGAAAAGCTTTATTTATTCACCACAGAAAGGTGAAAAGCATGTTGCCAGAAAGCAGCTGTTGAGTGTTGCATGCTTATTGAAAAAAATACCCTAATTTTGTTAAGTTCTTTTTTTAAAATGAAAACATGAATTTATCGTTGAGAATTTGTTAGTTCTTTTGATATTATATATTTAAATATTGAAGCCTTTAAAACAATGGCGTAACAAAAAAACTTCTTTCTCTTTTCTTTTAGAAGTTATATTGGTTCAAAGTTATTTCTTAAAAGTATGATAGCTCTGACAGTTTAACACTTACTATATAAAATTATGTATCAAATTGAATGATAAAAATATGGATTTTTTATTATATTAACAAAAGAGTTCCATAATAATTAATTTTTTCTTTAAAATAAGTTTATTGAAAAAACAAATCTTAAAAAAAAGTAAAATCGTTATGTCTGAACAACCCTCAAGAAATTTAGTAAAAATTCTAGCTAGTATAATAAAGGTAATCAATTTACATTTTTAAAGATACCAGCTGTGATGAAATATCTTCGAAACTTTCAGAGATAGCACACTTTTAAGATGGAACTTTTAACCTTTATATCTTCTAAATCAAAAGAGAAATACACTTTTTCTTTTCAAAATCTTTTTAAACGCTTCAATATTGTTAAATCATTTATAAATATTTAAAGAAACAAAAATATAAAAAATTTAATTTTTACTTGAACTATCCCCCACAACATATTTGATCAATACTGATTATAGGAGGCAACACTTTGTTTTGACAGTGTGTAAATTATTTCAAGAAAATGGACGAAATAGTTTTTATTTTTCTTTATTTTTATTTTCTTTCTTTAGTTCTAATTGTTTTATTAATATGTATTAAATATTATTATACAATTATAATCATTTATTTGATTTGGCGAGCAAAATATGAGAAAACAAACCAGCAGCAGCCGGATATCTGCATACAAAATTCACTGTCAATACCTTTTTTGCTATTGACAACTGTGTCAAGAAAAGAGCCTTTAGAACTGAACGAGAATAGGAAATATTGACAATTGTCAATATATTTACTATTGTAAATATGTTGAACTTTGTCAACTCACCGGAATAGGTCTGATACACGAACCAAGAAATAAAGATCATGCAAACAAAAGAGCCGCCATATTGTAAACAAAACAAAGCTGATAGGTCTGACGCCATTGGTCACAAATTTTTTTGTTTACGTGTAGCGATTGGATGTGAAAAATTATTTCTTGAAGTTTTAAAGAATTATTAGTGTTTATAATTCAGTAATTTTGTATGTTCTTTATAAAAATGAAGTGTGCTGTAGCGACGTGCAATAATTGCAACAGCAACAAAAAATTACTTTAAATTTTGCTACTGCATGAAAATATGAACAAACAAAGTATTCGAACACTTTTTTCGCTTCTTTCGATAATTTTCCACTTTTATCTAAGTTTTCACATGTTTTGCATGAAAAACTTATGCAATATATGTAGCTTTTATTGTGACCGATGACGTAGCACGAAAAAAAATACTTTTTTTTTGCACTGCTGATTGCTTGATCTTGTCTTGTTGGTTCATGGGTCTGATATATTAGAGCCCTGCATGAGTATGCTTTTTGCATACTCAAATACCATGATACACTTATACAGGTAGCATTGACAACTATTGATTTTCTCAGCAACGAGGAAACCACCATCTGTCAAAAACAGTTGTTCGTGGAATAAAGTGAAACGAAAGTGAAAAACATAACCTAAATAAAATTTGTGCGTTTAATATAAAATAATGAAAGTTTTGAAAAATTATGTGTGATTTGTGCTAAATGTTTTCCAGTCGGAAGCGTTAAATTTTATTCAATTATGCACAATTTTAATTGAAAACTTATTTCATTTCTTCTGCATTTCGTCCATATGCATATGCAGCTGCTGAGGTTGCTGCATTTAAATGTTTTCCACAAGTTAAGTTGACAAATTATTTTCGTTAAAGTATTAATAAATCACTATTATTACAATGCTCACTATTTATAAAATAAATAAAAAAATAAATAACTGGCCATTTCAGCCATTGAAAGGACTTTGACCTAGCTTCTAATGATCAGTTGTGTTGTGCGTGTTATTAAGTTTGTACACAATTGACCGAGAAATGGACCTACATGTTTAACGCCGACTCCGAACGGCGATGAACGGAATGTTCTTATTTATTTTACTTAGAATTTTTATTACTCTCTGAGGTTTGCCATTGTCTGCAGAGAGGTGGCGGCCGTACAGAAAAATTATTTTAATTCAAATAATTTTCTGTCGCTGCTGGGGTTCGAACCTGGGTCTCCAGGTTCTTTGACATAGCTGCCACGCACTTTAACCAACTACGCCACGGACGCCACTCACTATTTATAATTAAATAAAATAGAAAATATTTTACAAGCAAATGTTTGGTTAACGCAAACAATGACGTAAAACATAAACAATAATTGAACTCTCTCTTTCTAGACATTTTTTTGACAGATGCTGTATTATTATACCATGCTCAAATACATTCGTGTGCTGTCGGATAAAAAGCTTACTCTTACCTTTTTTTCCAAAGATCTCTATGTAAACATACTCTGACTCTATTTAATGTGACAGTAACAATACACTGTGGCGTCCGTGGCGTAGTTGGTTAAAGTGCATGGCCGCTATGTCAAAAGAACCTGGAGACCCAGGTTCGAACCCCAGCAGCGACAGAAAATTATTTGTATTAAAATAATTTTTCTGTACGGCCGCCACCTCTCTGCAGACAATGGCAAACCTCAGAGAGTAATTAAAATGCCATGTAAAGCTTCTTGAGAACGAGAACATTCCGTTCATCGCCGTTCGAAGTCGGCGTTAAGCATGTAGGTCCGGTTCTCGGTCAATTGTGTACAAACTTAATAACACGCACAACACAATTGATCATAAGAAGCTAGGTCAAAGTCCTTTCAAGGGCTGAAATGGCCAGTTATGTATTTTGTTTTTTTTAACAATGCACTGCTGAACTGATAACAGCAAGACCAGCTTCTTGCAATAAAAAGTAACGAAAACACTAAGTACACTGAATATGAATACACATACACTGAATATTTTGCGCATTATTTTGTTATGAGCAAGAATCTTTTGTTTTGCGAGTGACTTTTTTTCATTGTTTTCATTACTATTAGTAAAGTATTAAAGAAATAAAAGTTTTTGAACAGTTTTTCAAGAATTAATTGTTTTTATTAGAACTTTTAATTCGTTTTCATAGAATTATTATTATAAATTCACAGCAGGAAACTTAAAAATATAGTTTAATAACAATATTAAATTATTGCTCAAGTCTTAATTTAATGAATAAAGTTATGATTAATGTAATAAATAAAAAGTATAGTACTGAAAAAAAATTAAAAAATAAGTTCATGAGTAAAATTAAAAAAAAAAAAAAAAAATGTGCACGGTAGAAGTGAAACCTTCAGAAAACCAAACTGTGAGAGAATGTTTCAGAGAATGCTGTATTAAGAGTGAGATAATTATAAGGTTTATTGATAATAATATTGTTACCAAGTAAAAGTAATTTTATTTTATATTTTATTATTCAAACTCCATGTTTTCAATTTCAACAAATGACACGAGTGGCTTACGATAACTAAAATATGAAATAAATACTTTGGTTTGGATTTAATCAATACATCTTTGAAATACAGCTTCCATCACTGTTTTTGATCTTATAGTCGGTTCAGTGCGACTGCTGCACATTTTTAAATTTACTTTGGTGTTGAGAAACTCAATCAAAGGAAGCGCTGTATCCAATGCAAAATTCACATTAAAATCCCCACTTAAAATCATTGGAATTTTATCGTAATCTTTTTTAAGTATCCGCGATACTTCTGGTGTGTACCAGAGGTCTGCATGAATGTATTCATTTGCTGTTACAAGTTCCTTTAACTTTTCAACTCCCTGCAAGTCGAGCGAATCATAGGCAGCAAAAATCAAGTCGCCAAATGTAGAAAATTTGAAATGTAGAAACTTGAAAAGTAGGGAAAAAGCCATTATTTTGCCTGCAAATCGTTTTTTTTTTATTCCCTACACTTGAACAGGGGAGCTTTAAGGAAGGGCCGGAGAGGGTTAATATGTATGACCGACCCCCATTCGACTTTTGCAAAAGAAACATTTTTGCCTTTGTCACCTATTAGTAGGTATAATATGGGGATTCTGGATCAAGGAGCCAGGAGCCGCGCGACTTAGAATCGTGAGTCATAGAAGCGTGCGTTAAAGTTGACGGCAGTTTTTGCGGTTTAGTCTTATCTCCTTCCCCCCGTCCCGTGCCCCAGCACACTCCCTCTGCCCCACCCACCGTCCCTCGTCTCCGGCCCCGCCCCAGTCCACCACCCCCCACCCCCATCCCCAGTCCCCGTCCCTCCGACCCCTCGTCCGTCCGTCTGTTTGCGGTTTTTTGATAAGCAGTTGTATAAAATATAAAGATTTTTGTGCTTCTGGTGTGCAAGGCGCTTCTGGCTTAGTTGAGGGGAGAGATGAGAGTTGAGAGGCGAGGGGACGAGGGGGTTTTGTGAAGTGGCTTGTGAATTGTGACGTATGAGTCAGCCGTGTGTTTGTTGTTTTAAGTGTCTTATCATAATTTTTTCTCACAGTTGAACAGTTTCAAATTGTTTAATGCTTTAAGTGTCTTATCATAATATTTGCGGTTTTTGCAATATTTTTGTTATTTTCAGCAATATTATATGGTAAATATAAAGGGTTGTTGTTCTTTTGGAAAAAAGGGAACGTAATTATATTCATATTTTTTAAAATGTTCATTTTAAAAATAAAGTTTACAAAAATATTCAGAAATAATGTTTTTATAATTATTTGTTGTTGTCTTCTTGTTTTTGCTGTTTTTATAGTTTGATATCGTGACCACAAAATTGTGAAATTAAAAATATTGCACGTTTCCTTCAGGAAGTCCATCGTGGTACTTTAAAGATAGTCGCATATAAATTACAGAGTTTTTTGTAGTTTGATATCGTGACCACCAAATTGTGCAATTAGAAATATCACACATTTCCTTATCTGAATTTTCAGCATAACAACAGTCTACCCTATGTAAACCATGTATAGAGTATGTAAAACGTAGAGATGATCTCATTTCTGTAATCATGTCTTGAAAAGCTTTAACATGATCACAATCTATTAAATTTTCATATTTTATTACGAACTTTTCCAATTCGCATGATGAAACCATATTTGATTGTTGATGGTGCACACTGCTCCTGAAGTAACTTCAAGTTGACCTAAAATGGCAACGTTAACTGAATGTCTCCAAGTGTTTGTAATGTTTTTCTGATGAAATATCATTTTGAATTAAAATCCCAGCTGATTTCTTTTTGAAAATATCTCAATTTTTGCATTTTAACGTGATTGAACCACCTTGTACATTAGACAGCGCAATATATTCAAATATAAAAGTGTTTATATATGTATGTATGTATGTATATATATATATATATATCATATACCTACGTGTGTGTGTGTGTGTAAAATATTGAGAATCGGGATATTGTTTCCACACCATCTACTGAGATAAATATCGTGGCGCGTTTTTTTTTTTTAAAGTGGTATCCCCTGTAGGCCTATTCCACTATCCCCACCTATCATAAAATTCAAGCTAGTGCTGGAGACTGTAGACGTCCTCAACGACCTGGCTGCGCAAAACAATAAAGTTACTCTACAGTGGATTCCTGCCCACTGTGGTTTTGACGGGAATGAAAGAGCAGACTCCCTGGCCAAACAGGGAGCATCATCACCACTCACAGGACCGGAACCGTTCTGTGGGGTTGGTAAGAATCTGTTCAAACAACACGTCAATAAAACCTCATTCCGCGAATCTCAAGACATCTGGAAGAACTGCTTAGGACAGATATGCACTAAGCAAATATTCCCAGAACTTTCTCCCAAGAAATCGAAATTTCTTATTAACCTAGGGAAGAAAGACCTAAAGATGATGACCGGAATCATAACTGGACACTGCAAACTAAAGAAACACCTACACAAAATGAATCTCGCTACTGATTCATTATGTAGATTATGCCTTGAGGATGAAGAAACCTCCAGACATATTCTCACAGAATGTCCAGCCCTTCTCCATATAAGAAAGAGAATCCTAAATAGCGAAATAGTCTCTCAAGGACACCTTGCGATCCTCAACCTCGAAAATATTTTATGTTTTCTGAAAAAAACTAAAGCAAACGAACTGCTTTAAGAAAAGAAAAGGTATGGCACAATAGGCATCACAAGATGCCGCAGTGCCAGAGCTGAATTAGCTCGCCACAAGCATATCTATCTATCTATCTATCCCGTCCCGTCCATAAATTACGTAATCACTTTTATACTTAAATTGGGTCAAATTGGACAGCCTCTAAGAAATATACATCTATCATTTATTACAAATGTTGCGAAGTAAATGTCACTGCAGTATTTTTTAAGCGACTTGAGTATGATGAATCTTCAATAAGATTAATTTTCAATCTCTCCCAAAACTTGTTAAATTCCCTGTGAATCGACTCTCCAGCCGGAATGATCCCCATTGACATTCTAGCAGATGAGATGAGGAGAATTTACCAAAGGAGATCCACATTGCCAACGGAAGCTAACGCAACCAGGATGATCAAAGAAGAAGAAAGAACACGATCTATGGACCTATGGCAATCTCGGTGGAATAATTCACCAAAGGGTAGATGGACTCACACCCTTATACCATCAATCGATGTATGGATAAGCCGTGCATAAGGAAACTGCAATTACCACTTAACGCAGTTCCTCTCTGGCCACGGTGGATATCGTAGATACATTTTCCGACTTGGACACGATACATCTCCTTATTGCCCGGAGTGTCCAAACCAGGAGGAAGACGTGAAGCATGCAATATTTGACTGCAGTCGTTTCACGGAACTGCGAGGAAATCTACCAAGTCCAGAATTGCTTATAGAGCGGATGGTGGATTCAGTAGAATATTGGATGCATATCTGTGCACTCGTCAAGAATGTACAAGGTGAATTGCGGAGAGCTGAAACTGAAAGAAGATAAGCAGGAACAACAGAAACACCGGAGTAGCATAAATTGCTTGCCAGCCCCACGAAGTAATACCTAGTGGCAGTCCCGTGGGGAGAGTGGCGGAAGTGTGCAGGTTGTGGTTTAGTACGTAGGCGCATACCTGAAATTTTAGTAAGGAATGCGAATCGTGCAATGCCAATGGCACGGGCCACGGGTATCTATGAAGATTACACATCCCTTTGGCGCATCAAAAAAAAAAAAAAACGTAGGTATAATATATATGTAAATATATATAAATATATATAAATATATACAAACATACATCCATACATATATAAACACTTTTATACTTGAATATATTGCGCTGTCTAATGTACAAGGTGGTTCAATCACGTGAAAATGCAAAAATTGAGATATTTTTAAAACGAAATCAGCTAGGATTTTAATTCAAAGTGATATTTCATCCGAAAAACATTACAGACACTTGGAGACATTCAGTTTACGTTGCCATTTTAGGTCAACTTGAAGTTGCTTCAGGAGCAGTGTGGGTGAGAGGTACTTATACTAATCTATTTTTTTAAATTATTCGTTATTAAAACCAAAACCGTGATAATGTCCAGATATAATTTTAAATGTTCTCTCACAGTCGTAATATTAAAATTTTGTATAAAAGTTAAAGCGTTTTACAGTTTCTTTGATAATTGTGATCGGTTTTTAATACTAAGTAATAATAAATTAAACTTTGAAAATGGAGAGCAGGAAAAATACCTTGAAAGCTTTGAATGAGCTTACAAACAAAAGGAAGAGTATCCTTGCGATGAGTAATATCCCACTCAACACTTAATATATTATACTGAAAGCGGAGAGGAAAAACACTTAATTTGGATGAAAGATCATGTTGGAACTGGAGGAAAACTTTATGTTTTTACCTGTTTTTTACAGGTAAAATGAAATGAGTGTTGAAACTCTGGAGAGCTAAAACTCTGGGGATTTCTATATTGAGAGAATGCTCACAAATTCGAAAAATCCAAAGTATTTCGAGTTCAATTTTTCTTGTAAGAAAAAATAAAATTATAAAATGTACCTATGTTTCAGCCTTTCAACCTTTAAATAAAAATCATAAATAAAGCAAACAAAATTTATTTATTTATTTTTGTTTCATATTTAACATATTGGCGTGTGAAACTTAAATTGTTTTTATTTTAACTGTAAAATATTTGTACACTTATAAATGTGAAATTGATTATTAATAAATCTTACAAATCCAAACATTGATTTGTTGCAACACATAATGTTCTTAATAGTGCTAACTTTCTCATATTTATAGATAATTCCCATTAATTGCTTTAAGAATTTATCTTCAAAAAACCATTCGATATCAATATTCATTTTCGAGGGAGTTATGTTCATTAATTCAACAGGTTTGTTGAATTATGTCTTTCAATCTAGTCACTTCTACATTATTTCTAAAATTTATTTCAAAAATTGACTTTTTCTGATAACTTTGTCCATCTATGTATTGTAAATTAATCACTACTAAAGGAATTCATAACATTTAAATCTTCATTTTTAATCCGTTTACTGCAACTAGCAGGTTGAAAATCTTGTAGCTGTTGTTGTTGTTGTTGCTATTTAACGGTTTTTTTGTTTTATTGCTCTTCTTTGTTTTTTCAACACAGGTTCCTTACTATCGTCATGATTTTTCTTATGTTTTTGTTGAGGTTGCAGCTGATGATTTTTCTCTTCATTCTTACTAACACCCCATCATGAGTTTCCTCTAAAGCTTTATTTAAGTTTTCATAGCACCAAAGCACCAAAAAATGCACGTCTTTTTCAGCACCCCAAAACATATCGTTGTTCATTTTTTGCGATTGAAGGTTTTTGGTTTCACGCAAGCTGACTTTTGATTAGAAACTAAGACTTTTTCATTATGGTGAAATTATTTATAAGTAAAATAATTTTCAGTTCATGTTGATATCATTATTTTTATGTATGAAAAGAACAATTTTTTCAACGATTTAAATTATATATACAGTGCCTCACAAAATTGAGCATACAGGCTTATTTAAAAGATAATTGTGTTTGTTCCAGTAAAAAAAAAATCAAATTTTATTTAAAATAAACAAATATATTTTAAAAGAACACATTTTACTAAGAATAAGACGTAAAACAAATAAAATCAATTCAGAAATAAACTTTTTGCTTATAACAAAACAAAATAGGTACTTAATTTTAAGGCACAAAATTGAGCATACATAAAAAAAAAAAAAAAATAACAGCCAAACTCAACTCAAATAATACAAACGTAATTAAAATTCAAGCTCTAGTATTTTGTGCTTCCTCCTTTAGCATCTATGACTGCTGGCAACTTCCGGGGCATAGATTTAACCAGTCTTTATGTGAAGGATAAGGGAATACTGCTCCAAGCCTCTTTAATTTTCACTTTCAGCGCTTGTTTGTGTGGCTTCTTTTTAGCCGCATTTTAATTTCATGCCATAGATTTTCGTTCGGATTAAGATCGGGTGATTGTGGAGGAGTTTAAAGCTGCTTCGGGGCATTATAAATCAGCACTTCGCACTTCGGATCATTGTCTTGTTGAAAGTAATAAGCCGACGGTTAATTTAATTTTATGGCAGAACTCTTCATATTTCTCTTCAGAATATTGAGGTACATCACTTTGTCCATATTACTTTCGATAAACTCAAAATTCCCGCAGCCACTTGAAGCCATACAACCCCACAACATCACACAACCTCCTCCGTGTTTTATGGTTGAATTTATGTTTTGCTTCTAAGGCCGTACTTGGTTTTCTCTAAACTATTTGTTTGCCGTCGGACCCAAATAAGTTAATTTTAGTTTCGTCCGACCATTCAGGGTGATTAATATTGCCCAGAAACATTCAGGGTGATTAATATATTGCCGAGCAAATTCTAATCGCTTTTTTTTATTAACTGGTAAAATATATGGCCGTTTTGGGCAATCCTACCATTGAAATTATTTTTTTCGCAGAACTCGGCGAACAGTTTCCACAGACAGGTTTTTTAATCATTGAAGACACCTCTATTGTCAACTTTGGAACGCTAGTTTAAGGATTGCATTTAATTTTCCGAACGATAAACCGTTCACTCTGCTCTGAGAGCACCTTTTTTCTGCCTCTTCCAGGTATTTTTTTTTAATGTTCCTTCGTATCTATAATTGTTAATTATTTTTTGCACCGTGGCATGCGATCGTCCGAGTTGCACCTATTTGTCGCATCGAATTACCTTCGCAAAGTAACGTTATTACAAGCTCTCTTGTCGATAGATCAGTTTGCCTTCTTTTCATGTCCATGACCTTATACAAAATGACAAATTCAGTTTGATTCAACACTTCGATTGCGCAAAAGTAACCAATGAATCATACTGCGCCTTACATTTCAATGTACCGCTGCAATTATGCCTGCACATCGCATATTAACGGCAAGCGTATGCTCAATTTTGAGTGATGATTTTCGGGGATGTTTTGTTTTTCATTTGAAAAAAAAAAACACAACCACGCACTTTTCGTTTTTTAAGCGCCTAATTTTATTATAGCTTCGCTTACAGCTGAGAATGTAAGCTAAAATATCATACAAAAATTTATTTCGGGTCGAAAGTACGTTAAATATGAATTTATGATGATATTTGTGTAAAGTTGAATAATTTTATTCGCCTCATCTTCCATAAAGTTAAATGATGAACAACCACAAGTGTCTGGTCCAACTGTGCAATTATCGTCTGACCACGGACAGTTTTCAGAATGTTCACCAAATCGACAATTTTTCTTAAACTGTTTTTGTATTCCATTTTCGTTTGAATGTAAATAAGTCTATCCTTTTCATCCTCCGGTATGATGTGTGAAAATTTTTTCAAAACTCTATAGATATCCTTGATAATAGACATTTTTATTGTAAAACTACTGTATATTCATATGAAGTGTTTGATAATAAGAATTTACATCAATGATTGTCGGTTTTATAGCATAATTTGATTGTTCATATAATTTTTGTTTAGTTTCATCATCATCATTTCGATTTATTACGTCATTATGTTCAAAGCAATATATATTAAGTACACGTAATTCATAATTGCTAAAGTAGGAACACTTGATTCGTAATTCTAATGTCTGATATTTTAAATTAAAGTGACGATGAAAAACTCCTGAACTTTCATAAATTCCACCAATTTGCATTTCTTTCTCTATTAGATTTCTCCTGAAAGCCTCAATTGCATATTCAACAGAAAATTTTCTTTGTAGAGTTGGACTATTTCTGTGATAACGTTCTACATTTTGTTGATAGAGTGAGTCATGATAAGAAGGCTCTCATTGAGTATGGATATCTCAATGTCGTGGTCGGTGATAGAGTGATCGTATTAATATTATCATATTTAACATTTTCCAATTGAAGCGTTATGTTTACTTTTATTTGAAGTGAAGTATTCGGGACCTGTATGACAAAACTAACCTGTTTTCTATATTCAATATTGTAAAAAGAAGTAGTATTTTCATTTCGTTCAGGTAAATAATTTCTAGTTTGATAGCATGCAATATGACGTATTTGTAATATTACGTAAGCAATAAATGTAATTAATAAAAGCTATCTTAAGCTCATGCTTCTGTGTTGAATCTTTCCCCAGCTGCAACTATGTATTTAAGTAATAACCATGTGTAAAGTCTGTATATAGTCTTTTACATCAATAATTCCCACTTTCAATGGTTCATAATTTGGATCTTGAATTCTATTTTCTCAATTTCACCCCTATTTAGAATGATTTCTGTTTCAGTTTCCCGATATTCAAAACAATTAATGCTCAATCTTCTCTCTTCAAATCTAATATCATAAGTGCAACGGATTGGAATATCTACATATTCATATTCAAGTTTAAAATGTCGATAAAATGCTTTCTTAGAACAGTGGTGCTCACTACATGGTTTCCCATAGCCCACGGGCATCGTGTGTTGTTGAGCTTTTACACACGAAGTAGCAATCGGCTCGCTGTGTTTGTACACTGCGTAAAAGTTTGTTTTTTCTGCTGTGCTTTAAATTTGAAGTCAGTATGCTTTGAGCGTTCATGTGGTGAGGGTAGTGCTCGCTGTTTTATTTATGAATATACGTAAATATATTGCAATGTTTCAGGAAAAGCATTAATACATTTTTGCTTGATGTTTTCTATGGTAAAATAGCGAAATACAAAAAGAAAAAAATAAAAAGAAATGATTGTATTGAAAATCCAACATTCGACGAGAGTTCCTTGCACTAAATGTTGTGAGAGCTTTTAATAACTTCTTGTTTCAGTGTAAGGCTGTGTACTCGGAAAGCTCTCTTTGTTGTTGTTTGAACTGTGCGTTGATCACCACTGCCTTAGAATCAATAATTCCACCAATATCACTTTTTTTAGTAATTAAATCCTTACGGAAGGCTTCTATGGCTTCATCCACGCTAAAAAGTCTTTAAGGTTTTCCTTGAGTTGTACTCTCAAATTTTAAAGTTGGTGTTGTTGTTGTTGTAGACAATTCTGTTTCTATCTCAGTACACGGTGCATTTAAATGTAACGGTTCAGTTTCTTTCAACAACAAAAATGATACATTAACTTTCCAGATATTATTATCAGGTAGAGTTAAATTAAATTCAATACTTTTAGAGTTTTGATTAATAATAGGTAAAGAAGTATTTTCCAATTTCCAAAATGGTACACTGTACATATTTCTTAAAAAGAACATTAATGTTAAAAATATAATAAATTTCATCTTATGTTTTATTCTTTGAGATATACACACCCCTAAATTTCAATATAAAATGATAAGAATCTGTAGTCTTGTTGGTTTTATATAAAAAGTTTTTATTATGTTTTATTTATCATATTCATGATTATGTAACATGTATTCATTTAAAAGTAACGCTGATTTTAAAGCACATCGTATTTGACGCTGTTTCCTTGTTTTATCATTGTTGTTGTTGTTACTGTTGTTGTTGTTGTTGTTGTTGTTGTTGTTGTTGTTGTTGCTGAAGTGGTATTGACATTAACATGTTCTTGGATACATATTTATTATATTATATTACTTCCCTAACTTCCTTATCTGGGGACACAGGGGATTTTTGGCCACAAGGCCTTTCTATAATAGCCGCAAGGCTTTTATTATTTGCTGCCACAAAGGCAGAGTTTCAATATAATTTAATATTGAAGAAGCCACAAGGCTTAAGTTTTTGAAAGAGACTTCCTTCTTTTTTGATGTTTTTCAGAATCTGATTTTATTTAACCCCAACTCGGGGTTTTATAATAAAAATTTGAGTGAAAAGTGACAATATTTTCTTTTCACTCAAAATAGCATTTATTCTATATAAGTTCTTACATGTATACAATTAACAGTCATGAAATTTAAATACAATTATTACACATCTGCTTACTATTACTTTTTACTCATGGTATAATAATACAAGGTAGCATTGACAACTGCTTCCTTTCTCTTCTGCAAGAAAACATCTGCTGTCAAAAACAGCTTTTTGGGCAAATACATCAGCAGCTGCTGTGGTTGTTGTTTTTTTTCACTTCAACGTTTTCAACATTGCTTGTGTTTTCAATGGCGGATTGTGAGTATATTTTTTGACAGGATATGTTTTCCCAAGCAACTGTCAATGCTACCTTGTATTATTATACCATGCTTTTTACTCACTTACACATCTGTTTGTAATCATATCCATCACAACCCACTTACAGGTTACCAACTCCAATGACTTACTTTTGGCAGCGATTTGTTTTCACAATGTATAACATGAATCATGCCGCTAGTAGCACTTGAGTTTGTCACTGCTTGCGCTTCATGGTTTGGTTTCGCTGCAGGTATGCAGTGAGACCAGCCTAGAGCGTTTGTAGCGTTGTGTGTTTATGTTATTGTTGAGGTAGGTTAGTGCTAGCTGCATGTGCACTACATCTTTCCCCTTTTGAAAATGAATAATGTTTATTAATAATTCTTGAATATGAATAAATATTATTTTGAAAGTGATTTTAATTTAATTATTTCTTTCTAGATGTGAATTGTAAGTATTTTATTTGAATTCTTATATTTAAACATTGATTATTATGGTTATGTTAAGTTAATGTTCTTGACAATACTATGTTATTATTATGAATTTCTAATGTTTTGTTATGTAATTTTATTACACTGTTTGGACCTTTTCTTTCAACTATTTCATATGGTCCCTTAAATGGTTTATCAAACTTTTTCTTATTTCCTACTTTTAAATATACTAGATCTCCTACATTAAATTTGTGTTTTGTTGTCTTATTTTCTTTATTTGATATATCTATTTTATGTTTCTCTAAATATTCTTTAGCTTTGTTATGTGCGTACTTTAATTTAATTTTTAATTCTGTTAAATAATCTTCTAAGTCATATAATTTCTTGTTGTTGTTCCAAATCTCACCAGGTAGCGTGCAAATTTTTCCATATACTAACTCAAATGGAGAATATGTTGTTGTTGAGTGTGGAGTTGTGTTGTAACAATATGTGTAGTACGGTAGTAAAGTTGACCAGTTATCATTTTCTTGCATTCCTCTTAAATATTCATTCAATATCCTATGATTTCTTTCAACTGTTCCGACAGTTTCATGGTGATATGGTGTTGAAGTTCTTTTTTCTATGTGTAATTCTTTACATATGTTTTGTAGCAATTCAATTGTAAATTCGGTTCCTTTATCTGTTTTTAGTTTTAAAACATCCATGTTTAAGAATGAATTTTTCTACAATAGCTTTTGCGACAGAAATTGCTGTTTTGTCTTCTAAAGGATTTGCAACTAAATATTTTGTCAATTCACATTGTATTGTTAGAATATAACGGTATCCATTAAAGGGTCTCATGGGTCCAACTGTGTCCATTGTTACTGTTTCAAATGATGTTGTTGGTGTATTCGTCACACACATTTTCTCCTTAGTTTATTTTGTTATTTTTACTTCATTAGATAAATTACAATTATTTATGTAGTTTTTAACCATCTTTGATAAATTTTTCCATATACATTTTTGTTTCAATTTCGCGATGCATCTTTTAATACCTATGTCCTCCTAATATTGAGTCGTGATTTTCTTTAATTAGCTGCAGCTGCTCAGCTTTATTTGTTATTTGTTGCGGGGGCTGATACAATATAATTTTTAATTTCTCCTTTGTATCTTTCTGTATCTCATTAAATATTCTTTTCAATTGGTGCACCTTTATTATGTTAAATATAATATCATTCTTTCCTAGCGCTAATATTTCTATATTCTGCTCTTTTGCTTTTGATACTAACTTCCTCAGAACCAATTTTATCTCTGGTAAAGATTTTTCGTTAAGTAACGCATGAACTTTATTTTGAGCTATAATTATATTATCTTTTTGTTCTTGTGTTTTTGATGTAAACTTCATCTGAACCAATTTTAACTCTGGTAAAGATTTTTCGTTGTGCACCTCAAGAACGTTGTTTGCTCCATTATTATTCATATTTTTGGCCTTTTTATTATATATAAATTTCAAATTTTTTAGACGTCTTACTTCTGAAAATGATGTAGCTTCCCATATATGAAGTTCATGAGTCTTCACTTGCTGAGATCATTATTATTCAGGTTACTCATTTGCGCATTATTCTTATTTTTATCACCGGTTATTCTTTTATTTGTACATGTATTCTTGTTTAATATTTTATGTGCCGCCCGTGTTAATACTTGTATATTTGCTTCTTTAGGTATGATATTTTTTAATTGTTCGCTATATAATTTTATTCTAGATAGTGCATCCGCGTTTGTATTCATCTTGCCTTGTTTAAAAAATATATCAAAGTCATAATCCATCAAGTCCAGTCGTACTCGTGTTAATTTTGATGATGGATTCTTATGTGTGAACAGACTTACTAATGGTCTATGGCAGAGGTGGGGAACCTGTGGCCTTAAGGCCACATGTGGTCTTTTTGAATTTTTCATGTGGCCTCGACGATTATTCAAATATATTCAAATACATAAAAATATTTCATAAATTTCCCTACGAAGAAAGCAGGGGGTTAATTGCTCTTAAGTGACTGGTCCCGTGGCAGCTCAAATGTAACCTATCACACGACGAGTCTGATATAACTTGTCACCGTACAGATTCTTTGTGCTTGATACGGAGAAGTATTTATTTTACTCAGCACGGACCAATTTAATATGATTCAAGTGGAGACAGATCGATTAAAACTCAAAGCTGTATTTGTATCGTGTGGAAATTCAAAGTTGAAAAGAAAAAAATTGCATTTGTCGAATATCGCAATATCAAATGACTGTTTAGGGAACAAACGAAATTTCTCAACGAACTACTCGATAGTTGGAATAGATCACAAATTTGTTCTTCGAAGCAGGTCACGGGACAGGTTCAAGGTGACGCAGCAGGTGGCAATTGACCCTTTTCAATGACAACGCCGTTTAAGAGGTACCGGTCGATTTCATATGTTGGTGGCAGATTTGGAACAGATCCCTCTCCCTTGGAGACCTATCACGTGATAGGTTCAGAGCTGGTTCTTTTCTCCGTAGGGTTATAATAAAATAGCATGTATGAACACTTTGTCATCTCTTTATTGTCAATATTTCTATTTTTGAAAAACTGAATTTTAAAAAACAAAATTATTTGAACAGCAATAACTTTACAAAAGTTATATTTATCGGTGTTGAAAATTATGTGGCCTCCTTTGTTAAAAAATAAAAAAAATAAATAACTGGCCATTTCAGCCCTTGAAAGGACTTTGACCTAGCTTCTTATGATCAATTGTGTTGTGCGTGTTATTAAGTTTGTACACAATTGACCGAGAAATGGACCTACATGCTTAACGCCGACTCCGAACGGCGATGAATGGAATGTTCTTATTCTCAAGAAGCTTTACATGGCATTTTCATTACTCTCTGAGGTTTGCCATTGTCTGCAGAGAGGTGGCGGCCATATAGAAAAATTATTTTAATTCAAATAATTTTCTGTCGCTGCTGGGATTCGAACCTGGGTCTCCAGGCTCTTTGACATAGCGGCCACGCACTTTAACCAACTACGCCACGGCCTCCTTTGTTACTGCTATTTTAAATGTGGCCTCTCAGGGTAAAAGGGTTCCCCACCTCTGGTCTATGGTCTGTGTATACCGTGAACTTTCTTCCATAGAGATATGGTCTGAAGTAATTGATTCCCCAGTGAATTCCTAATAACTCCTTTTCTATTATTGCCTTATTTACTTCATGTTTGTTTAATGTTTTGCTGGCATTGGCAATTGGTCTGTCGTGTCCTGGTTCACCTTGAGATAGTACTGCTCCTAAAGCAAATTGCGATGCATCTGTTGTCAGTATAAAAGGTTTATCAAAATCTGGATATGCTAATATTTGTGGCTAAAGCTTTTTTCTTAGCTTGTTGAATGCTGCTTCACATGTTTCTGTCCAATTGAAAAGCTGTCCTTTCTTTAGCAATTGATTTAGTGGTCTTGCAATTTCTGCAAAATCTGGAATAAATTTTCTATAGTAATTGCAGAATGCTACAAATCTTCTAGCATCATCAGCATTGTTTGGTTTTGGGTAATTCTTTATAGTTTTGTGTTTAGCTGGATCAGTTGTTATTCCTCTGGATGTTATCAAGTGTCCTAAGTATACAACCTCTGTTTTTAAAAATTCACATTTCTTGAGGTTTAGTTTTAAATTGTACCTTTGTAATTTTTGTAATACTTTTTCCAAGTTTTTGTTATGATGCCTTAGGCTTGATCCAAAAACAATGATGTCATCTACATAGAGAAATGCTGATTCTTGAAGTCCGCTCAATGCAATTGAAAGCATGCGTTGAAAACTATTTGTTGCTATTTTTAATCCAAATGGTAAGCGCTTGAAATGATAGTGCCCCGAATTTGTTGAGAATGCTGTCATACTTCTTGAATTTTTTATGAGTGGTATCTGATGAAAAGAACTTGTCATATCCAACGTGGAAAAATATTTCGCATTTCCGAGCTTATCTAGTACATCTTCTAGTCTTGTCAGCGGGAATTTATCATTAATTATTTTTTTGTTTAGTGCCCTAAAGTCTACTACCAGTCTCCATTTTGCTGTTCCATCTGTTGATTTTTTTGGTACTACTTAGAGTGGAGAGTTGTATGGGCTGAATGATGGTTCAATGATATCTTCTTCTAGTAACTTTTGTGCTGGATCTTCTATTTCTTGAAGCTGTGTTTGCGGAAGTCTGTAGTTCTTTATATAAACAGGTGAGTTGTCAATTAAGTCTATCTGCTGTTTATAAAAATTGTTTGTTGTTAGTATATCTCCTTCATTGTGGAAAACGTTTCTGTATTTGTAACATAGGTTAATTACTTCTTGCTTGGCTTTTTCATCTTTTCCATCTATTTGAATTTCAAGATTCTCATCATTTTGTTCTGAAGCATTGTATTGTAGTATTTTAAAATTTTTCAGTGGCTCTATATTTAAATTGTAATTATCTAAATATATATCATTATCGGTTGTATTCAGTATTTTCACGTGCTTGATTCCATCTGCTGGTATGAATGTATTTGCTATAAATATTCCTTTTCTTATTTCTGATGCGTGTACTATACTGTCTTCCTCCAGGTCTTCATTTATATTTGTTATTAGTTCACTTCTTCTTGGTATATTAATGTTTGATATTGTTACTGGCAAGGTCACGTACATTGGAATATCTTCTTGGTTTTCCGTGGTGTGTAAGGATAAAACACATGTTTCGTAATCTAT
This sequence comes from Pherbina coryleti, assembly GCA_943735915.1. Classification (NCBI taxonomy): domain Eukaryota; kingdom Metazoa; phylum Arthropoda; class Insecta; order Diptera; family Sciomyzidae; genus Pherbina; species Pherbina coryleti. The sequence goes on along the minus strand of OX030948.1, from coordinate 104,880,734 downwards.
TTTACAATTATATTTCATTAAGAAATCTCTTCCAAGTATTCCATCTGCATTTATGTCAATGTCTTCTTGTATGACATAAAATCTGTGTGAAATCTCTTCATCGTTGAGTTTTATTTTTATATTTGTTTGTTGTTGAATGGTTAATAATCTGCTTGCAATAACTGTGATTTGGATTTGATTTGATGACTTTATATCATTTTCATTAATTTCCTCATTTTTTATTATTGATATCTCCGCACCTGTATCAATAAGTAAGGTTTCTAAATTATTTCTATCTCCTATTTTTACTTTAATGACATTAGTATTAAGATTATTACTAACACAGCTAATTCTATATTTATTGGTTTTTCTAGGCTGCGTTAACCCCGGTTGCCGGGGATTGATACGTTTCCCGAATTTTGACGGTTTCTATTATTATTAAAGCTATTATTATTACTAGCTCTATTATTATTGTAATTCCTATAACCATTGTTATTATTTCCATCGCGTTATTGCTATTCCGGTTGCTATTGTTATTTCTAGAATTGTAACTATTTCCATAATAATAATTCCTAAAGTTATTATTGTTATTATTTTGAATATTTCTATTCCTATTATAGTTTCCATTTCTATTATTATAATCATTCCTATTTCTAAATGTCATTACATTATAATTTACATTTGTGTGACCATCTACTTCTGTTGCTATCTCTAAAGCTTTAGCAAATGTATTGGGTTGAGCTGCAAGAACTATGCTCCTGAAGGGCTCATTTAAACCTGTTTTAAATGAATTGACCGCTAATTGGCCATTTAGTTTTATGATTACTTCTTTATTATTCTCTCCTTAAGTAGCTATTTGAATTTCATTCAAAGATGATATTATTGTTTCTATTCTAGTGGCAAAATTAGTGACGTTCATTGATCCTTGTTTAATTTGATGCAGTTCATTGTGCAATTTCAAAGGATTTTTATTAAGTTTGTAATTTTTTACAAGTATTTCTTTTAATTGTTCAATTGAATTTGGAATTGCAGTTGGTAGCAATCTATTCTTTACTTTTTCGGTTATTTTTGCTGCTAGAATAAATCTTAACAATTGAGATTTCTGTGTATCATCCTTAAGTGTTGATGCATAGAATTCAATTGTGCCTAAAAACGTTGATAGTTTTTTGCTATCTCCATCAAACTCATCAACTATTTTTGATGCTATTGAAATTTCAAAGTTTGCCATGATTATTATATTTGTGCTATTTTTATTATCTTTATTCCATATTATATCTTTTTTATTATCGCTATCACCAGTGCTATCGCTGTCACTATTGTCTCGATCTGCATAATATTCTGTTAGTCTCTCTTGTAATAATTTCTTGATTATTTTTATAAGCTTGTTACATTTTACAATAATTTCACAGTTTGGTTGTGGACTATCTATATATTTTTTTAATTTTAATTCAATACTAATGCATTGTTTCTGTTTATCATGCAATGTTTTTTGCTTGAATTTTCTTGATGGTGATTTAGTAATGCTTTCTTTTAATTTTTTTAAAGATTCTAGTAATGCATCCATTTAAACTTGTGCATTTGCAATTCTTTTTATTACATATTTTTTGTAATATTCATTGACTTTCTTGAAAATATATATTAATAATCCAATTAATGCTATGACTACAAAAAGATCTATATACATTTCTTGTTTGTTGGAAATGTTTCCATTTATAGAGATATTTTCTGTAAATTTGGTTTCTTGTCCTAATGCAACCATTTTGTTATTAAAATTTGTAATATTTATGAATAAAGTATGGTCAGACATTTATCTAAAAAAAATCTTTATTTTTGCTATATTTTTCTTAGTTTTACTTAATTTTATTCATAATGTTGTTTATTTTTGAAAATATTAGCTTATGTAGCTTTAAATGACCTTTCATGTATTTTATATTTATTTTAGCCTCGCAAATGAAACAGTGCTTATATTCTGACATTATTAGTTATTCTCTATTTTGTTTTTTATTTTAAATTTAAAATTTTTCAAGTTTCTTATGTAGTTATATTTTTCTAAGCCTTTTGTGATTGTGATTAATCTTTATATTTCGTTGAGTTCTTTTCTCTTCCTGACTTGCTTTCCAGCACGAGTTTTCTTCTTTCTTTGCTCTTCCGGTCTTGATTTTGCTAATTGCCTTTGCTTGCATTATTCAATAGTTAGTGGCTTAGGTCCAGCTGATTTGTTGGTTGGTGTATATTTAGGCACGTCGGCAGGCTGACCTTCTGGTTGGTATTCTTCTTCTTCTTTGCTGGGACCCAAAAGTTTTTCCCACTTCGCAAAAATTTCGTCTATTTGCTCCTGAGTCGTCATATGCGAATTATTGTTGCGTGGTCGCAGGATCGCCATACAATATTATGTTACTTCCCTAACTTCCTTATCTGGGGACACAGGGGATTTTTGGCCACAAGGCCTTTCTATAATAGCCGCAAGGCTTTTACTATTTGCTGCCACAAAGGCAGAGTTTTAATATAATTTAATATTGAAGAAGCCACAAGGCTTAAGTTTTTGAAAGAGACTTCCTTCTTTTTTGATGTTTTTCAGAATCTGATTTTATTTAACCCCAACTCGGGTTTTTATAATAAAAATTTGAGTGAAAAGTGACAATATTTTCTTTTCACTCAAAATAACATTTATTCTATATAAGTTCTTACATGTATACAATTAACAGTCATGAAATTTAAACACAATTATTACACATCTGCTTACTATTACTTTTTACTTACTTACACATCTGTTTGTAAACATATCCATCACAACCCACTTACAGGTTACCAACTCCAATGACTTACTTTTGGCAGTGATTTGTTTTCACAATGTATAACATGAATCATGCCGCTAGTAGCACTTGAGTTTGTCACTGCTTGCTCTTCATGGTTTGGTTTCGCTGCAGGTATGCAGTGCGTTTGTAAAAAAAAAAACGTAGAGCGTTTGTAGCGTTGTGTGTTTATGTTATTGTTGAGGTAGGTTAGTGCTAGCTACATGTGCACTACATATTATATAATATTGATAAGTTTATTTTATCGCAATGTGAAATGTCTTCGATATTGAAAACACGCTGTTTTAGAAATTCATCAATCCACTTTTGTTTCTCCGTTCCCTTTACGAACACTTTTCTATTCTTCAATAGAGATTTTAAATAGCTTTGGATGGTTTTTGAATGAGTCGCTTCCATAGTCCCATGATAGATTATGATGATTTAATTTAACCAGTTGGATTGACATTGATCATATTCACATAAATCCGTGAATTCAAATGGAGCTATTATGTGGAAACAGTGGAATTCATCTTCACTTAATACAACTGCTATCTCCTTAAAAACAAAGCGATTATCGTAAATTATGAAACCTTGAACATCAACAGTTGCAAACATTGTGTTAAATAAATAGCAGCAGTCGACAGAACTCTTTATTTATATGAAATTAAATTATTTTTTAATAACATTTGTGCGTGGTATTTATTCATACATTTTATCGTGAATAAGCATGCAATAAGCTTATGTACTTGGAGGGACATTCGCTTGAAATTTTAATTCAATTCTTATATCTATCTGTCCTCCTTTTACGCTCTCATGATGTTGATGAGAGACATCTCTCTTGATGAGAGACATCTAAAACAATTATTGGTGCAATGCTGGCAAAATTTTCTGGTGATAAAAGTGGTTGTGGAGAACGTCCATAGTATCCTTGTTGAAATTTTTGATACATTTCATAGAGTAAAGCATAACGATTATGGTCAAATCTAATGTTGAAATCGTCATAGGGATATATATCAGAGTTTGGTACTTTCCATGTGATATTCAAGAGCTTTAATACAAGATTATCAGTGGTAGTAGTTGAACTCATAACGTTCTTATCATCTTTAGATCGCATCAAAATCAATTCATGTTTACAATTCACAATTAATTTTTCAAAACCTTCTGCAAATCCAAGCAAATATTTAACGGAACACAAAAATTAAAATGACCCGTTTTAAGTACAGTATTATCTTCTTCAAATGGATACCAGCCAGCGTTTCGAAGATTTGTACTTTCAAATGTATTAAGCGATACATAATTTTTCATATCTGATGCAATTTCCAATTGCCTTGTACCATCGATTTCTAATCCATTCATCTCATAACGAATTTCATCAAAAAAATATGCTATACAATTTCACTGTGGAACAAATTCAGGTGCAAAAGTTAGGTTGATTCTGAGAATGAGGGGTCAACGTAGATACTAAATTAGAAGACGCGTATCGCGGCGTTTGTTTATGTTAGTTCGGATTTTTTTTTAATCGACCTTCGAACTTTGCAGTCAAATGCCGATTTTCAGCATATTGTTTATATGGTTTTTTGGTTATAACTCGTCGACTAATTGATATTTTTTCAATCTGTAAAAGCCAAATTATTGCTAGAGACCTGTGCAACAATTAAAATTTTGTAAAAAAATTATTTAGAAAATTTTTGTGGTGCTAATGAAGCAAAATGTTGGAAAAATTCTTTTTTTTCATGCTTTTTGAAAATTTTTTCCACAAAACTAAGTCTTTTTTGCTTTCTGTTTGATCTATAATATGCTTCTCAGTTTCTTCAATAAATTTCATTTCAAAAGAAAGTGGTCTTAGTCGATAATTTGCGTTAAAAATCCCAAAACCATTAAATAAATAGCGATTTAGGTAGAAGAAATTAAAAAGGGAAGTTCCAAGAGTTAGGAATTAGTAAAACAACTTTTTTGTTGTACAACAGGTAGCGATTTTTTTTTCGTACAAGCGAAATAATTTCAAAAATAAAAATTCAGTTAAGACTCGAAACTCAGCCGAAGCTGATGTCTTTTAATTTTCGCTCGGTCGTGATAAAATTCGCTATTAATTTTTTTGAAACATATTTCATTTTGTGAGTGATTTAAATTAAGCGCATTGGTCTCATTAGAATAGCAAAGATAACATTGTATAATATATATTTTATTAAAAATGTCGGAACCAAAATGTAAAATGGACAATTTTTGTGGACGTTTCATAGCAAGCGATGAAAAATGTGGCAATGCGAGTGATTTTTTTTTGGAAGCCTATAAACAATATTTCTTGCAAGAGCTTATCACTGACGTAAACTATGCCCCTTAAAAAGTTTGCTTTAATAACTATTCAACTCTTATGCAATGGAAAAGTGAAAAGAAGAAGGCTATGCCTTTTGGTATGCCAATGATCTGGTTAGACAACAGCCAGCATCAAGAAGAAAATTGCTATGGATGTATCAACTACCATAAAACTTTGAATAGAAGGAAAGCAAAGAATAAAACTTATGTAGCAGTGCCAAGTGCCCAATTACCATTACTGCACTCAGAATTCATTCCAGTACCAACATACCAAAGTGTTGATCTTTAAACAGAAATCAGTACTACAACCGCCGCTGCTACATCCATGAATTTCTTCTCAGAATACGACCCTGGTGAAGGTACATCTTATGAAACATCAAAGAACCCAATCCTAGTCACACAAAACCAATTGGATGGAATTGTTTTGCAAATTTGTGTTTGACTCAGAAAAACTCAGAACTAATGGCTTCATTTTTGAAAGGAAATAATTTGCTGGCGAAAGGTACCAAAGTAACAGCATATCGAAAACGCCAAAAAGAGTTAAAAAAGTTCTTCAATGTGAATGATGCAAAAAAAGATACAGTATACCGTGTATACAGTAAAGAAGTGAAACTTCTTCTTTGTATACACTCTTTCTTTTCTAGAATAAGAACGATTTTAGTGTAAAGGCTCGATTATGCAATCGTAAAGCTACGCAACGTAACGTGGCGTAGAGTTCTATCTGGAATAGAACCCATCGCTGCACTAGGGAGAAAACTCAGAGCGTAGCTTTATTGAAAGTTTGAGAGCGAGAGTATGATCGTGAGAAAATCAAGTGTTGCATATTCCGCATATTAAGAGAATAATTTCTTAAAAAGGGATTTTTTTATTTTACATAACTACAATGAGCGATTTTTTTGCCAATGGGAGCTTCAGGTGCATTTATAAATTTGTTTTTCAAACATTTTTTTTGGCATCTTAATAAGGAGTTTCACAGAACAATGTCACAACAATAAATCTACCTCAACTGTAAACTTGATCTTAACTTTCATTTTTATTTCTGCCTTAAAAACTAAAAATCAAAAATTACCGGTTATTTTGTACTCAAAAACTATGGGACAAATTTTAGTTATTATTTTTGCTTTAAAAAAATTAAGCCTTATAAATACTTTTTTGTTCAAAACTTTAAATGTGAAAAGATAACTAAAACTTTCACACACACATTATACTTACTATTATTAATAGTAAATAGTCCGATATAAAATTATATAACTAAGATATGTATAAAATAGTTATCTATTGAAAGAACTTATTCCAACTTTTCTTGCGCACAGTGTCAAGTTGGCGTCATGGGCGACAGCATATACTTCATGAATTTGGGTTTCTATATAATTTTATATCGCAATATTATGAATAATAATTTAATATGTGTAATATGAGCAAAATTCATAGAGGTTATATTCATATATTGAATTAAGGATATACATACCAACGTTAGTATTCTAATAAAATATTAGTTAAGATTTTATATAATCTTATCTTCTTATATATATTACGCAAGCTCAAATTTTGTCCGGCGTAAGGCTTTTTAAGTACAAGTCCAATCTTAATAAATTTAGTATTTCTTGGTAGGTTTAGACCTGTAGATGTGCAAACTGAACTTTTTATTTCTTAAAAATTTATATTTTTGAAGTTATAGCTTATTAAACTTTGCATATATTTGCATATAATTGTTGTTGTTATGTTGGTTTTTCTTTTCTTAACAGCAGCTGAGAACAATGTTATCAAATTCGGAGCAAAACTATGCGCTGCTAACATTTCGCTCTCTTCTGTCTCTTTTTAATAGAGTGTCTGTTAACAACAAATTAAAAGTCAGAAAAATTATTATTATTTTTATAGTTGATGGGTGCAGCAACGCGCACCAGTGGTCGCTAGTATTATATAATAAGGCTATTAGGCTAAGATTTCTCGAAACTCAGTGAACCGATCGTTTTGGTTTTTTTGCAGGCTTATTTTATTCACAATAATCTCGTACTTGTCATAGGATTTATTTTTCGTAGCTTCATTCATTAGTTATTGTTTACTTTGTTTGTGGGAGGCAAAATAATGACGAATTTTTGTCGAAAATCGTTACTTTACGTTAGGAAGTCCGGCTATGACAAGTACGAGTTTTAAGTATCTAGTTTAATAATATTATTAATTTTTTTGTTTCAGATGAATTTAGGATAAAAAAAAACTAAACATACTATTGATTGTGTATATTTTAAGCAGCGAATGAAAAAATGTTTATGAATAACAACTTAAGCAAAATTGCGTAGAGGCTGCGTAAAGCCTCAAACAATGCGTAACTAAACAAGCTTCGAACGGTTGTTTAAGGAAATCTATTGAATAAGGCTGTATATCGTTGACTCATTGTCAGTAAACGCAACATTAAAAAAAAAGAATTGCATAATTATCGCAACTTGCATTTGCGTAAACTTGCATAAACTTTTATCTTATATTCTTTCAGTTCTTCTTTGCTTGTAAAATACATTTTTAATGAAAAATCTATTCAAATAATATTTAAGGATACAAAGTGCATTAACCCACAATATCTAAGATTCAGAGACATAAAGCTTTATGTTTAGAAGTTTAATTGCGTTTCTTCAACGTTAACTATGTCAATTGCCCGAATTTCTATTAGTTGCATTGAGCAAGGTCGTACTGTAGTTACTTTTTTCTCCATACAAACATTTTTGACTCTACACTTATATTTCGGGTGTAGAATTAAATGCTAAGAAATTTTCGTTTCTACAGCATACTACGCTTTATTCAAGAATGATAGAAAAAAAGATTACGCATTGCGCAGGTCCGTTATGTTGTTTACTTTTCATTTTGACATTTCTAGCTACGAACAAAGTATTTTTTACGATCATGACGTCACGCTAGACCAAGTTTGTTTCTTGAATCTTTTGCCATTGTTTCATATTTGTTCACATTTTTAACAAGACTTGGCAGAAAGCCATATCGTAAGCTCATATCGTAAGTCTATCGTAACGTAGATGCGCAGATCGTAGAAAATTATTTTTACTATCTGCGCAATCTATTTTTCTATCATTCTTGGGCTTTATTCATAAACATTTTTTCATTCGCTGCTCATGTTTGTAAGGTTTGTGTCTGAACTAAAGAAAATCTCTACAAAAATTAAGAATTCCAATGGATTTGCAATGGCCGCCACATAAAAAAATGCTGCAAAGGATGCATATGGAGCATGTCTTTGATATTAAACGAAAAGACATTGAATAATTACAAATAGAAGGTGACACTGCCGACGTTGAAGCGACATTACAGCTATGTGGCAGATATTTGCACTACACATAATTATCCAATTCTTTAACCCAAATTAATTGTCTTTAACCCAAATTAAATATTATAAATAAACACGATAATATTAATTATTAATGCATTTTTAATAAACTGCAGCATTATTTGTAGCCTAAAAACTCAATTCTATTAAATTATCATTCTACACAATTTGACAATTTCCATAAAAATCAAATAACACAAACGAAAACACTTGTCAGCGAAGCAGAAGCAACTGACCTTGAACAAGGTGGGATTTTATTTCTGTTTGTTTTGGGATTTTCTTAGCTATGTGCACAAACCAGGTGAAGAGCTTTGGTGATATCCAAAACGATTGCAGCGACATGTGGATGGCGTAGTGGCGAATGTTGGCGGTGTCCATTCTATATTATAATTATTCAATGGAAAAGACAAACAAAAAACATGGTTGCGAAAATGTTTATGAATAGCGTTTTCTTGTTTAAAGTTACACTGCCTCTAAAATGTGTTTATGAATAAGGCTGTTATATTTTCCCGCTATGAGCGCTGTTTATTTTCCCGCAGGGCATCTACAGCAAAAGTAGTTTGATTAATTGGTATGTAGACTAAATTTATGTATGAAGACCTTAGCCCTGGGAGTAGCACGTTGGCTGTATAAAACTGAGATCGCAGGTTCGATACTCAGCGCTGACAAAGAAATTTTTTTCAGTCTTTTATACAATGTATATCTCTCTCATTCTCTCTACTGTAAAACATATCTTTCTTCTCTATCGTGTAACGAAATCAAGTAAATTGACCTTGAAATTTCACTCCTCAATATTCTCATTCAAATTTCGAAGCGCCGCCTAAGAAGTTTCACTTCAAAAATTTCGCTTAATGCAACGATATTGAAAAGTTAATGGAGACGATAGGGTTAACCTATAAGAAAGATGATTGGCGTTTATTCATCGATAGTTCACAAATCAGCTTAAAAGTTGTGCTTTTGCACAAGGAAAATATAATGCCTTCTGTTCCGATTGCGTATAATTTGAAACACATTCTGGTAGTAGTCAAATATAAGGAACACCAGTGGCGCATTTGCTGCGACCTCAAAATAGTTTCATTGATTATAGGCTTAATAGCATCTGGCCGTCCAAAATAATCGTGTTTTTTGTGCGATTGGGATTCACGATACGGAGAAAGTATTAAAGGAAGAAACCAGTACAAACAGCATAACTGGAATAGTTGCATTGGACGGAAATGGCATAAAGAAAATAGGCTACACGAAAGTCTTGTTCCTGAAATGAAAATTTTGTTGCCGGTGCTCCACATTAAACTTGGCATTGCTAAAAATTTTTTGAAATGTATCGCAAAAAGACCAGCAGTATTCAACCGCTTACAAGACATTTTCCCAAGACTAAGTAACGCCGAAATTCAGGAAGAGGTTATAAATGGTCCCGACATACGGAAACTAATGAGTCGTCAAGATTTTGACCAAGTTCTGACAGACCGAGAATTAAATGCATGGCTCGCATTGAAAGCAGTTATAAAGGACTTTTGGGTAAAGAACGCAAACATTTTGGAAGCTTTCGATGAAATTGGGGTTAATATGTCGTACAAAATTCATCTCTTGCATCAGCATCTTGATCAACTCGCTCAACAGTTGCCAGCTGAATCTGATGAGCAAGGCGAACGTTATCACCAAACTGCGCTTCCATTTGAAATAAGGTAACTATAGGTGTGCATATTTTGAATTCCTAGATTTTTCTAATATCTTTGTCAGAGTGCACAATTTAAACATGTTAGCGATTGAAAACTATTTTCGTTTCAGGTACAGAGGAAAGAAATCTCCAGATGCAATACTCGCTGAAATTTGTTGGTGGTATAAACACACCTTTGAACAAGAGGAAGACGAGGAAAAAGAGGAAGAAGGGGAAGACGAAGATGAAATTCCAGAATATCTGTTGGACGAAATTATCGACCTTTCTGATGATGATGACGATGACCGAGATATTAGACAGAGCAGTGATGTTGATCCACACCCGGCTGCTAAACGGCAACTGGCCAAATAATTAATTTAATTTATTTAATTATTTTACTTAAAACTTTTCATAACTAACATTTCAAAATTATATTTTTTTCCATATTTTTAACACTGAACAAAATTGGTACATAAAAAATGAGAAGTAAATCAATATTAAGCTGGAAAACGCAAGTTTTGTATTATGATTGTTTTCTTTTCAAATGAAATTTATTGAAGAAGCTGAGAAGCATATTATAGATCAAACAGAAAGCAAAAAAGACTCAGTTTTGTGGAAAATATTTTCAAAAAACATGAAAAAAATAATTTTTCCAACATTCCAATCCAATTTTTCCAGCCAAAAAACCATATAAACAATTTGCTGAAAATCGGAATTTGACTGCAAAGTTCGAAGGTCGATTAAAAAAAATAAATGCTGCGATACGGGTCTTCTAATTTAGCCTCTATTTTGACCCCTCTCTCTCAGAATCGATTCTCACAGAATCGAGGTTTTGCTAACCTGAATTTGTTCCACAGTGTTGTTAAAGAGTTTCACAGTTTTTGAAGTAGAATTATCGCTGTTGGATACAAATCCCTCAATATACAAAAGACTCTCACTTGGTAATACAAAAGACTCTCACTTGGTAATACATACAAAATACTCTCACTTGGTAATACATACAAGTCCTGGTTTTGTATTGGTATACGTATTTCATCATTATTTTTAAATGTTTGTAAATATGATGTATAGCTGTGATAATCTTTTTTCACTATTCTATCGTCGATAAATGGTTTATACAAAACATCAATTACATCACTCATGTTGGCTTTTTAATTGTTTTCCAATGCTTTCTAAAAACTCTTTGTTCGATTTAGTTAGATAAATTCTATGTATGGGTCTTTTAATAGTAGGTTTTTTATTTGAATTTGATTCTTTTTTTGATGTTGTCAGTAAACTAGTGAATAAATTTTTATGTAAATGATTTTTGTTAAAAACTTGTTGATATTTTTCACCGCGAAAATTAATTAGGTTACCACCTTGATCTACGACTTTAAGAACAAGAGTGCTGATTTGTCTTGTGTTAACTGGTAAATATATGACATTAACTGGTATTTCTGTAATTTTGTATTGTGGACTAACTTGAAGAGAGAACTGATGAATTGTATGTACAGATACTTAATTTATATATGATCCATTGATAATATTACATTCAATTGATATTGTATTTATTTTAGTTACATCTACTGGATTATCAGAATAATTAACAACATTAGGTTTCAATATTCTTTTACTGAATCCTAGTAATGATCCAATTGAACAACTTCTATCGAAGAAAATTGGCTCCTTGCTACTTTGTATTTCTGTTTGCAATGTGTTATAGTTTGCTTTTATGTCTAGTAATCCGATGTTATATGATTCATATTCATCAACAATTTTCTCAGATATATCCGTGAATTCATAGGACCTATTGGTATCAAAATTGTTTTATCACCAATATGAAACAAATTGTTTTCTTCATCTTGGAATAAAATTATAAGAGTCGAAGCTAATCAAACCACAAACATAATCTTGCTTGAGCTCTATAGGCGGAAAATATATGCGAAAAAAAACAAGTTGTGATGAATTTCCATTTATTGTTAAAGTAAGGGACATGTTGTTGTCCAATCATTAAGTAGTTAACTAAAATATGTTTCTTATACATTATTACATTTATATTAAATCATTTACATCAATTCAAGAATTATGGTCTGAAGAAAAACCTAACCATTTAACAAGAGCTCTATTATTACGTATTTTTAAAATTTTTTTAACTAAATATGTTTGTGGAAATTTGGTTTTTATTAATTCACTAGCGATACCCGGCGCTCGTTGCTGCACCCGGCAAGTATGTTGGAAATAATAAGTAAATTCAAAACTTTTATTAGTCCCTTAGTCTGACACCACACTCATGTTCCACTGCCCGTTACAGTTTCCCAGTAGCAGAACATCACTCCCAGGTGACAATTCCATTATGAGTTTCAATGTCCTGTGATCTTAGCTTCCATAGCTATTCTGTATAGAGAATCGGGCCACACCCCCTTTTCCAATGCACATATGTATCAGTTTTCCAGTAAAAAGACTTTGGCAATTAGTAACTCCATGCTGAGTTTTATTGTCATGCGACGTTTAGTTCCAAAGCTATTCAATATCAAAAATTTGACTTATGTGGTCGAAGCCATAACCCCTTTTCCTATGTCCGTCCCAGTTATCTTGTTTATTTATAAAAAAACTTATTGAATCACACAATGTCAATTCTATAAAATAAAAAGTCACCCGTTCCTTTTGTTCATTTATAAATTACAGGAAAACCACCGTCAAAACATGTGTAGAAAAGTTGCATGCAGCGAAACAAATAAACATACGTACATACAAACATACATACATACATACATACATCAAGTCGGATTGAATCTCATTCTCATCAAAAAAATCTTCAACATGCTAAAGGTGGTCAGTGAATCCCCTTTTAACAAAACTGTGTTAGATCAAATCTACGCATCAAAACTTCTTTTAACATGTTAGAATGTACTTCGCTCCAATTAGCTTTAAGCGCAGCAAAGTATGTATGTATATGTATTTCTTTGTTTGTTTTGTTGTTTTGTGCTTGCTGAGAACAAAAAAATATAGTAGAGAGCAACATGCAGTTTATTGAGGCTCTCGCAGCACAAACGCATGAAAAGCTAAAGATCAAGCAATGCATGGCATTGTGGATGATTTTTTAAAAAACTTAACACTTTAATAAAAGATACTTATTATTGAAATTTCGAAAAGAAAATAACCAATGAACCTTTTGTAGCACATATGTGATATTTTAAAACTTATTTAATCGGACCAGTACTTTTGTAGTTTTGCGGACACAAAAAATGTTCACTTTCATTTTATATATTAGTATAGATATTCATAGAAACCTCCTTTGATTTCATTTCCTCGATAATCTTCAAGTATGTATGTAGTAGGGTTTGTATTATTATTATTATTATTATTATTATTTATTGAGATGCTAAGCCCTAAAGCTTTATAGCATTTTAAAAAATTCAACAATTTGTTTGATTAACTTAAATACTATACAATTCATTATACATTTGATTATTAATTTAAAGGATTTCAGATTTAATATATAATAGTAAAAATAAATTGGCAGGTATGATGTAAGGTTGTGTATATTCCGGATCAACAAATTGATATTAATAGATCAATTGATTAGAGCAGTGCTCACATATGTGAGGCTGATAATCAAGTTCTATAATGTGTGTAGAAACAGGGATTAGAGCAAAGCTCACATATGCAAGGGTAAACGGACGGGGTCTACCTCCGGCATATGCCAGGCGAGACGGACATGGTTTCGCTCTGGATAATAATGTGTGAATTTAATCAGCTTGGTGTAAAATTCCACGTATGATGTGAAGTTGCATATTCCGGATCACATCTTAATATTTACTATATCAATTGATTAGAGCATCGCTCCCATAAGTGAGGCTGATAATCAAATACTATTCTGATGTATGTAGATTCATGTAAATAGGGATTAGAGCAAAGCTCACATATGCAAGGGTAGGCGGACGGGGTCTACCTCCGGCATATGCCAGGCGAGACGGACGTGGTCTCGCTCTGGATAATCATGTTTAAATTAAATCAGCTTGTTAGTATTGCCAAACATAGCCAGGAAAAAATAGAGTATTCTTGGGAGAGCATAATCCAAATCAATCTCGGTACTGGAGATAATCTAGAATTTTAAGTTTAATTGAGTATATGGATTCATTTAAAGAAATTACATCTGAAACAAAATTAAAGTCACCACAAGCACTTCTCAGCGGTTCATTTTGCAAGTAGTTTGTTCTACAAAAGTTCATGTAAAGTAACTCAAAAGATCTTCTAGGACGAATAGGAATATTAAAGTAAATTTTACTTAATAAATATGGACTGTCAACATATCCATGCAGAAGTTTAACAATCCAGCTTACATTAAGCATAGTTCTGCGATTTTTTAAAGTAGGAAGATTTAATAGCTGTAATCGATATTCATAAGGTGGAAGATGAAAGTCAGTTCTGCAGTATAAAATGCAGAATAAATAAAAATAATTATTCAACAAAATAAAAAAAAAAAAAAAATTAAATCTTAAGCTGAACAGAAAAAATTTTTTCTGAACTGATTCAATGTCGTCAATGTAATAACCATATCGTGGACACCATACAATTGAGGCATATTCTAAGATAGGCCGCACTCGTGAAGTGAACAAAGATTTTGTAATAAGGGGATCATTAAACTCTTTTGCCCATCGTTTGATAAATCCTAAGCTCAATTTATTATTTTAGTTATATGAATATGAAAGCGAAGTTTAGGATCCATGGTAACTCCAAGCTCATGGAAACTATCTAAAGATTCTAATGTGTAATCGCAGATTTTGTACGTGCTTCTAAGCCATAGCTTACGCGAGAAGGCCATGTGCTTACATATTTTCATATTGAGATTCATATGATTAATTTTGCACCAGTTATAAAGATTATTGATGTCAATTTGTGAGAATTTTGCGTCATTTTCATTTTTGTAAGAAAGAAATAGTTTGACGTCGTCAGCGTACATCAAGACGTTAGAATGCATTAGACGTTAGATGTGACTCCCTTGGGGCACTCCTGAGGTA
Source organism: Pherbina coryleti (assembly GCA_943735915.1). Classification (NCBI taxonomy): domain Eukaryota; kingdom Metazoa; phylum Arthropoda; class Insecta; order Diptera; family Sciomyzidae; genus Pherbina; species Pherbina coryleti. The sequence goes on along the minus strand of OX030948.1, from coordinate 104,865,671 downwards.
ACCGGGAACTCGTAAGATTTCACGAGTTTAAATAAAACAGATTGAGTTCTATTACTGAGATACGATTCAATCCACCTCAGGGAAAACCGATAAGAGATCATTTTAAAATTAAGAGTTTGTGATTTACAACATCAAAAGCTTTACTAAAATCCGTATAGATGACATCTGTCTGAAGACATTTTTTAAAATTCTCTATGGTCTTAGATGTAAATTCAAGTAGGTTAGTGACAGTCGATTTTCCAGAAAGAAATCCATGTTGACATGGAGACATCAAAGACTTTACTCTATGTGATAATTGTGATGTAACAATTGCCTCAAAAAGTTTGGGCAAAGTACTTAATTTAGCAATTCCACGATAATTATCAATTAAAGACCTGTTACCAGATTTATGCAACGGAATAATAAATGAAAATTTCCATGCAGCTGGAAAATAACACGATTTTAAAGAAGAAGTAAAAAGTAAAGTGATAGGCGTTACTAATTCTTCGCAACAGTATTTCAATATGCATGAGGGTATGTTGTCGGGACGTCCGTGGCGTAGTTGGTAAAAGTGCGTGGCCGCTATGTCAACGAATCTGGAGACCCGGGTTCGAATCCCAGCAGCGAAAGAAAATTATTTGAATTAAAATAATTTTTCTGTACGGCCGCCACCTCTCTGCAGACAATGGCAAACCTCAGAGAGTAATCAAAATGCCGTGCAAAGCCGCTTGAGAACAAGAACATTCCGTTCATCGCCGTTCGGAGTAGGCGTTAAACCTGTAGGTCCATTTCTCGGTCAATTGTGTACAAACTTAATAACACGCACAACACAATCGATCATAAGAAGCTAGGTCAAAGTCCTTTCAAGGGCTGAAATGGCCAGTCATTTATTTTTTATACCCCCACGTTTAAAAAACGTAAATGGGGGTATATTAATTTTGTCACTCCGTTTGTAACGCCCATAAGGAGGCGTGGTACGTATAGAAAAATATATATATTCTTGATCAGCATCACCACCCGAGTGGATTTAGCCATGTCCGTCTGTCTGTCTGTGATCACGATTACAGCCGTAATTTTAAAGTTATCATCACGAAATTCAATATTTAAGATTTTATCTAAAAAATGAAGGTCAAGTTCGAAAATGAGTCAAATCGGATGAAAACCACGCCTACCTCCCATACAAAGTGCCTTTATCAAAACGGTAAAATCTCTTAGAATTCCACAAAAATTAATATATGGTCTTGAAATTCTGCATGTGGGCTTTTATATTTAAAATACACTCTGTGTATGAAATTCAACCAAATCGAATGATAACCACGCCTACCTCCGATACAAAGCGACTTTATCAAAAAGGAAAAATGGCTTTAAATTTCACAAAAAATAATATATGGAGTTGAAATTTTGCATATGAAGTTTGATATACAACATGTATTCTGTGTATAAAATTCAACAAAATCGAGTGAAAACCACACCCACCTCCCATACAAAGTGATTTTATAAAAAAATAAAAACGAATGTTTCTGTTAAAACTATAATGAAAATTTTTTTATAAATAAACATTTTATTGACTGCTTAAGACTTTGAATATATTTCGGTTCGGCCGTGGGGGTATTTTAACTTCGGCCCAGTCGAAGTTCATTTCTTTCTAGTTTTTATTTATGTCGGGACCACTTTTATAAGAAGATTTAAGATCTCTTAAGAAGGCTAGAACTGTACTGGTATCAACTATTGGGAGACATATATCACCTGCCCTTATTGAAAGAAGATGATGAATAAGTCGACTTAAAAAAATCAGCAAAAAGGTTGCAGATACTATTGTCATTATCGGATTCCACATTATTGTATTTCATAAAAGAAGGATATGAATCAATTTTGCGTTTTGTGTTAACAAAGCTCCAGAATGATTTTGGATCAGACTTAATGTTTAATTTTACTTTTGTGAGGTAGATGTTATAGGATTGCTTGCACAACTGTTGGTAACTATATTTAGTCGAAGTATAACGAGCAATATCACATATGTTATGTGTTTTTTGATATTTTTTATAATATTTAGTTTTCAAGTTTCTCAATTTTCGTAATTCATTGGTATACCACACGGGGCCAGAAATTATAGAGGCTTTTCTCTCCTCATGATAGGAATCAACTATTTAAATCCATTGCTGGGTTCTGCAAAGAAAAAAAAAGCGATCGTTAGCACTCTCTGATATTGGAGGTAATACAGATGGGAGTGTATTTGTGCATGAGAGTCTTACGGTTGCAAATCGAAAGATCATGTACCACGCAACTCAGCTTAAGCGCCAAAAATTGTTGGCTTCGGCATTTTCAATAAGAGGCAAGGTTCTTTGTAAGAGTACACCAAAACGAACAAGCGAAAGAAGTAACCACTAAAGAGAGCGTTGATGTAATTGCTGGCGCAAACAGAAACAGAAAGTAAAACAGCAACGAGCAACAACAAGTAACTATCTATACGTAATAATAGAGTTAACAAAGCAAAAACATATGAAGAAATAAAAAAAAAAAAAAAAAACAAAAAAAAAAAGAACAATTAACTTAAGCAGATCTCTTCTCTTTTTAAGCACTTCAATTGTAGTTCAAACTTTTCAGTTCTTACTTATATTATTGATCTACTTATCATTTTATATGTATATGTATATGTATATGTTTCTGTCATTACAACTAATGCATTTCGATAGGTTAAGGGGGGGTTCTTTGGGGAAACTCTATTCCTTTTCTAATGTAAACTGCCATTTTAACAGCACAACAAACCTATTTTTAAATGATTAATTTACAAACGAGTCGCGACGCTAACATTAAAACAATTTTGAAGATTATAAGTAAAACCCATAGAGGATTTCAATTATGCTATTTAAATGCGCATAGTTTAAATTCGTCAAAAATAGATTATTTTAATTACATCTTGTCCGAAACTGTGGTTGATTTGGTTTGTGTGACTGAATCCTGGTTTAAAGAACACACTGTTAATGAAGAATATGCACTCGAAAACTTCAATATTTTAAGAAATGACCGATGTAAGGGTTCACGGGGAGGAGGAATTGCGATTTATTTTCGCAAATACTTACAAAGTAAAGTTATTTTTAAATCAAATAATGAATGTCAAGCCGAGTATATTGGCGTTGAATTCGGAGATAGGTTGCAGAAATGTCTTGTAATCTGTGTTTACAATCCGCACAGATAATTTTCGTTAGACAATCTATTTGCAACTGTGTCTGAGCATGCTTCGTCATATGAGCACATTCTGATGTGTGGTGATTTTAATGTAGATCTCCTTCTGCTTGATGCACGTTCAAAATCACTATTAGATTTTATTAGCTCTTGTGGGTTGAATTTAGTAAATGACTTGCCAACACGCTTTGCTCCTAATTGCAAGCCCAGTTTTCTGGATTTGTTTTGTATTTTAGATAAAACATTTTCCTCGAACTTCGAACAACTTTCCTTAGCAGGAATTTCAGATCATGATATGTTATTTGCTTCATATAACATCGACTTTACAAAAACACCATTCGATTCACATTTGTTTTATCGTGATTTTAAACGGATAGATACTCGTACCCTTTTCTGTGAAGCAAGTATTTTGGATTGGACTGGATGTTGGCATTTTTCGAACATTGACGAAAAACTAGAACATTTTAATACCCTTGTACGTTACTTACATGATAAATATGTACCTTTGAGAAAATTAATTGTCAAAAACTTTAAAGTTCCCTAGTTTACACGTGAAGTTGAAGAAGCTATTAAAATTAGAAATAAAAACTATACCCAGTGGAAACGTGACCCTTCAACTCATAATTGGGACATATATCGGATGTCGAGAAACTCTGCTACTTGTGTTTTAAGTCACTCGAAAAAGGTATATTTCTGCAGCAAACTTAATGTTAATCTGCTAGAAAAAGTTTTATGGAAAAATGTAAACACAATCGGTTTTAAAAAGAGAGCTTGTGAATGGTACTTAGATTGCAATGAATTGAATGAGTTCTTCCTTTAAGCAAATAAAAGTGTTGACTCTTCCGACTACATTATTTGCCATCGGCTTGTTTATAATCACAAAGATAAATTTGATTTTAAAACAGTCACTGAGGGTGAAGTAATAAAGTCTATTCTGTCAATCAAATCCAACGCTGTGGGAGGCGATGATATAAATCTGAGATTCGTTAAACTCATAATACCGTGGATAGTTTCAAGCTTGACACATATTTTTAATTTTTCCATTACTTCTACCTTTCCTCAGCAATGGAGGATGGCTAATGTGATTCCCATTGGAAAAAGAAACAATCCTTGCCGCACTGAAGACTTCAGGCCAATAAGTATCCTACCTGCCTTGTCAAAAGCCTTTGAAAAAATTTTTTCGGTTCAAATTGTCCAGCATTTGAATGCTCATAAACTGCTCAACGAGAATCAGTCTGGCTATAAGGCAGGCCATAGTTGTACAACTATGGAAGGTGATGGAAGACATACGGCCTGCATATGACAACAACGAGCTAACCATTTTAACACTGTTAGGCTTTTCCAAAGCCTTTGACTCGGTTAACCATAATATTCTCTTGCAAAAGCTTGAACATTATTTTGGGCTTAGTACCCGTGCAACTAAACTAATGAGAACTTATTTAAGCGACCGATTACAAAGAGTCAACAATAATAACGTGCTTTCCGATCAAAAAAGGACATTTTCTGAAGTTCCACAGGGGTCAATCCTGGGCCAAATCCTTTTCAGCATGTTCATAAATTACATCGTGTCCAGTTGCCAAAATTCTTCAATTCACTTGTATGCGGATGATGCACAAATATATATATCTAGGCCGATTGGGTTGTCAGAAGACTTGATTTGTAGATTGAATGAAGATTTGAACTCAATACAACTATGGGCAGATAGCCATTTCTTGAATTTAAATGCATCCAAAACCCAGGCTCTTGCTATTTCTCGACAGTGCTACCGTATTGATTATCTTCCAGCCATTGTAATGGCGGGAGTAAATATTTCGTTTGTAGGTGTTGTAAAGAGCCTTGGGTATAAGATTAATAGGAATTTGAGCTGCATTGATCATGTGAACCATACCATTGGTAAAATTTACTCCGTGCTGAGAAAACTCTGGCAGACGAAGGATTTCATGCCACAAGATTTAAAGTTGAAACTCGTACGTTCATTAATAATTCCCCATATCTCATATGGTGAATTAGTCTATGGCAACATCGATGCTGCGTCTAAAAGAAAGCTGCAATTAGTGGTGAACAACCTGGCAAGATATGTTTACAATAAACGGAAATATGACCACATATCAGAGTATGCCCTGACAATTTTTGACTGTGATCTAGCAAAATATTTTAAGACACGCAATCTCCTCTTCTTACACAAACTAATTCATACCCGCTGCCCCGAATACTTGTACAGGAAACTTTGCTTTACTGTATCTAGTCGTACACTTAATCTAATAGTACCTGAATTTAAATGTTTAATATCGTTCAGAATGTTTTTTGTTAGTGTTGTGAAACTGTGGAACATGTTACCCAGGTCCGTCAAAACCGAACGAAATAAAAGGTGCTTTAAAATGGCTGAAATCAATTTTTTATAATAAATACAAGATTTCTGTAATCATTTAATTTTCTTCAATTAAATTCTAACTATTTATGTATTTTAGGTTAGGTTATGTTATAGTACTCAAGTTACACCAATACCATTTTAAAATTGTGTAGTTAATGTATCAAAAGAGCCTAAGCTCTTAGGAACTGAAGGCAGCAATCTTGTTTTTTTGGTTCATGTTGCGAACAGGTAAAGAAGCTAGTACAGTTCTAGGTTGTGATCTAGGGACGTATTCATAAACTCAAGTATATTCAGGCCAAAAACTTTGACTGATTAGGTTAGGTTAAGAGGGAAGGGCAACCCGATGTTGCCTACACGGGGGCCTATTGGTCCATTGTGGTTCGCTATGTTTGTGGACCTAAATGTGGCAAAACCAAAATAAAAATCTTAGTCACTTGAGCAAGGTTGGTCGAACCAATCTGATCCATCAGTGGTACGTCCACGAGCTCTTGCAGTTCTCCGTACACTCTGCTTCCCATGTGGCGAATCCGGCGTTGTTGGAGATTGGAACACTCGCAAAGTAGATGCTTGATGGTTTCTGTTTCCTCGACATCTCCACAGCTTCTGCAGAAGTCTGGGTGCGGGATTCCTAGTCGCGAGGCCATTGTGCCTATACAACAATGCCAGAAATGGCGACAGATAACACAGTCGTCTCTATTTGACCAAGAGTTATTTGTGTTATTTCTGGCTTTATCATTTATTTTCTTCTTCAATTCTGCAATTCATCGACCCATGATCGACCCAATCAGAGAACTACTTTCTAGTTCTGAGCCCTCCCTAGCCAATCTGTCTGCTATTTCGTTTCCCTCTATGTCACGATGACCGGGGACAGAGCAGATATTGATCTTGTGGGGAGGGCTGATTCTGGTGAGAGCTTGCCGGCAGCTCAGTACAGATTTCGATTTTGTTTTTTCGCTGCGGAGTGCTTTTATCGCAGCCTGACTGTCCACAAAGATTGTAATTCTTGATGGATTGATGTTACTTGATTGGATTGTCGTAGCTGCTTTCTCGATCGCAAAAATGTCTGCTTGAAAAACACTACAGTAATCTGGAAGTCTGTATGACAGGGATATTTGTAGTGTATTACAGTAGACTCCGGCTCCCGTGCCATTCTCCATTTTGGATCCATCAGTGAAGATCTGGATATCGTGTTCACTAAAAGGGTTTTTCGAATCCCATTCTTCTCTTTTTGGAAAGGAGAATGACATGTTTTGCCGAAAGTCTATTTCCGGGGTGATGTAATCGAAGGTGGTGGCGAGATCCTCAGGAGTATACTTTGTGAGTATAGAGGCGTGTCTTAAGTTAAGCTTCCTTAAGTCGAAACACCGCTTTGGTTGCAGTGGTTTTAATGAACTCGTCCAGGGGGAGGAGGTTCAATATGACCTCCAGGCCTGCCTGAGGCGTTGATCGTTGCGCACCTGTTATTCCTAGACAGGCCAATCTCTGTACTCTAGAGAGAAAGAGTTAAGGTAGCTTGTCTTCTCAGTGGCTTTCCACCATACAATCGAGCCATAGGTTAGTATGGGCCTGACGATAGCCGTGTACATCCAATGGATGACATTGGGTTTCATCCCCCAATTGGTACCGAAGGTTTTCTTGCAGGCGTAGAAGGCACTGGTTGCTTTCTTTATTCTTTCATCAGTGTTGCTTTTCCAAGTGAGCTTTGAGTCAAGGATTACTCCGAGATATTTTGCTTTATTGGATAGCTGCAGGGTTCTGCCATTTATCTTTGGGAGGCAGAAATTCTCAATCTTGTTTCTTTTTGTGAATAGCACCAGTTCGGTTTTATCGGGATTGACCCCTAGTCCGTTTGGTACTGCCCACGAGACAGTTTCTTTAAGTGCTGTTTCTATCATGTTGCTGATGGTTGGGACATGTTTCCCTCCCACCAGAAGCACGACGTCGTCAGCGTATGCTGTCACTTTAAAGTCTTTTTCGCTGTGGGTACTTAGCAGTTCGTTTACAACTAGGATCCAAAGCAAGGGAGATATGACTCAACCTTGAGGTGTGCCTCTTGAAGTTGTTTTCCTTATTTTACTGCTACCGATTTGTGTGTTGATGATTCCGCTTTTCAGCATTTCAACAATCCACGTGGTTATCTTTTCTTCCACTTGTAGATTTTCAAGAGCTGCCCTTATTGAGTCTGTGCTTACGTTGTTGAAAGCCCCTTCGATATCAAGAAAGGCAGCTAGGGTGTAATCTTTGAAGTGAAGGTTTCTCTCAATTACCGAAACTACCTCATGTAGGGCTGTTTCCACCGACTTACCCTTAATTTAGGCGTGTTGTTTGCTACACAGATTTCGGTCATTGAGGAGCGATCTTATGTGTTGATCCAGAATTCTTTCTAATGTTTACAGTAAGAAAGAAGAAAGAAGAAAGAAGAAAGACTAATGGGTCTATAATCTTTTGCGGTGGAGTGAGTAGCTTTCAAAGCTTTGGGTCTGAAGACTACTTTCACCTCTCTCCAATTTACAGGCAAGTAACCTAGCCTTAGGCAACTATTAAAAATTTTTAAAAGCCGGGTTGAGATTGCCGGTGCTGAAGCATAGCGGGGGTAATACCGTCGGGTCCAGCCGATTTATACGGCTTGAAAGATTTAATCACCCACTCTATTTTGTGCTCTGTTATTAAATTGGGTATATCATTGTGGGTTTCTGGGAAGATACTTCTGGATATGTACGGGTTCACATGTATTGCGGGATCAGTATAGCCAGGGAAGTGGGCTTCCAATAGTAGTGTCACCGTCTTCTGGCAAGTTTCCGTCCACGAGTTTTCTGAGCGTTTAAGGTAGCCCGGGGCTACCGGATCCTTTGATAGGATTTTGCGTAGTCGGGCCGCCTCGCTAGTGTTCTCAATGGATTCACAGAAAGATTTCCACGACTGCCTTTTAGCTCTTCTTAAGTCTCTAGTATAGGAGTTGAGAGCAGTTCTATAAGAGTCCCAGTCTCCATTTTCTTTGCTTAACCTGGCCTTATTATGCAGACTTCTAACCTCAGTTCTCTTTGCTTTGAGATCGCTGTTCCACCAATTTTGTTTGGGTTTGCGACTCCTGGAGATTGGGCAGAACTTGCAGAAAGCCTTATTCATTTTCCCTGAGATGAAATCGACTGCGCTGTCAATGGCTATTTTGTCTGGAAGGTCAGCCTTACATGGGTGAGTGATCTGAGTTTGTAGCCATCTAGTGTATTCAGTCCAATTCGTTCTTTTTAGGTTTCTAAATGGTTCTGTGCGAGTTGTATTCTAAAAGTCAATATTAAAGAGTATCCTAAAGTGATCTGAAAAAGAGTCGGTAGAAGATACCCTCCAATTTCTGATTGGGTGCTCATTTGACTCCGCCTTTATGGCCACCGTGTCTCCGTCGCTGAATCTGTGAAGAAAGAGAAAATTTAGAGATTTTTTCACAAGAATGCAGCTTCTTATCTTGTTACCTTCAGTGGAGTGAAACAGATTGAACTGCTGCGCCCCTAATCCTTGTTCCCTATTGGCTATTATCCATAGTTCCTGGATTAGAGCTACGTCCATGTCCTTCTCTTGCATGAAGATCATCAGATCTTCAGTGGCTGCTTTGCAGTGATGCAAGTTAATTTGCACTGTCTGCAACATCAGCGCCTTTTCCCTCCCCATGGGGTCTCACCTTTACCACCCCGAGACCAAAGTTCAGCGCACCTGATCGACTCTTGATCAGGTCTGCTGAGCTTCTGTCCATGGCAAAGGTAAGTTCTTTACCGATGCCATTGGAACCCTTTTTGGACAAGAGTAGCTTCCACTCCTTAACCTTTGCCCAGTCGTTCTGCTTCGCCAGCAGATCAATTATGGAGCTATCCTCGTGCGCAGCAGGAGGTGGGATCCATATTTTGGCCAGTCGACGAAGCGCAAGTGCTGCACGGGGTAGTACCTAGAGCTTGGCCCCCTCCCAGAGTTCTCCTTAGTTGGAGAAGTTATCGGAGAGGAACTCAAGTGACTTCCCGTTGCTGCACCTGACAATCTTCACCCCCTTGGCCCACCCAGCACCGTCAAACTTGTACTCCTCCGAGTCACCGTTTTCGGTGTTGGCCATCATCACCTTGAGGATTTCGTTCTCCACAAGCAGCCATCTGTCCAGCGATATCTTACCGTCCGGATCTTGCTGGTCGATGCTGGCAACCTGCAGGTTACTAGGCGAGCCTTCGAAACCAGGGGAAGTTCTGGGCCTTTTGGGTCCATTTCCTCTGGTTTCATCCTCGGATCTTTGCCGTTTGGCCTGCAATCCAGAGGTTCCGGCGCGCTCCCCTGTGGAGACTCTGCTTGCCTGGTCGCGAGATGTCCTAGAAGGAGTTCCCGAGTGTCCGGCAAGCACAGCCTTGTACGATGGCTTCACCGTGCATGGAGTAGGTGCGGAGACGTTCTTATTCCCTTCTTTGTTGTTCCTTGGCCTCCCCTTTTCGGTTCTTCCTAGACTTGGAGATTTGTTAGGGGGAGTCCGATTTTCTGGGTGCAGTCTCTCCCTCGCTGTTTGCCTTTGGGGCAGTAGATGGGGGAGGGATTGCGGGTTTTGTGGGGTTTTGTGGGGCTCTGGGCTCGAGATAAAGCCCAGCTTCCTTTCTCTCGAAGAGCTTCACAAGCCGTTCATGCGTTTTTATTAGCTTTTTGTCCCTGACTACCAGTGAAGCTGGGTCGCGGGCCATCATCCTTTTCAGGAAACGCTTCGAGCTCCTGTAGTTGGAGCGAGCTTTGATGGTTCCTGGGGACAGCGGAGTTTTCACCTCTATTGCGGTGGTCTCCAATTTGGAGTCATCCAACAATTCGTCCTCTGTGTCGGTGCTGATACAGGTAGCGGTCGAGGGAGGATTTGAGTCCTCCTCAGTGCTATCCAGCTAGAGGCGTCCGATGAGAGGAGTTAAATCGGAGGATTCCTCCGAAGGGGGAACTAAGATTGCGGACGGAAGGCGAATTGCCGGACATGGGGCTACGAACAAGCTGGGGTTGGGGTTGGACACGGCCACGGACACGTTTGGGTTGGACTGAGACAAGGGCACGGAAAGACTGGGGTTGGACAGGATGCTCGCTGTCACGGACGAGGTTGCCGCAGGCATGGAGGAGTCGGACAGGGGTTCGGACGTTGGGTTGCCTCGAGAGGCTTGATTTTATTATTTCTGGATTTTGGTCTTGGTGTTTCATGTTTGGACCCACGAGTGGCGGAGAGAGAGTGGTCGATCTGCGCAGAGATCCGCAGTACGCAGACAAGGCTTATTACATCCGGAGGGCGCCAGATATCCGGATGGCTCCGTTAGCGACTGGGCTTTTTAATGCTGGGCCCCCAGCCAGGCTGATTCTCGGTACGGGTCGCATGACGCCTTAATCCAGCCCAGTAGTGGAATTCTGTAACTTTTTCGCAAATTCCGATCGGAATCGTAATGCAATTTTGAGATTTTATTATTTTAACAACAAAAACAGCTATTGTACAATTTTTTTAGCAAAAATTGGCAATTTCTTTGACCAAAAAATTAAAAAAAAAAATATTAAAAATATATATATACGCTAAACTAACAGTACCTTTCAAATAGTTTTTATTAAGAATTGAATTTATCAATGAAAAAAATTTAATGTAATATATTCAAAAACAATTGAGTTATTTGCATCGAAAGTAAAACATACGAATTTAAGATAGTTTTTTGTTATTCTAAGGAAACGATGTTATCAGAAAAAGAGGTTGTACTAAAAGTTTGTGCAATTTTGAAAATATGTCAATATTTTTTGGTGTCAAAATAACAGAATTTTTTTTAAATTTATTAGACTAACATTTTCGCTAGAAAAAAAGTATGCTAGTAGGTAAATTTGTGTTTTAAATATTATAAATATTTAAATTCAAAATGGTCAAATTGGCTAGAGTTGGTAGCAGCCAGTGGCATAAAAGCGCAATGCTGCAAAACCTACAAAAAAATAGAAAAGTTTCAATATGTCTATGAATCATAAAACAATATTTACTTGATTTTTAGCTGATAGACCAGTGATTCTATTTCACTGTAAGCGATCTTCCAATAAGTCGATAAGCTCATGTGTTATATTTGGCGTGATCCGATACAATTTTATGAATTTTTTCAACTCCAAATCAAAAGGAGAATCAACTCTTCTAAGAAATGATCTTTCTAAATTCATTTCACGAACATGAGCTTCAGTTGCTAGGAGCGCAGCATCCATTTCCAAACAAATAAAAGCCATTTAAAGCTACAAGAAAATACTAGAAATTAAATTTCTTCCATTAAATATAATTTATTACAAATAATTTTACTTTAAAAAACTTGCAGACATTTCCGATTCACTTTTCTACACCAAAATATTCGTCGCAAGTTGTGCGATTCGTTTGCGACAAACTTCCGATACTTTCACCGACAAAATCGGAAAAAGTATTTACTGAATTCCGCCACTTTCCGAAAATTATCGCAAACAGAACTTTGCGACACCGAATATCGGCCGAAATGTGTTACAGAATCTCACTACAGACCTCTGTCCGATGGGTGGAGATCTGCAGATTGAGCGTCCAGCTATGGAACAGCTTTGTCCCCCCAACTGTAGTCTCCAACCTTAGCTAACCACCGTTCTTGCGAACACTGTAGCAGTTATTTCCAGCTGGCACCCACGTGGAGGGTTAGGAAGAGGATTTTTTGCCAGCCAACTGACTGATTACTTTATTGTAGAGATCATCAGGTACAGTTATTTTAAATGAAGACGTGACGCGTTCATGAGGTAACTTGAATTTATAAATCGAAATTCTTTTATTTTAAAGATTTAAATTCGATTGTTAATAGAAAAGAATGTCATCATCAGTCGTATCAGCTGCAACACGGGATACAAATATTGGTCTTGCAGGCGGAATTATCACAAGATTTTTGTGTACCGACTGATTTAAACTGCTTATCGATATTTCTTTTGGTATTGCGCCTGTGTTATTAGTTTTGAGTAATGCAGGAGAAGTGGCAGCACTTGATAAGGCACAAGTCTTAGCATAAGTTACCTTAGCGTCAGAAGTAGAAGCAGAGTCAGTAATTAAATTTATTGTGTGTACAGCAGAGGCTTCTGTCAACAATAAATTCTCACTGACTGATGCGGGAGCTCTATAAAGAGCCGCAACATCAGTATTTCGAGCTGTAGTTACATTCTCAGTTGAAAATGCTTCACATGAAGTGTTAAAGTTTAAGTTGGGTGACGGCTCAGCATTAGATTCAGGGTTAGCTTTAGGAGTAACACTTGTAGACGGAGTGGCTGTTTTTGTAATAGATTTGGCAGAGCTTCGAAGGTTTTTGCTGTTACGTTTTCGCCTAGGAGAGACAAAAGCCTCATCCATGCACTTAAACGATTTGAAAGACTTTTCGTACTTTGCCAATCTAATCTGAGCCACCTCTAGGTCTTTAGAAACCTCCAAGAAGCCCTTTCTCGACAGTTTGAAAGCGTTCGAAAGTTGTGACCAATGACATCAGTTTGAGAAGCTTAAGATTCAAGCTGACAAACGTCAGAAAACAATGGAAGGAAAAACAAGAACAAATCCCTTCTCACAAAAAACAAACCAACGTTTGTTGTTGCTATGGCAGAAAAACAAAAGAAAAAAAAACAATGAAAATATAAATGTATGATATTTAAAAAAGGATTATTTCAGCGCTTTCTTGGCTTATAGTTGTATAAATCCAACGAAGGTCCCAAAGTAAAGCAAGGCAAGTCCAAAAGAATTAAATTTTAATTGAATTACACGCGAAATTCGGTATGAAATAAAACAGAAATAGAACAGTTTGACAGAACGTATTTTGAATAGTTTTGATTTTAAATATTTCAGTTGTCCAATTTGGTGTATAACCTTTTCAAATGAATGTTTATATTTACTTATTCTAACATTATCATTTAACTTAAATTTTGGTTTATGAAAAATTTTTGGATTGTTATAAACAGTTTTTAGTATGAATTTTTCATTTAAAGAATTTATTTCATTGGGTGACATCTTAATAGTTCTATGAAATGTGTCATTATAATGGTTTACTAGATTTTTATAGTTATCAATTCATTTGTATGTCCCATTAAAGCTAAACTGCTTCCACATCATTCGTTTTAAAGTTCTATTGAAGCGTTCCACTATCGATGCTTTTAGAGTTAAAAATGTTGAATAATGATGAATACCTTTCAATGTCATTAATCTTTTAAAATGTATTTATGTTGTAAAACTCTTTTCCATCATCTGTTTGGAGATTTCTTGGCATACGGTTACTTCTGTTGAAAATATTTTTCATTGCGTTTGTAACGTTTTCTCCAGTTTTATTTTTAATAGACTTATTTTTTAGACATTTAATAAAAAATGTGTCAATAACAGTTAGAAGGTAACGATAATTCATATTAACATTACTATATGGAACATTTCCACTAAATCTGCTTCCCGTAAGTCATCAATTCCTTTCATAATTACATGTCTTTTTTTAAAATTTTTCCGTGCTTGTTTATGCAGTTCTTCAACTATATTTCGCTTATTATTCATTGTCATATAAGTGTCATATATTTCGTTATTGTAATCCTTTTATTTTTGGATATTTTATTTTTAATTTTTTAACTTCGTCGGCATCAGGCTGATTTTTTCCGAGTACATATTTAAACAAGAAGTATTCGATAGTCATTAAATAATCATTAAATTCTTCAAAGCTTTCCTTGTATACAGATTTGTTTCGATTATCAAATGTGTCTCAATTAAATCTACATTATTTTTAATATTATTATTTAGTGTAACGTTCAAATCTCTTATTTTATTTTCTAATCTCTTTGTTATACTATTAGATACAATATTTAATCAAATTAGCGCAATAGATACACCACCAGCAATCGAGCACTGGATAAACAATTTACTAAATTGTAGAACGGCCCAAGCTGAGTGGGGTACAACAACCATGGAAAGGGAAGCACGCAGAGGAACACCCCAAGGAGGGGTTCTCTCTCCCCTACTATGGAACCTAGTTGTGAACGAATTACTCAAATACTTTGAAGGCAAAGCCCCAAGGATAACAGCGTATGCAGACGATATAAGCATTATAATTGTGGGGAAATGTCTACCAACAATAAGCTCTATAATGGAAAGAACACTCAAAGAGGTACTCAGATGGACTAACTCAGTCGGTCTAAGTATTAATGCTGAGAAAACCGATCTGGTGCTGTTTACAAAACGATACAAGATTCCGCCGTGGACACCGCCAAAAATAAATAACATACACCTCAGCCCGAAAACTCACACTAAATACCTAGGGGTAGTCTTAGACAGTAAGCTGACATGGAGAATCAATGTAAACGAGAGAGTGAAAAAGGCGAATAATGCTCTATACGCATCCAAGAAGATGCTTGGCAGTACCTGGGGCCTCTCACCCTCTCTGATGCATTGGATCTACATATCGGTAGTTCGTCCCATTCTACTCCATGGAATCATAGTGTGGTGGCCGGCAGTAAACAAATTAACATACCTCAAAAGGTTGGAGAAATCCCAACGACAGGCAGCGATCTGTATAACGGGGGCGTTGAAGACAACTCCAACTAAGGCCCTAGAAACCATTCTAAGTATGGACCCCCTGGACATACACGCTAAACTAATAGCCGGAACAACGGCACAACGCTGATAACATACAGAATCAGAACTTCGGACACTGTACAATCTTTAAAGATTTGTCCAGTCTCACGGACTATATGATCCCCGCATAACCACCAGATCAAGAGTACCAACTCTCGTAGGACCGAACGACTGGTGCAATGGAACTAAACAAACACAGATGGCAGTAAATATATTTACCGATGGCTCAAAAATGCGCACAGGGGTGGGAGCGGCAGTGTACTGTGCAGAGCCCGACATAAGGCAGCCGTACAAACGGCCGGACCACTGCAGCATCTTCCAAGCAGAGGTATTTGCTATAAGGAAGGCCGCAGAATTAGCCCTCGGAATTAACACTCATCACTCTCGAATCAACATATTTGTAGACAGCCAAGCGGCGATCAAATCCATGAGTTCCGATACCATCAAATCCAGAAATGCCCTGGCGAGCAGGGAAGCACTAGACGCTCTGTCCGACAGAAAGGAAGTGCGTATCTACTGGGTTCCAAGCCACCAGGGCATCGAAGGCAACGAGATGGCAGACGAACTAGCAAAGGAGGGCGCCGGGCTGGGAGCAGAGCTCACTGAGCATATACTGATCCCACTACAAGAACTATACAGCAACTTAGAAAAACGATCCGCACTAACAGCGAGTCGCAGGTAGAAAGATACGGCAACCTGCAAAATTGCCAGAACCATGTGCGAGGCACGCTGTGAAAAACGAACCACATACATCCTTGCACACCCACGGAGTGTCTGCAGAACACTGGTAGGTATTCTTACTGGCCACTGCATGGTGGGAGCCCACGCAAAGAAGATGGGCATCACCATGGATGAAAGCTGCAGGAAGTGTATGGAACCAGGCACCGTAGAGACCCTGGAACACCTTCTATGCACATGCCCCGCTATACTCAGATCAAGACATAAACTCTTAGGCTCTCCGACGTTCTCGTCACTAAAAGAAGTAGCCAAAACCCCTCTTGAATCCCTTCTAAAATTCGTGAATACGACGCAAATCTTTAATAAATTCTCCTGACCCACACAGCCTCCACC
Source organism: Pherbina coryleti (assembly GCA_943735915.1). NCBI lineage: Eukaryota > Metazoa > Arthropoda > Insecta > Diptera > Sciomyzidae > Pherbina > Pherbina coryleti. The sequence goes on along the minus strand of OX030948.1, from coordinate 104,849,463 downwards.
TAACCGGTACCACTAAGGACCTGTATGGTCTATGTGAGACTTCTACGAGAGGCGACCGGTCTAAACTAACCTAACCTTTGTTATACTATTTAGATTCTCAATGGTAGTATTTATATTTATTATTTTCTTTTCATACATGCTTGTTAGCTTATTAAGATTCTCAAAGAAAAATATACGTGAAATGGCATCATTATCATCATTTAGTAAACCTAAGTTGATAACTCTTTTCATATGTAAATTAAGGTATTTATTTTCATCTAAACTCCAACCAATAGTACTTCGTAAAATTGCTTTGATATTTGCTCTACTGTTATTATTTTTCGATACGGAAGAATGACCAAAATTATCAATATTTGAATACATTTTTTAGCTATATAATTATATAAGCTTCTTTCAACTCTTCAATGATGGATATTATTTCGTTATTATGGTTATTATGTCCAGCAGTTGATGATGATATAAGTAATCGTAATCTTTCAACTAATTCATTAGGATCATCCCAATACACATAATTCGATCTATTGTTAATAGATTTTAAAACTTTAAGACCTTGTCCACGTATCAATGCGTTTGGTAAATTGAATATCTTTCTTATTATACGTTGGTATTTATAAGATTTGGTTCCTTTTATATGATAATTTGAGTAATAATTACGTTTATGGGCATTTGTAGATAATAGAATATCTTTACAATTTTGCCAATCCCGTTTAGTAAAATGAAGGGGATTTGTTTGAAAAACTAATTCAAATAGACCGGGTGTCATCTTCCATTTATATTTCAGAAATTTTACTTCCATTGGGGATTTTTAAAAGTTCTTTCCCACATCTCCATCTACCAAATGAATCTATATTAAATCCTTATACTTTATCCAATTTTTTACTATCCTTAAGTATTTGTATGTTTTGTTGTAGAGAATTTTTTTGTTTTCGGGTATAATGTGATTGTTTAAGGTGTTTGTAATCTGTGTTTAATTGATCCTTAGCCTTACGTTTAAAATGTTTATATTTTGTCTATAGTTCTCGATCATTTTCAATGTCTCTTTTTAGTTTGTTTTCTTTTTGTACTTCATTTTCTATCAAATTGTGAATTTCCTCATTATTATTATTATTAGTGCTATTATTTTGAGGGTAGAGAATTTCGTTTGATATAACAGGACGATAAATTTTTTAAAAAATTTTAAATGTTTTTTATTTTTAATTTCTTATCCGTTCTTTTAATTTTGTTCGTGCTATCAATATTTTTGGTTTTTTCATACCTAACAGGTACTATATCATTACCAATATCATGAATTTTTACTTTATTACTTGAGATTTTATTAGCATATTTATCTTGTTGCAACGAACGTTTGTTCTTATTGCAAAGATCTCTTAATCGCTGTTTAAAATTTTGTTGCAACCCTTTGTTTTTTCGTTTTGTAATACACCTAATTCTGTTTTTACACGGTAGACTGGTTCCAGAAAAAACCGTGTAAAAAAAGACATTGATCGTATGTCAAAAAAGGGGGTTGGTTCCTTATCTCTAAAACATATTAAATCTATTGAAAAACAAGGATTTTTAAAGACAGTTATTTATTTACACATGCATAGTTATTAAAGAAAAAAAATCTCTAAGCTTAAAAGTAATTGAAATTTCATTTTTTTATAGTTTTTACTGTGACTTCGTTTGAACCGAACATTTTGCCAAGAAATGATGAGCCTTCATCATTTCGAAGGCGATCTAAAATTTAAATTTTGGTTTCCAAAGAAATAACTTTAAGTTTTTTTTTGTATTTATAGTTTTCGACATTTTCTTTGAGTGATACATAAAATATTTAACAAAATTAAAAACATATAAATAACTGAATGAATATAAAATACTTTTTGGCTTACCTGCGTAATGCGTTAAAATGCAATTTAATTTAACGTTAGAAAAACAAATTTGCCTATAAAAATTTCCTTACCAAACTGATTGCATTGAGTTCACAAAATATTAACACATTTCAATTACTTAGACAAGTAAATTTGCTTGTATCTACAAAAAAGGAATTCCCCTAAATTTGTGATATGAACATATTTAGCAAAAATAAAATTTGACAGAAAAAATTTAAGACTAATAGAGAAATTTAAAATTTTCAAACCGTGTTACATCAAAACCGCGTTTTGGTTCATTTTTAAAGTCAGATTCAGGTTCTGACCAGGGACCGAAAAAAACTGTTATTTTCGAAATTTCGATTCAAAAAGTCAGGCGGAAAAAATGTGTCTTTTCGATATTTGAATTAAGTAGTGCGATGCTTGCTAGCTAAGGAATAATAATCTTAAAAGATTTTTATTTTTTTGATTTTTTTAAAAAAGTCGACAAAAAAATATAAGTCAAATTTTAACTGTTATTTTTGACCGAAAAAATAAAAGTCAAATTTTAACTTATATTTTTGACCAAAAAAATAAAAGTCAAATTATAACTTATATTTTTGACCGAAAAAATAAAAGTCAAATTTTAACTTGTATTTTTGACCAAAAAATATTTATGTACGTTATATGTATATACACATAGTATATTTATATTTATAAGTATATTTATTAGTAAATAAGTAATTTTTTTTTTAAATCAAATTTTACATGTTTTAGATTATAAAATGATATTAATTTTTCTTGGCTTTTTAGCCATAATGTCGATTACATTTTCGCACGTTAATTCCACGTCACGATGCACGTTCAACAACGCCAAACCGTTCAATCGGTCTTCAACTTGTCTCAGCGCTCTAAGAGCGCTCTCTGCCCATAGCTGCTCATGAGCTTCACTTAAGTTCCTTAAATTTTTCTCTCATTCTGCTACATGACCAGATTATCATTTATGCCGTCTTCATTAAATATCATTCGTTTGCGAATGTCGTGAAGTAAACATCTTCTAAAAACGCCTTTTCTGCATCCATTTATTAAAAACCGAACCACGAGCGATGTGGACACAATTAGGATCTTGAACGAATGTTGAATTGAAAAAAATTTTAATACACATTGTCAAACAACGAGCAAGAGCTAACCCGTGACGGACGTGCTCACAAACATTTTTGTGAGCGTTCAGTCAAGAATAACAATTCAACAATCAAGTGTACATACTATGACTCAAGCTCAGATTCTCTCTCAACCGAACGAATGTTGAATTGAAAAAATTTTAGTACACATTGTCAAACAACGAGCAAGAGCTAACCCGTGACGGACGTGCTCACAAACATCTCCCTCTCTTGAACGAATGTTGAATTGAAAAAATTTTAGTACACATTGTCAAACAACGAGCAAGAGCTAACCCGTGACGGACGTGCTCACAAACATTTTTGTGAGCGTTCAGTCAAGAATAACAATTCAACAATCAAGTGTACATACTATGACTCAAGCTCAGATTCTCTCTCAACCGACATTCATGAGCGATAATATGTTCACTACTTAACGGTGTGGCTACTTATGTGGCGTCCGTGGCGTAGTTGGTTAACGTGGCCGCTATGTCAAAGAACCTTGGAGACCCAGGTTCGAACCCCAGCAGCGACAGAAAATTATTTGAATTAAAATAATTTTTCTGTACGGCCGCCACCTCTCTGCAGACAATGGCAAACCTCAGAGAGTAATCAAAATGCCATGTAAAAAGCTTCTTGAGAACGAGAACATTCCGTTCATCGCCGTTCGGAGTCGGCGTTAAGCATGTAGGTCCAGTTCTGGGTCAATTGTGTACAAACTTAATAACACGCACAACACAATTGATCATAAGAAGCTAGGTTAAAGTCCTTTGAAGGGCTGAAATGGCCAGTTATTTTACTTAACGGTGTACAGATGCAGAGACTCTGCATGGTCGTTGTGTTATGAAACTATTTGTTAAATATCAGAATAAATTCGAATTATCTAATATATAAAAACATTGGTGCGTATGTATGTAAGAACATCACGGCTGATCCACTGAAGCTATCCACCTTTCACTCCATATTCATTCCATATCAATGTGTTGTGCTCAGGATTATTTTTTTGTGTTAAATGTCCCAAGGTGACGCTAGGGTAGAGATAATTATAATAATAAAAGTAATTTTCCTGTTTATTTGACCCGAAAACAAATCTAAACGGCTAAAGGGATTAAACTCAAATTCGGCACACTTGAATCCTATATTAGGTCACCAAACCTAATATAGGATTTGGACTCCCTTGGGGGGTCCAAACCCCCCTCTAAATCCGCGCCTGTTGTGGATCAACATTTAAGTGCATATTTTGAGTGGATTGTTGTGGTAGGTCATCATCAATAGCATCCCAAAACATTTCATCAATATTTTCTTTTTTGTTTTTAACAAGTTCGTTGACGAATTTTTTTTCTTTGTTATATTCATCAATATTTTCTTTTTTATTTCCAACAAGTTCGTTGACGTATTTTTTTTCTTGGTTATATTCATTGTATTCATCTTTATTAAGCTTTCCAATTATTTCATTCAATGGCTTTGAAATGAGTTGAAAAGTATTTTCAAGCAAATTAACTCTATCTATTTCACCTAATTTTATTTCCTTTAGTTTTTCGTTTAAGATTTTCCGAGTGTTAGCAAGGTTTGTGAAAATATTAAGGTTTGTATTTATCATGATTATTGTTTCTGTGAGGTGTTTAAAATCTGATATTTATCTGGTGTATATCTGATACTGATCTGGTATATATCTGATAACGATCTGAGGTGTAACATGTGGTGATGTGATTTTTATATATGCATGAAATTGTCAAAACCTTTTCGATACCGACATTTGCTTATAGTATCATCTTTATTTATCACAACAAAACCATACTTATCTTTCCAACATTCATTGTAAATCTTTATAAACATTCTGAAATCCATGTCTCCAATAACATGATCATTAAAAATATGTTTTAAATTCATTTCATCTTGTTTGAATTTAATAATCATGTTTGCATTATCACGTATTAAATGCTTAAGATTTTTTGTATAGGTTTGACACAAATAAAAAAAATCAATTTGTTTATGACGACCCATACAAAAATATGTATGTGGCGTCCGTGGCGTAGTTGGTTAAAGTGCGTGGCCGCTATGTCAAAGAACTTTGGAAACCCAGGTTCGAACCCCAGCAGCGACAGAAAATTATTTGAATTAAAAATAATTTTTCTGTACGGCCGCCACCTCTCTGCAGACAATGGCAAACCTCAGAGAGTAACCAAAATGCCATGTGAAGCTTCTTGAGAACGAGAACTTTCCGTTCATCGCCGTTCGGAGTCGGCGTTAAGCATGTAGGTCCAGTTCTCGGTCAATTGTGTACAAACTTAATAACACGCACAACACAATTGATCATAAGAAGCTAGGTCAAAGTCCTTTCAAGGGCTGAAATGGCCAGTTATTTATTTTTTTTTTTTTATACAAAAATATTCTCGTATAGTGCTTTGTTTACCACAAATAACATCATCAAAAATAAAAATTGAATTTGGTTTAGCTTTATCTGGCCTTATAACATGTTCGTTTTCTGAGAAAGTTCAAATATTCATATTTTGGTTGATATAAGGATTTTGAATATATGTATATGTTTTAAACTTTAGACTAATCATAACGTTAGTTTTACCACAATTTGATGGCCCAACCAATAAAGCACGTATTGAATTAGGCAAAAGAGGACTTGAACAATTTTGCTTATTTTATCATCATCATTACTAAATAAGTCAGCATTATTAACATTAAGCTGAACACGTTGTTTAATTAATCTCATTTTGAGGACTGTATTAATTGATATATAAATCAATCATATATACTATAATCATCATTCTCCTTTTATACTCACAACTAAAATGTTAATTTTATTTTGAAGATGGGTATAACATACCAAGATAATACAGATCGGAAACAGTTGAAAAGAGGATATGGTTTCATAAACAACTTAATAAATTCATTACCAGTTGAACTTAATTTACCGAGATATCAATTTTGTGGACCAGGAACAAAACTTCAAAAACGTTTGGAAAGAGGAGATAAAGGCATTAATCCATTGGATTCTGCTAGAGAACACGATATTGCATATTCACAATCAAAAGATATAAACACACGACATCAGGCTGTTAAAATTTTATCTAAAAAAGCTTGGCAAAGATAGTGATTTGAAAGAGCGTGTCAACGCTTGGTTCGTAACAAATGCAATGAAAGCAAAAGTTAAATTTGAAATGGGTATTAAGAGAAACAAGGAAAAAAGTAAATCGAAAAGAAGGCATACCAAGCCCAAAAAGTATAAAAAACCTAAAGTGAATGGGAAGAAACCCTTTTCGTTAGCATTTAAAAAGGGTGTAAAAATGTTGATAAAAAAGAAAACAAATTCATTCAATGATGCATATAAAATAGCCCATAAAGCTGTACAGTCGAGTTTTAAATGGAAAAAATCTCAAGTCAACCCACCACGAGCAATCCCAAAAATTGTTCCAAAAATTGGTGGAGTCTTACCAGTTATACCCATTTTAACAGCACTAGGTGCTCGTGGTGGTATAGCTTCTGGAGAATCAGCCGTTGAAAAAGTCTTAAATGATATAAAAAACGGGAAGGAGCAATTAGCTGAAGCTACTCGCCACAATAGATGTATGGAGTCGATAGCTATGGGTAAAGTACTATTTCTTAAACCATATAAACAAGGTTATGGATTGTTTTTACGTCCTCATCCAAAAAACCTATAAAGAAAGCTACCCAAAAGAACCAATGTCGATTTAATAAAATATTGTAAATGTCTTAAACATTTTAGAGGAATTTCTATGAGAGATTCTTTACCGAAAAAAACCCTATCCACAAGAATGTGGTATACTTAACTTAGACGATGTTAACGGACTCGGTACTCATTGGGTAGCTTACTATAAAAATAATAATTATAAAGAATATTTTGATAGTTTTGGAAATTTATAACCACCGAAAGAAGTCATCAATTACTTAAAACCCCCAGTATATTACAACTATGAACAAAAACAAAAATATAACACAGTTATTTGTGGTCAATTCTGTTTAAAATTTTAATTCCAGAAATATAAAATTGCATAGTATGTTACATACTAAATAATACAAAATAAATGATTTTTCTTAATTTTAACGTGTATTTTTCAATTTATTGCTAATATTACAAATAAGAGTTTTATAAGAACCATAAGCATAAGTATCAATTCGGTTTGGTGCTAAAATTCGTTTATCATCAATATTAATTAACACAACTTTACGAATATTTTGAGTATAAATGTCATGTAATTTACATCTAAATATATACATTGAATCGTGATATGTTTTATTATCTAGAAGACATTTTCTGAAATCATTAACAGTCAATTTTGAAATTACACTCTTTTTTATTCCTTTGATTTTCTTAATTTCATTTCCATCTTGATCAATTCTAAATGAATACATTTTTGCTCTCAAGCCAATGAAATCCTTTATAAGTTTTCCATTACATTCATCCTTCATTCTACCTAAAACCTTTTTGTTTAATAATGGAAGATTGAAAATATTTTGTTTTGGATATGCTGAAGTGTCAAAATGAATTGGAATGCCATCTCTAATATCATTGTAAAAGTCATCTGTATTAATATCATAAATAAATGAATCTGTATCCATATAATTTAAAACAATATTATCTTGATACTTTTCTTTCACATAGTCATAATGAAAACTATATATTTTATGTTTTGATAATTCTAATACAGTAAACCCCGCATATATTGGTTTATTATACAATGTTGACAATTTCTTCATATGAATTGCAATTAAATTTTCTGAAAATATGCTCACACTATGAAAGTTTGGTCTTGCAATAAGTGTTCTAGCTCCTAATTTTTTTCTTCCTCTATTCAAAATGCTTGTATTTTCCCAATGTTGCACCAATTTAACATTAGCTCTATTACCCACATTTTCCATTGTTTTTCCTTATACTGCATTATTCAATAATTTGAAAAAATTCTCGATGCGATGGTGATTATTTATGGTTGTATTGATGGAACCCACATACAAATAGTGAAGCCGCCCATTGATAAGCATTTGTATTATAATCGCAAAGGCTATTTCAGCATCAATGCCATGATTGTAAGTTGAAACTGAAAAATATTTTCTTTAACTATAAATTTTAATGCTTTAATCTAAAGATTTGTGACAACAACTTGCTGATACGAGCCGTAGATGCCCGATATCCCGGAGCAAGCCATGATACTTTTGTGTGGAGTGTAAGCAGCGCTAAAGAATTTTATATGAGGCAATATGTGTCTGGAGATCGAACGAACCGATTGTTGGGAGACTGAGGTTATGGCATTGAGCCATTTCTGTTAACACCGTACAGAGACCCCCCCAGTTAACTCCAAAGAATATAAATTCAATATGGCTCACTCTTCTGCAAGAAATAATATAGAGAGGACAATCGGAGTATTGAAAAGTCGCACATTGCACTACAAACCAGAAAAATTTGTGCAAATTAAAAACGCTTGTTGCGCCCTGCATAACATTTGCAGAAGCTATAACATCGAACACGATGAAAATGGCTATGAATCACTCGAATCCTTGGACGACTATATTGTGTTGTCTGATACTTCATCATTTCAAAGTGAAGGCCAGAAGATCAGAGATGAAATTGCTGACAGTCTTTCATAATTTTCTTAAAATAAACCATCTGTTAAAACATAAACATAAAAAATCACATTTTATTAATTCACTTGTAAAAAAAGTCTAAACTAAAAGAGTATCCTTTTGTACACTTAGGGCCAGTTTTTCAGTGAGCGTTTCTGTCAAGCACTCTAGTCAAACTACACCGAGCTTAACTCACCAAAATTGGAGTGGACGATCCTCCCAAGGCAACGCGTGAGGGTCAAGGGGACGATCTTCACATGGCAACGTGTCTGACTGCCTCAACCTAGTGAGACCAGCATTATCCATGTCGAACTCGTCTCAAGTCGACTGAAGCCTCTACGTGGTGTCCTCTAGAAACGGCAAACTGGCAACCGTTAGTTTAACAGCTAATCTGAGTGGCGGGCTCCCTGCCTTTAAAGGGTCGTGTGTTGGGTTTGAAGCCCGCCACGTAAAAACACATTTCAATGAAACGCAAAAGAAAAATGATAAGAATGATCCCCAAATCTGATGACGGCTATCGCAAACGAAAAACAAACCACGATTTACGGATATGCACTTGGAACGTCCGAACCCTTAATTGGGATGGTGCCTCTATCCAACTGATACAAGGCTGATATCACTGCAATCCAAGAAATGCGGTGGAAGGGACAGGGACATGCGTATTCGTGGTTGGCAAGAGACTGCGGCATCATGTCCTGTGATTCACACCTGTGAACGAACGACTTGCCATAATCCGTTTCAAGACAAGATTTTTCAACATAAGCCTGATTTGTGCGCACGCTCCGACAGAAGATAAGGACGATGAGATTAAAGACAGCTTTTACGAGCGACTTGAAAAGGCCTACGAGCGCAGCCCCCGCTACGACATAAAAATCGTGCTTGGTGACTTCATCGCCAAGGTGGGTAAAGAAAATATCTTTGGTCCAACAGTCGGAAAGTTCAGCCTCCACGAAAATACCCCCGATAATGAAATGAGGCTGATTGACTTTGCCGCAGCGTGAAACATGGTCGTTAGTAGCACTAGACACACACCATCTGTTTGTCGATTATAAAGCCGCCTTCGACAGTCCAATAAGGAATCATCTTTACACCACCATGTCTGAATTTGGTATTCCTGCAAAGCTCATCCGTCTTTGCTGAATGACAATGTGCAACACCAGCAGCACAGTTAAGATCGGGAAGGATCTCACTCCTCCATTTGATACCAAACGAGATTTCAGACATGGTGATTCCTTATCGTGCGACTTTTTCAACCTGATGATGAGAAGATCATCCGACCTGCTGATTTGAGACCCAGTGGCACTATATTCTACAAAAGTATTATGCTGATGGCGTATGCTGATGATATCGATATCATTGGCCATAATACGCTCGAGGTCAGTGCAGCATTCTCCAGATTAGCGAAAGAGTCGAGTCGAATGGGTCTTGCAGTGAATGGAGATAAGACGAAATACCTAGTGTCAACAAACAAACAACCCCAGCGTCTTGGAAACCACGTCACTGTTGACAACATCTCCTTTGAGGTTGTTAAGGACTTTGTCTACTTGGGATCCAGCATTAACTCTTTCAACGATGTCAGTATTGAGATAAAACGAAGGATAACTCTTGCCAACAGGTGTTACTTTGGGCTGAGTAGGCAATTGAGAAGCAGAGCCCTCTCTCGACGAACAAAACTCACGCTCTATAAGTCACTAATCATGCCCGTCCTATTATATGCAGCACAAACCTGGACGTTGAGCAGTTCTGATGAAAATACTTTGGGTGCCTTCGAGAGAAAGATTCTTCGTAAAATCTTCGGTCCAATCTGCGTCAATGGCGAGTACCAAATTCGATGGAACCACGACCTGTATGAACTGTACGCTGACATCGACATAGTTAAGCGCATTAAAATCGAGTGGCTCCGCTGGCTAGGTCATGTTGAACGAATGGAAAACGATGCTCCAGCGAAAAAAATATTCGATTCGGTGCCCGGTGGTGGTCAACGCAGAAGAGGACGCCCACATCTTCGTTGGAAGGATCAGGTGATGGATAACAAGACCACACTTGGTGTTTCCAGCTGGCGCCAGCAAGCGCAGAACAGAAATGGCTGGCGCAATTTCTTATACGAGGCCAAAACCGACCTACGGTTGTAAGCACCAGATAAGTAAGTAAGTAAGTAAATAATTCAAAAGGTTTTAAGCTTGTTATCTGCGGGTTTCTGTTTTGTTTTTCTCTTAGGATACGCTCTTTGGTTTTTTTAATAAATTCCACCTTCAAATGTCTACAAATGTCTACAATGGGTGTTTGATTCAGCCAAATAACATCACCGTTTGAAGATATCATTTTCAAAGGTATAACTGATGTTACAAAAAGTGATTCATCAAAACTTTCTGATGCGTTTTTCTCAAACTTTTGTTTAAATAGGTTGTGCCCTGTGGAACCATCGAAACCGTATCTTAATAGAAGCACCAATTCCTCTACATCAATTAAATCTACAACACTTCCTTTTGATACGCCAAAATTCTTCCCGTAGTATGATCAACCAAATTTTGCAGCGAGACTTCAACAGAATGTTCGTCAGCTTTGATGCCAGGTGGTCTACATTTCAATTTGCACTGATAAACTTGATTGTAAGACGGATAAATGTTGCTATTGTGACACCTATTGAGTTCGCGCATATTTGAATACTGTTTATTTGTTAGGTCATTTTCTAATAAGAAAAGTGCCTTTTCTAACTGCCTTTTCAGCTGATATTGGTATGACTTCCGAATGGTTGCGCAAGATTTTTCTAATTTTTGATGGTCGAGTCGGTGAAATGGTTAGATTATTTCGGACGAACTGTGCTATGAGATGTCCTCGTAGATATAGAAGCAGCATTGACCAATAACTTTGTATTGCCATTTTTCTGCAATGCTATTTCATAGACCAGTTTCCTTTTTTTTCTCGAACTCCTATTATTATAATTTCGGTCGCCCGACAGAATAAAAACTTCCTCGCGCTCTAACCAGTGGCAGATTAAGGCATTCTGCGCCATAGCCTCGACATTAACTCTGCCTAAATTAATGAATTTTTTCTTAGAATGGAACAAAATTATAAAAATTTTCATTTTTATTTTTAACACACAATTACAATTTATAATTTATACAAAAAATAAAAATAAATTGCTTTATTTGTATGTATATATATTTTTTACAACAAATTGTTTTTTCCTGATTTTGCTCTTGCGAAATCATAACGTCATCATAGCTTAGTTCTTGCACTAAATCCGCTTCCATACATAAAAATGTAAGTGCATTGAACCGCTCCTCATTCATATCTGCCCGTAAATAGTTTATAATCCGTTTTAATGTGAAAAATTAGCGTTCTCCTGAGCAGTTTGTAGCAGGAATACTTAACCATGCATCACTAACCTTAGGGTGGAATCCACCACCATAGACACTGTTTCTATGCAAGATTTCTAATGCAATACTAATTCTAAATGTTTTGTTTTACATGTAACAAATCAATTATTTAGATAAAAAACATTCTAAAAAAGTAAAAATAATCTTGAATTTATGTAAAACCCACACTTTTCTTAGGTTTAAGCAATTATATCCTTATTGCTGAGAGTTTATTATGTCGGTGAGAAACACAGAGTAAGTTGTGCCGCAATTCAGCAATAGGTTAGTGATCCAGGGTTAAAGAAATTCTTAATAATATTTCTACATTAATATATACATCATAAAGATTACGGAAATTCTGATGCAGAACTAATATCTTGTTCTTCTTCTTCTTGCAATTATTATAAAAAAAAATTCTTTAAATAATGAACTCCTCACGGAGTGTGTCTTCTTAATCGTTCGGATACTTAGATAATAAATTTATTGTTTGTTTTTCTTATTAGCTAATGTCAAAATTGACGAAATTATAAATAATACGAAAGTGACCAAAGTTCAAAAATAATTTCTCTGCTGAAAGTTGTTTGTCTTTAAAAGGTAAAAAATTTTCTGTTGATAGTGCCTCCTTATCAGTGGTGTTTGTACCTCCTTTGCGTTTAAAACGTTCCATCCCAACAATTTTCGAAACTTAAAGCTACTTTTTAAATAGGTTACGAAATTATTGTACCGAGCTTTTGAGTTTACGGTCATCAAAATTATTCCGACCCTCTAAGAGCCTGAACAGAATCAAAGCGATTAGCAATTGGCGATATATCCAAGTAATAGAATGCATGAAAATCCATGAAAAAAATATGAACACGTCCGAAATCAAATCGCTGATTGTAATTAGAATCTATTCTTTTTTTCTCTGGTGACCTGGCGATCCTCTCTTTAAGTGGTGTCAAACATATTAAGTGTTGCCGTATTTTTCGTAATGATAGGGTACGTTCAGTGCTATTTTCTTAATTTTAATTATCTTCTGAAATTTGTTGTCTGTGTTTCTGTTTTCTTCATGTCAATTATGCTTACGCAAAACAAAACATTCTGACAATTTAGTCTGAATAGTTCGCCAATCGCTGATAGCTTTCATTCTGGACGTGTTCTGAACGATTGGCGTTCATCACTTTGATTCTGTCCGGACTCTAAATACACCCAGAAAAATATGAAAAAATTCTTCAATGCATTATATTCAATTATTCATTATACATATTAAGGCAGAAAGACCAAATATCCATTGATTGCAGTTCTTAATTGATTGATTTTTTTAATTACCGACAATGAAATGCCCATGTTGAAGTAATAATTTCTGTAACTCAAAAAGGAATCAAGTTTTCTAAATTATTTTATTCACTTCATGCAAGCAAACTGTTTGCTTGTTATTTTTCTTCAAACATTTGCCGCTCAAAATTAAGTCTCCAAAAAATTTACAGCACGCATGAAACTAGCTTATCGATTTAATTTGAGTTTATTTATAAACTAGCTACGAAAATATTTTACCGCCTTGTCGATTCTCCCAAATTTTTTATCCTCAAAATTTTTGTTTTCTTCAAAATTTTGCCGCCCTTTTCATTTTGCCGCCCTAGGCCAGGGCTTCACGGGCCTAGGCCTAAATCCAGTACTGGCTCTAACTATACTTTCTCATATCGTTGGAACGCCTGGACGTTCCTGTTATGTTTTACCAATTTTCGCATCATGAAATTATATAAATTCCGATCTTTATCTCCTATTAATACTTTAAGTCAATCATCAACTTCATGTCTTATCTTCCATTTCATAAAATCTAAATCAATAACCTTTTTAGTTTTGCACCCCTACATCGAAAATTTCGGCATTTGTGTACTTGACAGTTTCTAGGAAAATATTTAATTCGCGTTGTTACGCAGGTTTCAGCAAAAGATATTACCATGGCCTAAAAACTAGGTTTTCCACAATCAACTACACCTATAATACTCTAATAACAACTCTGAACTAAACAAATTCTACTCCACGCAAGACGATGAAAATATTTATATTTTCACAAAAAACACTACCTACGAAAATCATCAAAACAAATACTAAACGCAAATTTTTATTGAAATATGATCATTTAAGCTCAAAGCTAATGCCTCAAATGTTCGTTTCTAACATATATTTAAACAAATTGAAATGGCGAGTAAATTTTGTAAAAACATTTTTCACTTTTTTGATATTTTAGGCCGTGTGCTAATTGGAAACTTTGCACTCATGGTAGGAAGGAATTTATTGAATTGAATACAATTTCTGTTTGTTGAAATAAAATTGTAATTTTTGCTGTGCCAAAAGGACGATGCAATTTTACAACTAGAAATTTTGACGTTTTAGATTTCGGTACTGTATTAGCGCAAGAATTTAATTTAATTTGGAAAATTTTTAATGTACACGGAAAATTAGCAGTATTTTATGCAAATATTTTCACTTCTGGTTACTATGCTGTCGGAAGCATATAATATTGAACTACTTTACGATTCACGAACTCACAAGTATTTTTATATTTCTATTTTTCCTTGTGTCAAAAATTCTCTTGTCGATTGTCAAAATTTATAGTAGCCCCTGGCGCTACATAAATTTTTGACAATCATATATATTTACCTCACATGTGTCAAATATGTATTCTCATTCAAAAAATAAATAACTGGCCATTTCAGCCGTTGAACGGACTTTGACCTAGCTTCTTATGATCAATTGTGTTGTGCGTGTTATTAAGCTTGTACACAATTGACCGAGAACCGGACCTACATTTTTAACGCTGACTCCGAACTGCGATGAACGAAATGTTCTTGTTCTCAAGAAGCTTTACATGGCATTTTGATTACTTGTGAGATTTGCAGAGAGGTGGCAGCCGTACAGAAAAACTATTTTTATTCATTTAACTTTCTGTCGCTGCTGGGGTTCGAATCTGGGTCTCCAAGGTTCGTTGACATAGCGGCCACGCGCTTCAACCAACTATGCCACGGACGCCACTCATATTCAATATTCTCATTTAGACTTTCAAAATTTCATCATCCGAGTGAAAAGTTGCGTAAGTCCCCTTGCCTCTCACGGTTTAGGGTGCTTGATTTCCGTTAGCCTTGTATGGGGAAAATATCGTGGTACCTTTAAAAATGTCTCCGTTTCTTTTAAGTTTTCCCTTGCCCATAAGTACAGAGCTTACTTACTTACTTATCTGGCGCTTATAACCGTAAGTCGGTTTTGGCCTCGTATAAGAAATTGCACCAGCCATTTCTGTTCTGAGCTTGCTGGCGCCAGTTGGAAACACCAAGCGTGGTCATGTTATCCAATACCTGATCCTTCAAACGAAGATGTGGGAGTCTTCTTCTGTGTTGACCACCAGCGGGCACCGAATCCAATATTTTTTTCGGTGGAGCGTCGTTTTACATTCGCTCAACATGACCTAGCCAGCGGAGCCGCTCGATTTTAATGCGCTTGACTATGTCAATGTCAGCGTACAGTTCATACAGCTCGTGGTTCCATCGAATTCGGTACTCGCCATTGACACAGATTGGACCGAAGATTTTACGAAGAATCTTTCTCTCGAAGGCTCTTAAAGTCTTTTCATCAGAACTGCTCAACGTTCAGGTTTGTGCTGCATATAATAGGACGGGCATGATTGGTGTTATTGGCGTTTTATCTCGATACTGACATCGTTGAAAGAGTTAATGCTGGATCCCAAGTAGACGAAGTCCTTAACAACCTCGAAGGAGATGTTGTCAACAGTGACGTGGTTTCCAAGACGCTGGGATTGTTTGTTTGTTGACACTAGGTATTTCGTCTTATCTCCGTTCACTGCAAGACCCATTCGACTCGACTCTTTCGCTAATCTGGAGAATGCTGTACTGACTTCGAGCGTATTATGGCCAATGATATCGATATCATCAGCATACGCCATCAGCATAATACTTTTGTAGAATATAGTGCCATTGCGTCTCAAATCAGCAGCTCGGATGATTTTCTCCATCATCAGGTTGAAAAAGTCGCACGATAAGGAATCACCTTGTCTGAAATCTCGTTTGGTATCGAATGGAGGAGAGAGATCCTTCCCGATCTTAACTGTGCTGCTGGTGTTGCTCAGTGTCATTTTGCAAAGACGGATGAGCTTTGCAGGAATACCAAATTCAGACCTGGTGGAGTATAGATGATTCCCTATTAGACTGTCGAAGGCGGCTTTATAATCGACAAATAGATGGTGTGTGTCGATTTGTTTTTCTAGGGTCTTCTCCAAGGTTTGTCGTAGCGTAAATATCTGGTCAATGGTGGACTTACTAGGTCTGAAGCCACACTGATAAGGCCCAATCAGCTGGTTTACGATGGGCTTCAGTCTTTCACAAAATACGCTCGACAGGACCTTATGTACGATATTAAGAAGGCTTATCCCACGGTAATTGGCGCAAATGGTGGGATCGCCGTCTTTTTCTTTGTAGTCGCCGTCTTTTTCTGCAGTGGCGTCGCGATACTCCTGGTCGTGCCACTGGTTTGGGCGAGGTTGATGATAGCCAATCATCTGTTCGGCAGCCGTACGCATAGAGTGGGAAATGTGATTCCACTGTGCCCATATATGGTCGATCAGATGAGTGCTTTCTGGAAGCAGGAGTGAGAGTCGAGTAGCGAAGTCTTCGGCTGTTCGTCTTGATTGCAGCTTTTCGACGTCTAGCTTTCTCTGTGCTGGATTTTTTTTTTTTTTTAGACTAAACCAACGCTCAGGGGATGGCCCCTATGAATACGAAAGCATTGTGTTGATTCGGAAGACGGATGATAGTTAGTTGGAGGGTGGAAAGATAGAGTAGTGTCGGTGAAGATTTGTTTTAAATTTACATAGCTCAAAACTGCCAGGAAACACGCTCGCAGGAAGATTGTTCCTTAATTTTGCTGTACGACTAAAGAACGAATTATCCCGGTGATGCGAGGTTCTATTGGGCATCAAGGCAATGGTAAAGGGATGGGCTTGATGAGCTGCCCGAGTGGACCGAGAAAACACACGAGTTGATGGCGTCAAGTCATGTATCTCCCTTGAACACTTCCCATGGTAGTACCGTTACATTAGGCTTAGGCAACCAACATTGCGTCGATGCCCAAGAGAGTTGAGAGAAGATGAAATGTTTTCATCCCCTATCAGATATATCGCACGTCGTTGAATTCGGTCCAGAAGTTCCAAATAAGATCTTGAAGCCCCTGCCCAAATGTGCGAATTGTACTCCATTTTCGGCCTTATATATGAGGTGTAGATCACGCGTAGATCAGTTGGAGTGAAGTATTTCTTACACCGTTTTAAAAAACCTAGGCACTTGGCCGCTTCTTTCGACACATCGAAAATGTGATCATTCCAGCGAAGATCGGATTGAATCGATATGCCCAGAATGTCAAAAGCTTCTGACTCCACGAGATCTACACCGTTCATACTGAGGGGGGCTAAGGGGCAATTCATTCGCTTGTGGGTTAACAGGCAACACTGAGTCTTGCTAGCATTAAACTCAACTCTATTAGCAAGCCCCCACTCAGTGATTTTTCCTAAGTCATTAAGCAGTGTGTCATTCATATTTTGCCTCTTTCTCTCAATCTCCAAAGAGCTCGGGCGTTTTTTGAATGAGTATGAATGACAAATGCTGCTGTCATCCGCAAACGAATGAATTGGGTTATGAGTCAACGACAGAAGGTCTTTGATAAAAACCAAAAACAAAGTTGGCGATAGGACTGAACCCTGCGGTACTCCAGCACCGATGGCATGTTCACTGGACGAAATACCATCGATTACGACACGAATCGACCTGTCCTTAAGAAAACACGTGATCCATCGAGCAAAGCTACCACCAACACCATATGCAATTAGTTTTGACACGAGTGCTTTATGCCACACTCGGTCAAACGCATTAGAAATATCCAGAGCAACAACCCTGCTTTCACCAAAGAAGTGAATATATTGGTTCCATTTCTCAGTTCCAATCCAGTTCGTCTTGGTTGCAGTTTTTCGACGTCTAGCTTTCTCTGTGCTGGATTGCGCGCATTCTTGGTTGCGCACAGACATGTACGGATCTTGGCTGCGACAAGATAATGATCCGAGTCTATATTGGCACCACGGATCGTGCGTACATCTAAAACACTGGAAGAGTGACTTCCATCAATCAAAACGTGATCAATTTGGTTACGCGTCTTTTGATCAGGAGACAGCCAAGTTGCTTTATGAATATGGAGATGCTTGTATCTAGTGCTACTAATGACAGCGTGCGCACAAATCTGGCTTATGTTGAAAAATCTTGCCTTGAAGAGGATTATGGCAAGTCGTTCGTTAACAGTCTCTTGCCAACCACGAATCCGCATCCAAATTCGTGCGTCTCCACATGGCCGCTGTAGTAGATATCACAGGATGCTTGCCGTAAGCAACCCTGTCCCTTCCATCGCATTTCCTAGATTGCAGTGATATCAGCCTTGTGTCTTTCTAAGATATCTATCAGTTGGATAGGTGCACCATCCCAATTAAGGGTTCGGACGTTCCAAGTGCATGTCCGTAAATCGTTGTCAGTTTTTCGTTTGCGATAGTCGACATCAGATTTGGGGATTGTTCTTATAATTTTTATTTTACGTTAGTACAGAGCTTTTGCATCTAAAATTCGAATATTTTAAATCTTTAAGTCGTTTTTTATTCAATATACGAACGCCTCTTTGAAAGGAGACAAATAAGTAGGTAAAATATGAATTTATTAACATTTTGTTAACTCTTTTTTGTAAACTAGATAATAAAACCACCACTAACTACATCTACTACTGCGAGAAAGCGTGCGTTTTATTATATTTGTTTTCTGCCAACCGCTGCACATGCCGTAGCAAACATTTTTTTTTAGTTATTTTAAATTGCCGTCCAATGCTAAGACGCAGTAACCGATCAAACAAAGGGAATCCACCAAAGAGTTTGGAAGATTATAATTGCAGGATGTCTTCTGATCAACTATCCAGCTCCAATGATGAGGAATCTGCCAACGAAGCTCTTGACAGTTCCGTCACGGAAAACTTAGCAATTGCTGAGTTAAAAAAGCAAGTCGAAAGTTTGCAAGCCAACCTTGCTGCATCTGAGAAGGAAAGGCATGAACTGTCCTATTTGGTTTTACAAAGGAAGAAAGCTGATGTAGCCGTTTCCATCGCCGCCGTCGCAAATGCAACTAACGACAAACGTTCTGCCGTCGTATATTCTGCAGCGCCTGCCACAGGTGCTTTGAATGTCAACGACACCACTGCCGCCATCCAAAATGTTGTAAACGACACACTCTTCGCCGTCGTATGCTCCACCGCGCCTTGCATAGGTACTCCATATGCCAACGACAGAAACGCTGCCATCGCAAACGCTGCCGTCATATACTCCGCCGCGCCTTCCGTAGGTGCTTCACATACCAACGACCCAACCACCGCCATCAGAAATACCACATCATATATTCCGCCCCGCCTGCCAGAGGTGCTCATGCCCACGACACAGATGCCGCCGTCGTATCCACCAATTTCTTTGCTCTCAATAACAACATGCCCAAGAAAGACTCTGCCGTCACCCTTTCAACTGGTACGCCAATCGTTAACACGAAGTCATCGCATTCATATCAACAGAATGCTGCTGTGACGTCAGCTCCTGCCATACATTCTACAAGTATGTGTAATCCCAATTTTTTTACACCCGTGAATTTCCAGCCATACCTGAGTTCAAAATTGGTGAAATAGTGAATTTAAGCATTATGGTGTCCAACTTGACTGCGTTTTTGGAAAACGCTGGTGCAGCACCACATCTCGCTAATCCAACATTACTGGACGAACTTGTTAGCAAGCTGCCTTGCAATAAAAGAGAAGAATGGGCAAAATATACTTTTGCAATTATGCCCCGCTATCCAACTGTACAAGATTTTAGCAAGTGGCTGCATTAGATAGCCACATATGTTGCAATGGCAACAGAGATATCAACAAATTTTAAATCCGCCTCTGCTGCACCAAGTGAAAAGAAAGCTAAAAGCCATAAAAAAATTTACACCGTAGTGACTGAAAAAAACAAATGCATTGTTTGTCAAGGTAGTCATCAAATTTATCAGTGCACTCGATTTAAAAATATGAGTGTATTTGAACGTTGGAACTTGGTAAAAAAAATCACTTGTGTTTTTGTTGTTTGTGTGCTGGTCATACCACTCAAGGTTGTCCACGGCGACGAGAATATGGCATTGCTAACTGTCGTAGGTGTCACAATCGACTTCTCCATTGTCAAGCCGAAGATTCTTTAAAAAATAATAGTAAAGGCGATGACTGCAAAAGAATCTCCAATTGTCTCAGCCATCATTGGGACTAGTGCTCAAGCCAAAATAACTGATAAAGAACATTTAAATAAGCAAACGCTTTTAAAATATTTGCCGGTCCAATTAAAGGAATTTGCCGGGAGCAAAAGGAATTTGTAATGTGATTGCATTTATAGATGACGGAGCAAAAATATCATTGATTGATGAACGCGTGGCAAAGACAATTGGAGTAAAAGGCACAACTGATAGACTTTCTTTAAAATGGTTTGGAAATCAAACAACGATTGAAATTTCGCAAAATGTGAGTTTTGAGATAGCTGGTAAATTTGAAGGTCCTCTTCAATTTCAAATGAAAAATGTGCGGTCGGTGAAAAAGCTTTTGTTGCCAGTGCAGACAATGAATTTAAAAACATTTAAAGAACAATATGATATACTAAATAATATTCCAATTGAAGATTATTTTGAAACCATGCCTCAAATGCTAATTGGCATGCCACATACAAATTTAATTCGACCACTTAAAATCTTAAATTTTGATGAAGGTTTCGCTGCACACTGTACAAAATTGGGATGGACACTTTTTGGTTCTAATGAGGAGAACAACAATGATGCTGTTGTTTGCCATGTTGATTCACAAGCAGCTCTTGATGAGTTACATAGAGAGGTTGCTGAGTACTTTACTCTGGAATCGTTTGGTATAAAGACTTGTCGTCCTGCGCTATCTGACAATGACAAAAGAGCAGAAGAAATTTTAAAAGAAACAACAACAAAAGTTGGAACGCAGTATGAAACAGGTTTACTTTGGAAGTATGATGATATCGAATTCCAGAATAGCTACTCCATGGCACTGAAACGCCTCGAAAGAGTAGAAAGTAAAATGTCATCAAATGAAGAATACGCTAAGTGGTACGTTAATAAAATTAAGGAATATATGAACAAAAATTATGCTAGAAAATTATTGCCAAACGAGGCTGCGCGTATAGATAAGCGCACATGGTACTTACCGCACTTTACGGTTTGTAACATAAATAAAGGTAACAAATTGAGATTGTTTTTTGACGCGGCTGCTCAAGTGAAGGAACAGTCATTAAATTCAATGTTGTTAAAGGGTCCAGATATTTACCAACCAAAATAATTATTATCGATTTTATTCAACTTTCGCCAAGCCAAAATAGGAAACTCCTACGCGCTGACATTTGTGAAATGTTCCATCGAATGAACATAAGAGATGACGGTCAAAACGCTCAAAGATTTTTGTGGAGGGATGGAGATAGTGCTAGGCCACCAGACGTCTACGTAATGCAGGCAGTGATCTTCGGATCCGTCAGTTCACCATGCTGCGCTCAGTACGTAAAAAATTTAAATGCCAGTCAATTTATTGAAGAACATCCGAGAGCGGTCAAAGCCATTATAGATTTGCATTATGTAGATGACTACGTCGATAGTTTTGACGAACCAGAAGAGGCCATAAAAATAACAAAGAATGTCATAAAAATTCACGAAAATGCTGGTTTTGAGCTAAAGGGTTTTATATCAAATTCTATTGAATTTATGAAAGCAATGTCAGCAGCGCCTGCATCATCTGAACCAGTTCTAACAAATTTTGACAGCAAGGAGTCAACAACAGAAAAAAATTCTCGGATTGTTTTGAAACTCAAATGATGATAATTTTTGCTTCCTTTTGAAATTTGCGAAGGTACCCAAAGCTGTCCTTGAGGGAATAAGAAGACCTACTCAAAGAGAAGTGTTGAGTATGGCAATGTCAATATTTGACCCTTTTGGTTTTTTATCCAGTATTGTCATAAAATCAAAACTTATTTTGCAAGATTTATGGCGGCTGAATACAGACTGGAATGATGAAATTCCGGATGATGTTTACAACAAGTGGCTTAATTGGTACAAAGAGCTGAAGTTAATTAAAAATTTTGAAATTCCGAGATGCTATAATTCTAATTTTACAAACTCAAGGGCTAATATCCAACTTCATACATTTGTCGATGCAAGTGAGGTAGCTTGCTCAGCAGTAGCTTATTGGCGCATATGTTTTGATAATGAAGTTGACGTAGTATTTGTTGCCGGAAATCACGATGTAGTCCCATCAAGGTTATATCTATTCCAAGGTTAGAATTACAAGCAGCTGTACTTGGAGTACGATTAAAAGAAGCAATTATATGCAGTCATGATGTAAAACCAAATAAAATATTCCTCTGGTCTGACTCAGGGACCGTTATTCACTGGATCAGATCAGATAGTCGCCGATATAAACAGTTCGTCGCTCACAGGATCGCTGAAGTACTCGATATGTCAGATGTTAACCAGTGGAGATGGGTACCTGGGTCCCAGAACCCTGCCGACGATGCAACAAGACCTAAAGTGTTAACAGAATTTTCCCCGAAAATTAGATGGATTTCTGGTCCTTCGTTTCTTTACGAACCAGAAGAAGGTTGGCCAAAATTACCGGAACAAAATTACGAGATTTCAGAGGAGAAGCGCAAAAAACTTGTTCATCATATTGATGTTAATAGTGAGGTAATTCCTTTAAATAAATATTCTAACTATAGAACATTATTGAGGGTTGTGGCATGGGCTCAGCGAGCAATTGTGAACTTTAAAACTAAAAAGAAAAACAAGCATAATGTGACCAAACTGACTTTTTTAACTGCCGACGATGTAAGCCAGGCGGAAATCTTAATTTGCAAAATGGTTCAAGCGAAAGTGTGGCCAACGGAAATGCAGCTTTTGCTGTCAAACAAAGAACTTTCTAAGTCAAGCCCTATTTTTAATTTAACGCCCGTTTTAGACAGCTACAAGGTCATCCGATTAGGTGGGCGCTTAGACAACGCTGTATGTATACCAGCCTCAGCAAGGAGGCCGATAATATTACCAACAAATCATATTTTAACTCACCTTATTATTCAACATTATCATGAAAAATATAAACATATAAATCAAGAGTCAATTGTTAAAGAGTGCAAAAATAGATCAGCAGAGCCAAAGACCCCTTTAATGGGACAGCTACCTATAGATCGTCTTACTCCACATGTGCGACCATTTTCGTACACAGGCCTCGACTATTTTGGACCTGTACCGGTTTCTATTGGGCGTCGCCACGAGAAGAGATGGGTGGCGCTATTTACATGTCTGTCCGTAAGAGCAATACATCTTGAGCTAGCTAAAGATTTATCTTTAGCTATAAATATTATATTATATTATCATATTATATTATGCTTGAGAAATTTTATTAATCGTAGAGGTGTTCCTGTAAGGTTGAGGAGTGATTGTGGCACGAACTTCATAGGAGCGAGCAACACTGACTGGATCATCACGACGAATGGCCTTGGAAAGGAGTGTACACGGCAAGGCATTGAGTGGGTTTTTAATACACCTGGAAATCCATCAGCGGGAGGAGTATGGGAAAGAATGGTGTGAAATGTAAAAAATGTGTTGTCATTTACACTTAAGGAGAAGGCACCTCAAGTAGAAACATTGCAGAGCCTTCTTATAGAAGCAGAAAATTTGGTGAATTCGCACCCGTTGACGCATTTACCAATAGAGAACAGTGATGCGGAGCCTTTGACGCCCAATCAGTTTTTGATAGGGGGCCAAATTATGTTCAAACTCCGGCGGTGGACGAGAATGTGTGCCTTCGAAAACAGTGGCACATTTTGCAGCAGCTAAAGCAAACATTTTGGAAAAGATGGGTTTTAGAGTACCTACCAACACTCACACGTCGGACAAAGTGGTTTCAAAGAACTCAACCAATAGAAGTCGGCGATATAGTTGTAATTTGTGCTGAGAACGAAAGTCGCGGTGAGTGGAAGTGAGGTCGAGTTTTACAAGTTTATACATCACCTGACGGCCAGGTCAGGTCAGCCATGGTTAACACAACGAATGGAATTCTCCGTAGACCAGCATGAAAATTAGCAGTTTTAGACGTAAAGAGTGAATCTAGGTTTGAAACTGCGATTCACAGGGGCCGGAATGTTGCTGACCCAAACTAAACTAATACATATTTATTTTTATCACTATTATTATTTTATTATTAATGAGCAAATACCCGTATTTCTTTATTACTCTTTTTGAATAACATCTGTGTAAAGTAAAATCAAAGTAAATTTTATGTTTCATCCCTGTATTTAACGAAAGCGTTCGTCGAATATTTTAAATCTTTAAGTCGTTTTTTATTCAATATACGAACGCCGCTTTGAAAGGAGACAAATAAGTAGGTAAAATATGAATTTATTAACATTTTGTTAACTCTTTTTTGTAAACTAGATAATAAAACCACCACTAACTACATCTACTACTGCGAGAAAGCGTGCGTTTTATTATATTTGTTTTCTGCCAACCGCTGCACATGCCGTAGCAAACACTCCTTATAACATTAGTATCACGTTTTGATAATGTACACATACACAAACACTGTGTGTTTGGCAAGTACGCAGTTTTTTGGTCGATGCTCTGCAAACTTTTAAAATCCAAGAGTTACATTAGGATGTGCAGTACCAAACGCTTTTGCAAATCCTTTCTCCATTTTTCTACTTAACAGATACAAAATCTCTGGCACCGGCCATTATGCGGCTGTTTTTGTAATCTTCATAGAAAGCAAGTACCATGGAACATACAGTGCTGTGCATATAAAAAGCAACCAAAAAAAGCCATTGTCAATTATACCTAGAAACTTTTTCGTTTATACTAAAATTTTAGTTTGATATATTTTTTGATCATTATAACACAAATTGTTAAAAAATAATTCAAAAGTTTTTATTAATGCAGGCTTTTAAATTTTTTTATAATAAATAAAGTACAAAGTAGAAATTATGGTGTGCATAACCAAAGTAACTTAAGCTAAAGAAATTTAAATCGATTGAAAAGATTGCAGGGTTATTATTTGGTAAAATAACCGCAACACATCTGCGTGGCATTGAAGCTATAAGGTTGTCAGTTATAGTTTGTGATATGCTTCGCCACTGCTGTGTCAGTGTCTCAACGAGTGCAGCTACATAAGTAAAGCTTTACCCACCGACTCGTCGCTTAAGGATTCCGAATAGTTTCTCTCTTGGGTTAAGATCTGGCGATTGAGCTGGTCAATCCAATACCTGAATCTCTTTTGCGCAAATGCACGTTTTAATGATCATTGCGGTGTGCTTAGGGTCGTTGTCATGCTGAAATATCCATCTGATTGGAGTTTTTCGCTCAGCAAAGGGCAACATCACTGTCTCTGAAATCTCTTTATAAATAAATCGATCCATGCCTTCATGCTAAACTGTGACCTGACAGTTTTCAGATTTAAGGCTCTCACCTTTTCGCCGATGTACTGTAGCCATGCCATCGCTGGTAAAGAGATTAAATCTGGACTCGTTACTAAAAAGGACTGTCTTCCATTGATCATCAGACTAATTTAATGAGTTCTTGCAAAATTTAATTGAGAATATAAAATTTTTTATTTAATTTAAGCCAAAAGAGATTATGTCTTAAAAGAAAATTTTTTTTTGTAAGCAATGGCTTCTTCGCTGGTCTGCAACTTCTTAAGTCAGCTTCCAAAGCACGTCGGCGAACAGCACTTAAGTCCACGTTTAAATTTAGTTGATTAACAACAGACTGAGATGATAAAAAATGATATTTTTGAAAAGCTAGGATTACATGTCGGTCTTCTCTCTGTGTTGTTTTAAGCTTCGGACCACCCAAGTGAAGGGTTTTCACAGTTTTTTTTAGTCTTAAACTTTTTTATAAGACGTTAAATTATTGATTTATTTATTTTGTACTTTTTAATAAAAAAATTAATGATGTTCCTTATTTATACTCATCAATTATTGCTGTTTAAAGGACTCTGGGTATTTATCACGCGTTTTGATAATTTCAAATGTCTTCTTCACACAAAGAATTATTTGCAAATGACTCTTTTCAGTCTAAATCAATAATAACTACGCCAAAAATTAAAAATATAACCGACATTTACCGTTGATCGGAGCAAAAATTATTTGACTTAAGTAAGTTGCTTTTGTTATGTACAGTTAAAAATCGCTCTTTCCGTATACTGCTCTCATTGCTGAAATCTCATTAGTTGATTTCGTCTTTTAGTCGGTGTCGGAAGTGTTTCTGTGTTATTGTGCATAACAAGCTTAATTAGCTTAAAGCACATTTTGAACTTACTCATTTCTACTTATGGATTATTTTTCTTCAGAAAATATTGCAGCTTGTTCGTTGAACGAGCTATGCAGAAGCCAGAATATTTGGAACCCAATGTTCAGTTGTCCTGGCCCATGTGAGCGAATGTTTCATCCAAGATGTACGGGTATTTCAAAAAAGAAGAGGAAGAATAAAAATAAAAATAATAATAATAAGCGTCGTAAGACTTCTCCAAACCCTCCTCAGGCTAAGCAGCCCTTAGCTATGCCTTAAGTAAATAATGATACAATTACGTCTTCACCTTCATATTATACTCCTCCATTGCCTAATAGTCCAAATTTGATTTCAACTGAGCCCAATAACCCAATAATTAATTTAAGGGGAGTATCGAGGAGAAAACTCTTATTCATTTTATATCTTCACCCCGACACAACAACTTAAATTGTCTTAAAGTTTGTCAAACAAAATTTTTTATTTAGTAAAAATGCATTCTGTTCATGCAAAAAAATTGGTAATAAATCTTCCCATGCCTCCTTTATTCTAACGGTTGCAGTCGAAGAGTATTTTACTATTCTTAGCTCTAAAAAGTGGCCAAGAATATTCTCGTTTCAGAGTTTACGCCTTAAAATAAGTTTAGAACCACGAATAAAGTCGCCCAACAGACCCAAAAAAACTAAATAGGCTATCGTTTTATTATCAAAATGTAAGGGGATTACGTTTTAAAACGCGAGACTTGTTTTTGGCATCTCAGAATTTCTCTGAAAATATTATCACGTTAACAGAAACGTGATTGAACGGAAGAATTACTGACTTGGATATTTTTTTTTTTAACTTGAACCAATGGTTTCAGGTGGAATACCTATTCAGTCAAGTCTGCCTTTTTTTTTTTTTTTGGATTCGCCCGGAAGTAGGAAATCTTCATAGATACGTATGACCCGCGCCATACGCATGCACGATTTACATTATAAGAAGTTCCCGGATCAGCCGGACTGAATAGAATGCACCTACGTGCTAAAACCTAACACCTGTTGGCAAATAAAAGCCTCCAATAAGCACAATTGATTGGCCTTTCAGCGGAAATTAAAATTAAATAAAGAAATTTGAAATTGGAAATTTGAGAATTTTTGTGCTTATGTAGACATAATAAGCATCATCGAATAAAAGCACATTCTTCATAACACGAAGCAATACAAGACAACATCCAAAGTAATTTATTATACCATATATAACCGCATTTATAGTTCCTACCAACCCAAGATCCTACGTGGAAAAGAGATACAACTCTCAAACACCAAACCAATACCAAACATAGCACAGATATATAAGTATATATTATGCAGGCACAATATATTTATATATTCGGGTCACTAAAATAAGGGAACACCGAGCTAAAGTTATTATTTGGACATGCATTTGGGCCAACACAGGTAAAAACTTTATGGAAAAGAGATACACTCTGACACACCAAGCCGAGGGATGTATACATGGTCCCATTTTAAACAAGCTATAGAACTAAAGATCTAAAATAACATCATGAAAAAATTAAGCAACGAAACTAAATAAAACGAAAACTTAAAGTATTTATCAAATTCGATAATGCTTATACGTTAAATTGTAAAATCTACACAATTATCGCGAGTTATACTTATTATCGCAATGAATGCGTTAAGTATTCAAATGTAATATCATTTTACGTTTTAAGACATCCACCGAGTCAGAAAAATTTATCAAGTTCAAGTTGCCATTGAAATCACTACACATACATCGCAAAGGGTCGTGAAGGGCATAATTAGAAGTGCTTTGACTCAACTTAAAAAGCTGGAAATGTCTGGCTCCGCTCCTAGGGATGTTGAAGTTTAATGAAGAAAGGAGGTAATGTGAGTCTATATCACCACTGAGTAATTTGTATAATAAGGAGACATTTAGCATAATTCTTCTGCTTCTTAAGGAAGGCAGGGAAATAATTTTAAGGCGGGTTTCATAAGGGGGTAGAATAATGTGGGGGTTCCAACAATAATGTAAAGCAAAAAGTAAGAATTGTTTTTGAACCGATTCTAATGCATCGATGTGGACATTGTATTGAGGGTTCCATATTACGGATGCATATTCAAGAATTGGTCTAACAAGAGAGGTATAGAGTATCTTAGTAGTGAAAGGATCGTTGAATTCTTTAGCCCATCTTTTAATGAAACCAAGGATACCTCTAGCCTTATTTACCACCAAATTAACTTGAAAATTGAAACGAAGTTTAGGATCCATAATTACACCTAAATCAAGAAAACTGTGTACAATTTCTAAGTTAGTATTATTTAAAGTGTAATTTATACTATTAGCAATTCGACGTGAGAATGTCATTTGCTTACATTTTCTTAAGTTTAATTTTATAAGGTTTAAATTACACCACTCCACTAGACTATTTAAATTGGATTGTAAGAGTTGTTGTTCTTGAGGCGATTTGTAAGTTAGAAAAAGTTTTACGTCATCGGCGTACATTAAGACGTTACAGTGTTTTATTACAGAAGGAAGGTCATTTATAAACAGTAAAAATAAAACCGGACCAAGATAACTTCCCTGAGGAACACCTGATGTGACCAAAATATTTTTTGACATAGAATTCTTATATAAAACGTTTTGCGAACGATTCGACAAGTACGATTTAATCCAGTGTAATAGTTTGACGGGAAACCCAATTAGATGAAGCTTTTTCAGAAGAAGATAATGATTAACACTATCGAAAGCTTTGCTAAAGTCTGTATAAATAACGTCAGTCTGTCGTCCTAAAGTAAAACCTTAAATGAGGTTAGTTATCGTAGATTTTCTCTTTAAGAAACCATGTTGAGAAGTGGAAATAGAGGAAGATACGACGTGGGTTATTTGATCAGTTATAATTTTCTCAAATAACTTAGGGATTGCGCTTAGTTTTGCGATACCTCGGTAATTGGAAACATCAATTTTTGAACCGGATTTATGAAGAGGTATTATATAAGATTTTCTCCATATATAGGGAAAATGACCACTGTGCAAGGATGTGTTAAAAATTTTTGATAGGGGAGAACACAAACTAATAGAACAATGTTTTAAAATGCAGCTCGGGATTTCGTCAGAACCAGTAGTAAAAGAAGATTTAACTTGCTGAAGGTAATGCATAACTATATAAGAATCTATAACGGGGGTTTCAAAAGAGTTAACTGGTGGTAGGTAAGGATATTCAAGACTCATGCTCAATGGTATATCGGATTAGGTTGTTTTAAAGAAGTTTGCAAACATGTTGGAAACTTCGATGTCGCAAGATGCTTCTTCATGATTGAATTTCATAAGAGGTGGGAAGCTGGAGGTTTTTCGTTTTGAATTGACA